>BSBM01000778.1:3402500-3765000 GCA_027924585.1 Larix kaempferi
AAAAAACTATATATAAATTTAATTTAATTCAATTTAAAAGATTACTAATTATTAAAAAATATATAATTTATAAATTTATATAATCACATTGACAAATTTCAAACTTAATTAAAATCAACGCACACGCGCCATTATGCACACACGTGCCATTGTGTGCGCACACACCATTGTGTGCGTACGCGCTATTTAAATCAACGTGCACGCACCATTTTAATTTTTATGTTTTGGCGGGTAATTCGTTTCCCACCAACGTGGTGGATGACTTGGCTGCTATGGTTTTAGGTTCGGGTTGCCAAAATACATATAATACTATAAAAAAATCCATCTTATAATAAAATACATCTTATTCTATAACTTCTTCTGTTTCGAGCATGATTCTGCGTATGCTACACTAGTCCATTGTTAATGAAATTGCACACTTGTAGAAATATGTGTGCAGATTCCAAATATGTAATTTTTTATTAAATCTATTATTTGTTCCTTTTTTTTAGTTAATTTTAATTGCACTAACATCAATCTTACACAAAAAGTAGGTTATTTATTTCGTCTATAACTTTTTATTGGCTCACCTATTTTGAAAACGGAAAAGAACCCGCACAAGTACACACAAAAACCTACATCCTAGAAAAAAACAATGTTGATTGATTATGTTAAGACCATGAAATCGGGGGCTAACGCTCGGCCTAGTAATTTTAGGGATGGGATGACTTCCTTAATTAAAAATAAAATAAAATAAATGTAAATAAATATGGAAAAATAGCGCCGCACTAGAACGGCCTATTATCTACGACTGTATATAATTTTTTTAACAAAAATCCACCATTTGAATACCGAACCAGGGGGCTAACGCAAACATATTCATTATGTTTTCCTAAAAAAATAACATACTAACCTTAGGAGAACCCCATTTTTTGGGAGTAATACTTAATTTCCATAAATAATATTTATATATTCCGGAAGGTAATCCGATTGTCTACATTTCATCTTCTTGCGCCATAGTCCAAAAAGTTGTGTAGGTAGCTCTAATATTGCTTTTTGACGTTCAGATTTCTGTTTTTCTAGAAGTCCATTGCAACTAACACGTCATGAGTGGCCAGCATTAGCTTGCACCAGCACCTAAATGAGAGCTTAAATACTTCAAGGTTATGCACATTACAAACATGGTTAACAATTATAGATACCTTAGAAAACTTTACCAAGTAAACCTTCTAAACTTAACTCATGCCAACTCAAATCATATATAAACATAAGTGAGAAGTAGCATTGTCCACTTCATTCTCCCCTTCCACAACCTTGTGCTCCCATCTATGCTCAAATTTGCAACATATTTAAAATAAAAATTAATTTTTTTAGCTAAATGGGCAATTAGAGCTAAAAATGTGTGTATGGATAATCGTAAAATGAACCCATCTAACGATTCCAAGAAATGTACTTGGTTGGTGAAAGAGGAATGTTGTTACAAATTTATAAAAGTTTTGATCCCAAAAAGTGGCCAACATGCTTTGGCAAGATATCTTTGCATTGACTGAACCATCATAGTTCCTTATTCATCCATCTTGTACCCTCTCTATTATCCTTGTCATTAAATTTTGGCACATCAAATTTTATCTTGTGCATGAAACTGTTAAAATATCCCATGTTGAATGAATGTTGTGATGGCATAAATGATATGTGGGAGTTTGGAGTAGTTACTCCTATTTCTCATAATGTGAAATTCCTTCCTACGTAGATTGCACTTATTGTTCCATTCGGTCATTTTGAGATTCATTCCATTGATTTGTTTGGATACCTTTTCAACCTCGCCCATAAGTATGGTATTAATATATTTTATTTTATCAATAAACTTTGTAGTATTGCAAGGCATGTTGATTATGGAACTAGAACGAGAGTGTTAGAGTGCCTTTTTTGGATTTTGTAGTATTGCAAGCCATGTTTCCTATGGAACTAGAACTAGAGTGTTAGAGTACCTTTTTGAACATTTTTTAGTTCCTTATGAAGTAGAGGATTTAATGAGATAATCCAATACCTACTAAGTAAGTTTTTGACAAAGTATGACCTTGTATGGGTAAGGGTTTTTTGAATGTTTTATGAGAGTTCTAAGGAACCAAAGTGGACATTGAGAAGCCCTAAGGAAAACTCTTCAGGACAATCCTCAAACGACCCAACATTCATGCAACTTTTTGAAGGAGGAAAACCAGAGTTGACATAGCCATGGTGGGGGCCTAAGATTCGAATATGAAAAAAATTCATATAACTCACCGTATCACAAACAAGATTCATGCTCTCTATGTCATAAACATGCTTCAAACTTGTAGAATCATGAACAAGTTTTTAGTGGAATTGTGTCTCTGATACCACTCGAAACTTAAACCAACATATATTAATATAAAATATATTTGATAATTAATAAGTATCACCTTACAATAATGTTGGGCTCAACTATTTATACACATAATTTAAGAGTATAGACCCTTCCTAAAGAGATAGTGAGTTAACAACAATTTATTAATTACGATTATTTTCATATTTTTAATCTATCTTTTAATTTAAGTTTTTTACATGTTACAATATCATATTCCTTTTTTAAAATATCTTTCAAAAAATTAAAAAAATATTATTAATTTTGGGTGGAAACGCGAAGGTGGATTACACTTTGGTGAGAATCAGGTGGCGAAGAACAATAGAGGAAGTTATTCGGCCGAATAATTAAACTTATTCGGTCGAATAAATTATTATTTATTCGACCAAATAACAATTAATGGGCCACCGTTAGACCTAATGGTGGCCTCGATGTCTGTGCGAGGTTTTAGCCGGACAGAGAAAACGCACGGCGTTGTGCACTTGTTCGGCCGAATAATTATTTGGCCGAACAATTATTCTGCATAAAATCTCGGCCGCGGCCATTGTCTGTCAGTTTCCTCTGATTTCGTGGACCCCTTTAGTGCTGTTGCTGGTCCCGCCTCCACGTCACCTGTCTCGACTGTTACCTGTCCACCCGCTCGTCCATCTAGTTTATTGTCATCGAAATCTGCCACTCGATTCCCCGCAGCTGCGTGTAATTTCTCCGCCACCCTGTGCGTCAGGATTTGCTCGACGATTCGTCGTTGTTGGAGTGTTAGGCCGCCAGCTTCTGCCTCTGCCATTCGCTCATCCGCCACCTTCTGTTTCTCCCATCCGCTCATTTGCGAGCTTCTGCCTCTGTCGCTGGTTCGTAAGCATGTTTGGACGTCTGGACGCTCTTTGGTGGAGTCTGCGTTTGGACATCTGTAGGTGTAGCATGCATCTGCACCTCTGTTGGTGGAGCTTTGGCGTTGGAGTGTTCTCCTTTGGACGTGTGCACAACAGCGGGGTACTGTAGCTGGGGACCTATCGACCCGAGGCTGTGCAGAGGTAATTCTTTTGGCATATTTATGTCTTTTTTTTTCTTTAAATTTCTTATAATAATTTGTAATTGTTATTGCAAGTTTTCTTTTCTTGGTTGCTTGGCTCGTCTCGTTTCGGCTATTTACAATTCCTCTTGGGGCTCTCTTCGGCTGGATCTAAATTCGCCTGCTTTCGTTTCGGCTGCGTCTAAACAGGTAAGTCGATTTTTTTTTTTTAATTCAAGAGTTAATTATTGGTTTGAAAAGTTTTGAGTTTGCCCCTGTAAATGAACTCTGCCCAAATGGACAGAGTTCATGAACTCTATCCAAAATTGGGCAGAGTTCATGAACTCTGTCCATAATTGGGCAGAGTTCATGAACTCTGTCCAATTGGGCAGAGTTGATGAACTCTAACCAATTGGGCAGAGTTGATGAACTCTGTCCAAAATTGGGCAGAGTTCATGAACTTTGTCCAAATGGGCCGAGGTCATGAACTCTGTCCAATTGGGCAGAGTTCATGAACTAGCATAGGTAATGATACATATTACTCACAGATAGTGTGGATTAGTATTAAGAGGTTTAACATGAACTCTTTTCAGTTTTACAGATTTCATGAACTCTGTCCAGTTGGGCAGAGTTCATGAACTCTGTCCAATTGGGCAGAGTCCATGAGCTCTGGTCAAATAGTATGTTGAAAATTATTTAAATTTAAATATAAAAATAATAATATATGCAGTGTTTAGTTAGTTACTTTTGTTAAATTATTGATTTTGCTTATGTGTTTAGAAATGAAAATAAAATTAGGACTATAATTGTATTTGCAAATAATATATCTTTTTTATATATAGGCTTGTTTTATTGGCTGAACTCTATCAACATGGACATGGACAGAGTTCATGAACTCTGTTAACATGGACATGGACAGAGTTCATGAACTCTGTCTACGTTGACAGAGTGCAGAGATCAATATATTAGTTCTATTACAAACTGTGTTGATGGATAGCTATAGATACAACGAAACTTTAGACGATTAAACTCTACTTTTGATACAACAAAACTTTAAAATTGACTTTAGGTACAACTAAACTATAGACATGAATAGACTTTAATTTAGATGTACTATGAAATAGCAAAAACACTTAGAAGATTGGTACAGTAATTTTTTATACATCTGAACAATAATAGTCATTGTCATTTTAAAAACTATTAGATGATATTATGCCACAATGGTCTTGAGTTTTAGCTTTGTAAAGGTGGCCATTCTTGGTATTATGTTTTTCTTTGGTTGCAACATGGCAAACTTGGAGAACATAATACCAAGAATCATTACCGTTATCAAGTTGAAACTGAATACCATTGTGGAATATGGCAAATTTGGGAAACATGTCAAACTCGAAACATAATACCATGAATGGTCAATTTTTTTTTATTCTATGGAATAATGAAAATATTTGTAGATATACTTTATGTTTAAAGTATTAAAATATCTTGATTAAATTATTAATTTAAGAAACTGAAGACCATAGTGGAACATGGAAAATTTGGGAAACATGTCAAACTGGAAACATAATACCATGAATTGTTAATTTTTATTTATTTTATGGAATAATGAAAATATTTGTAGATATAATTTATGTTTAAAGTATTAAAATATCAATTAAGTTATTAATTTAAGATTTAGATTAAAAGTTAACAGGTTCATGAACTAATTATTTGACATAAAGAAATGAACCTTTCACTTAGTATTTAACTATAGTGGTTCCATTCATTTTAAACATAAAAAACACTTAGAAGATTGGTACATTAATTCTTCACACATCTAACAATATTAGCTATACTCTTTTTAAGAACTATTAGATGATATTAGATAAATCTAGGTCCTTATTAAATAACTTAGTCTCTTTAGCAGCTAGGTTTTAGAATTTGTAGAATTAACATGTAGAATTTGAATATGTAATCAGTTGATATTTGTGAAAGTGTAGACATTATATATCAAATGGAAAGAGAGGAGTCTTTGAGGTGAAAGCGTAGGAGGTCTTCACAATCTTCTGGGGTTGGTGTTACAAGTGATAATCAGAGGTTGTCAACCTCCCCTCGGGATTCTAGTTTATTGTATAGTTCACATCGACGAGGCGAAAGGGGTATAAATGATTCCCCTATATCTTCTGTGGGAGAACGTTGATCTCGACCCTTTGTTGGTATATGAATATCGATCTTTTAACATGTACATGCAAATTGTTTTTTTGTGTACGCAAAAATTGTACTTGTGTTTAAACAAAAGTTTGTTTTTATTTGAAGCAGAGCATGGTTCAGAAGATGCTTGTAATTCTATAGGGAGGGAGACAGAGCAAGGAAGGGAGACGGATGAGGGTGCAAAGCAAGGTTCTCAAAAGGCTCATCATTCTACACAAGGTGATGATGGTCGATCATTTTACACAAGGTGATGATGGTCGAGCTAGGACGCAATATGTTGAATTAACTGAGGGTTGTACACCCATTACAACATATCCATCTGATCTACCTCGGGAGCTTCCATGGGAAAGTGGTGATCATCAAATGACTCTTGAAAGATGTAGATCCCACTACAACAAGTTGGAAAATGATTTGTCTACTATGGATCTCCCTCCAGAGAGTAAACAAAGTTTGGAGATTGTTTTGGGATCATTGCAAAAATTCATTCAGGCATATGAGAATCTTGAACCAACTACAAATGGTTTTGTTGATTTGATGCAAAGACGAACGGAACAAGTGATGGGTCCAGACAAGTGGGATGTTGTGAAGGAGAGAGTGACGAAAGAATAGGCCAATTCAATGTTTAACTTGAAAGAAGGTCTAAAGCGAGAAATGTTGAAAGTGCAATATTTCAAGCATCCTGATTTTGCACATCTACTCTATGATCGGTTTCTCACAGCCTATGGTCGGTTTCCATGGAACGATGAGGTTTCTCAATATTTTGCTAGATTTTTTTATGCTGAGTTTTTCTTAAATATGAAGCCAGACTATACCGATGTTTATTCAGAATTTTATGGAGTTGGAAATGGTCGAATATATAATCGAAAAGGTGCTCTTAGAGACCCTACACTCTTCAACCTCCACCCTAGATATCTCGCCCACCTAGGTTGGTGGCATTAAGATCAGAGATAAAGCCCACATCTCAACTTGGGACAACTGCAAGGAATTTTGTTGGCGATGGTTTATCGTCAGCATTAGTTGGAGTAGATGTGGGATTGGTTCGAGAAAGGGCTCGTTCTGCTATTCATTAAAAGTTTGTTTTCAAAACTAATGATGAGATAGATGGAATGAGCAATGAATATCTCAGGGCATATGCCAAGGTTTGTCGCGACCTAGCGGCAAATGTTATATCCAATGACACATCGATTTTGGGAGAGGTTTGTTGATTATGATATGACTTGATATTAATTAAATATTTTATTCATTTTGAATTGAATTTTTTGTTACATTATATGAATGATAAATTATGTTTTTTGATGTAAAGTAATAGGTACATTATGTAAATGTTTATTGGTTGCAGTTTTCAAGAATGATGAATGAACATTCTTTCCATGTTTCAACTAGCGAAAATCTAGAGAATATTCTAGAGGTATATTTATTATTTACATATTTGTAATTATTTTTGAACTTAATATATATATATATATATATTTTGAATTTTAATTTAACTATGCATCTTATTGTTAATTTGACTTATCCATGCAGGTTTCTTTAGATACAAACTTTATAAATGATTTACCATCTATTGTGAGCTAATATTTTTTTAATCTTTTTGTTTTAGTTTTAAGTTAATTGGCACAGTAATTTTTTTGGTTTGCATTATGTTTTATTTATTAATACAATTTAAATTTTAGGGGGGAGATATAGATTCTCTGCTTCATGTAGCAGATATTGGCAAGGAGGTAATTTTGTTCACACTTGAATTGATCTTTGATATAAGTTTAATATTTTAATTTTTATGGATTTAGTTAAAATTTGTTCAAGTAATTTATGAAATTCATAAATTGGATTATACATGTTGCAGTTTGGGTCTCTTAAGTCTTTTGGAGGCAAAGGGAAAACTCCTTTGGAGGATGGTGGTGGACAAGTATTTGGAGAATTTGATGTAATTTTGTTAATAATTGAGTTGTTTTTTGATATATAAGTTTAATATTTTAATTTTTTGAATTTAGTTTAAATAATTTAAATGATATTCATAATCTGCTTGTATACATGTTGCAGGGTGGGTTGAGTCTAGGGGGAGGCCCTAGTGGAGGATAACATGATAAACATTTTCTTTTTATAGCATGGTGGACATTTTTTTTTTTTGATATACATAGATTTGTTTTGGACATGTCGAGGAGATTTATTTTTGGACTAGATACATATATGTACATTAAACTTGCATGTTCATGAACATTTTTTTTAGGATTATATACATGTCCTTTGAACTTACATATTTTGTGAAACTTGGTTTAAATGATCTACTTATTTTTGTTTATTTAGCATATTTGGTGTGATTTAAAGGTTTAGAATATGTACTTGCATGTTTAAATGAATGAATGAATATGTAATAATGAATGTTAAGATCAAGAATGTTAAGAACATGATATTTTTGAATATTATGAAGTTTATGAATGTTAAAGGAAGTTTAAAAATGGATGAACATAGGTTTCAAGTTCATGAATAAGGAAGTTTTGATTGAAATATGAATGAATATTAAGATTGAATATATTAAGAACATGAATGTTATCTTTGAATATTAGGAAGTTTAGGAATGTTAGAAGTTTTGATGAAAATATGGATGAACTAGGAAGTTTGAAAATGAATGTTAAGAACATGAATGTTATCTTTGAATGTTAAGAAGTTTAGGAATGTTAGAAGTTTTAATAGAAATATGGATGAACTAGGAAGCTTAGGAATGTTATAAATCTTAGGAATGTTCTAGGAAGATTAGGAATGTTATCTAAGTTTTGATGGAAATGTGGATGAACTAGGAAGTTTAAAAATAAATGTTAAGAACATGAATGTTATATTTGAATGTTAGGAAGTTTAGGAATGTTAGAAGTTTTGATAGAAATACATGGATGAACTAGGAAGCTTAAAAGTGAACACATGTTGAGTTCAAATTTTAGGAATATTAGGAAGTTTAGGAATGTTTGAAGTTTTGATAGAAATATGGATGAACTAGTAAGTTTAAAAATGAATGTTAAGAACATGAATGTTATCTTTGAATGTTAGGAAGTTTACGAATGTTAGAAGTTTTGATAGAAATATTGATGAACTAGGAAGCTTAAGAATGTTATGAAGCTTAGGAATGTTATCTAAGTTTTGATGGAAATATGGATGAACTAGGAAGTTTAAAATGAATGTTAAGAACATGAATGTTATATTTGAATATTAGGAAGTTTAGCAATGTTAGAAGTTTTGATAGAAATATGGATGAACTAGGAAGCTTAAAAGAGAACAAATGTTAAGTTCAAATTTTAGGAATGTTAAGAAGTTTAGGAATGTTAGAAGTTTTGATGGAAATATGGATGAACTAAGAAGTCTAAAAATGAATGTTAAGAACATGAATGTTATCTTTGATTGTTAGGAAGTTTGGGAATGTTAGAAGTTTTGATAGAAATATGGACGAACTAGGAAACTTAAAAATGAACATGTTAAGTTCAAATTTTAGAAATTTGTTAGGAAGTTTTGATTGAAATCTGAATGTTAGGTTTAAATTTTGATATGAATGTTAAGAATGAATGTGATGGTAAGAATGGATGTTAAGGAATTTATGATAAGGTGCAATGAATGAATGAATGTTAAGATTGAATGTCAAGAACATGATTGTTATCTTTGAATGTTAGGAAGTTTAGGAATGTCAGGAAGTTTTGATAGAAATATGAATGTTAGGAAGTTTAAAAATGAATGTTACCTGAGATCAAAGTTCCGGAATTTGTTAGGAATTTTTGATTGAAATATGAATGTTAGGAAGTTGAAAAATGAATATTATCTGTTCAAATTTTGATATAAATTTTTAATTAATAATTATTATTTTCAATGTCTAGGTACATCTGATGCGGCTGAAATCATGGCAAATGGGGATAACGATTTTTTTTTTTTTTAATTATAAGTGATTACAGGATTGTGAATCTTGTGCTAAATTAGAGCAATGATTTTAGACAACAATTTGATGAATTTTCATCGATTTGTTGTAAATAATCATTCCTTTAATTTAGCATAAGCTTCACAATCCTGGAACCTTTTCTTGTGATTAAAAATCAAATGATCGTTGTCTCCATTTGCCATGATTTCAGTTATGTGAACTTACACAAGCGATATTTTAAATTAAAGATTCGGGGCAGAGAGTGGCGACAGCCACAGATCCGTTATCTCATCCCTTGAGTGGTCTAATAAACATATGGGGACCCGAATAAAGTATTTCAGACAGAATTAAGACAAAAATTTTACACATTGAGGTTTTCATTACCAAATAATTTTTGAATTCAAATTTCAGCATACTAGAATACGATCATTTAAACTCTTATACTCCAGTTCCTTTCAAGATCATAGACATAGAAAGAAAAAAATATATTGTACACAACATTTGACAATGACATCGAAAAAACCATTGATCTATTCATTTTAAATATATAGTTTTAAAAACATCGCAATGGAATGCCGTCTTCAATTATCTGTTCATGGTCATATTTGGACAGTTTCCATGTTTTTATTTTTTTATTGTTTTTTCGATGGAACTCGAACCAATTTTATTCGAGATGCACATACTAAATGGCTATATTAACAACATATAACATCAGGTTCATAATCCTGAAAGTAGACATAATTTTGAGTCATATGGGTCTGCTGAAAAAAATAGCCCTTTAAAATGATGGATCCTCTCTCGTATGTATATCCGTTGTCATTGTAGTCTTCCAATAACTTCATTTTTTCTTCAGTGCATCGCATCAAATAATACTTCACATTTTCGTTGTTGTCTACAGGTGCAATCACGGTAAAAACATCTCCTGTGCAAATTACAATTGATGTTAGGATTTTTAATTCAATTAAATTGACTAATATACATGTGTATAAGGTGAAGGACAAGAATGAACAATCGACAAAACAGTGGTATTTGATCTCTACCTTCTCTAACGAGATCTGAAATTCTGTCGCCATCAGATGATATTGCTATATCTTCTGATTCTAATTCTTCTATGCTTGCTCGTGGCATTTTTCCTTTAGGATTAATCTCTGTGTGTTTCCAATGTTTTACGTAGTTGTTCGTTATGTTTTCACAAATTTCTGTAGATTCAATATTTTCAGTGCAAATATGACAAAAGTATGATTGCTTTCTACTGTCAAATGCATAAATGTTTTGGAAGGATTTTGTTTGAATAGAGTGAAAATCTCTAGTCCCTTGTATGGTGCTAGCGTCGTATGGTATTGATCTATTTATATCTTGGACCCCAACATGCCAAAAAAACCTAGTACACAAATGACAAATTTTGATGTTAGGTACATACTTTTTTTAAAATTGACAATAAAATATAAATTAAGACATTTGTGTGTACATACCTGCGCACATTTTTTGATTGTTGATTATAATCATGGTTTAGAGGTGATTTACACCATTGGACAACCTCTATAGCTGAATGGAATCATGCAGAACTATGGTTCATTTGTCATCTTCAAAGTGCTATTTTTATGCATGCTCCTGCACCATCATGTTCACCTTTTCCATGACCAGTTTCAAAGAAATTTCAGCGATGTTTAATGTTCAATGCTTTATGAAGTCGACATAACCAATAAAATGATCGCAAAGATTTAAATTGTCCGGCACATCCATCCGACCATATCCAATGCTCATTGAATTTAATGTTACGTCCCTTTAGTGAATTGTAGAAAATACTTTCAATACAATGTTGAACAAAATGTGTATCGTGTGTACGATCGTTGCTAATATAAAAGTGATATTCTTTAATCACATCTCGATTGTCACATGTGCTTTCAATGCCATCAACATCCTGTTGAGAATGTCTATATAAAACATGGACAAATATTGAAACTTGGTCAAAATGATAGTATTCACTCTGTATCTCTTTTTGTGCAGCAAATGTGTAATTTTTTGCAAAATCAACCACTGACAAAATTGTTCCTGGTGGAAAAATTTCACGAGACTGTTTGAATTGAAAGTCTTGCCATCGTGCTCTATGTGAATGCTTGGTGTATTTATAAATTTCACTTTCGAATTTCTTGAGAAAATCTGTCACACCTATTTTATCTTCTCGCAAATTAATCCTTTTGGAATGTACATCACTAGTACTTGTAATGTATTCATATCTTCTCCAATCAACAGTGACATTTGACAGTGAGTGATCAGTATCGATAGGATATTTATTGTGGAATAAAACCAAATTTTCACAACGATTACAATGTTTTCCATTGACACATTTCTTATTATAAAATACTTCATCGTAATTTCTCTCACATAGGCTTTGAGATATGAATTCACGTATTGTGGGCGGAGGTGGTGAATTTGTCCAAAACATTTTACCAAATTCAAGAAATGTGTCGTAATATAATTGAAATTGCACATGAAAACGGCAACAACATGTGTCACGGATAGTAATAGGTCTAACATACCATGGTTTTAGTTGCCCAAATGTAGTGATTGACACATTAATTCCACGATGATCTTCCTTGAATTTATTGAACAATTGTACTTGTGTCATATCCATTATATGTTTTGGACTGCTTACATATACTCCTCGTGATACTCTTTGTCGTATTACATCTCTTGAATTTGGTGAAACTCAAGCATGTGTCAACCAATATTCTCGTACAATATATTTAACACCTGCTCCCATTCTATCTTTGTAAGGCTGTCTACAAATAATTGCCTAGGAAGCAAGGTAATCATTTTCATCTATTTGCATTCTGAATTTGCTATGTTTGTATAATGTCTTTCTTGAGGTTCCAACTGCTTTTGCTAGTTGTGTTGTCAAACGTTTTTGTTTAGTACTAGTCGAAATAATTGTTGTATGAATTGCTCTTCGTGTAGCACTGATGTCTTTCTTCCTAGATTTTCCAAACTTTTTTATTGCATCACCTATATTTTCTATCACATTATGTTTTAATTTCGACTCTTTGGTCGCCTTGTGAATACCCAATAATGATGTAGCATCTTCTAACTTCTTGGTCACTAATAAACATCTCAAAATTTTTGCTTGTCCTGTTGCTGAATAATTCTTCAGAACATCATCATAAATTTTTTGAGCCCGATATCGTGCAGCATATATGGGTATTTTTTTTTCATATTTGTTGCAATCAATGTTTTCTAACGTTTCATCATCAATGGTGAAAGTACTTATACATCAAGTTAAATTTAATTTAAAACATATATCCAAAAATAGAATTCATTATAAAAAATGAATTTGGAAAATACATGATATATACATACCTGGTCCAATTTCTGGTTCTTGAACTTGATCTTCAATATTGACTTCATCGACATTAATATGTAAATCACTATTTACATCTTCAACAATGGTTTCTTCAACTTCAATTTGTTCTTTTTGTACTCTATTTTCAATTTTCATTTCATCAACATTATCATGTAAAGCTGTATTTGTATCTTCAATAATCGTTGATTGCATTTCTGCAAGGCTTGCTTTGTTGGCATAATATTTAAGTTTTTTCTTTTCTCTATTATCATCATCATCAGCACGTTTACGATCATATTTTCTTTGACGGTTTCTCTTACTGCCCATGATTGTTTAATCTATAAATAATAAATTAAAGAATCATCATTTTATTGTAAAAAAACAAAATGAAGATTTAAAAACAATTACGAAATTTATAAACACATGAACTGAAATTTACTTCACCTTATCAGAATCTTGTAAGAGTCTTTTGAAGAAAAAGTTTTTGGAAATAAGTTTCCTTTGAAAAGAACCTTCTTTGAATGAAATAAGAACTCTTTGACAATAAATCACCTTTGAAAAAACCCATTGGAAAATAATAAGAACACTTTCTAAATGAATCTTCTTTGTAAACCCACTGAAAAATAAAAAATAAAAAAAATACCTGGGAAAAAGATTTCTTTGTAAAAACCCTTGCAACGAAATAATTTTTTTGCAAACATAACTTGGGAAACTTTGAAAAAACCAATTTTCAAATAAATAAGATGGAAAAATACATCTCCTTTGTAAAAATAACTTGAAATAAAATCTTATTTGCAAAAATGTCTTGGAATAAAAACTCTGTAAATGCACACTTTGAAAAGAAACATTTTCTGAAAAAATCCATTGGAAAAAAATAAGAACACTTTCTAAATAAATCTTCTTTGTAAACCCACTGAAAAAAAAAAAATCTTTGAAAAAATACCTGGGAAAAAGATTTTTTTTGTAAAAACCCTTGCAACGAAATAACTTTTTTGCAAAAATAACTTGGGAGACTTTGAAAAAACCCCTTTTCAAAAAAATAAGAAGAAAAAATACATCTCCTTTGTAAAAATAACTTAAAATAAAATCTTATTTGCAAAAATGCCTTAGAATAAAAACTCTGTAAAGGCACACTTTGGAAAGAAACATTTTCTGAAAAAACCACTTGTAAAATACTTTGTAAAAGAAACGTTTTTTGCAAAAATACTTAGAAAAAAAAAAAAAAAACTTTGAAAAAACTCATTTGAAAAAATCATTTTCAAATAAATAAGAAGGAAAAAGACAACCCCTTTGAAAAAATAACTTGGAATAAAATCTCTTTAAAATCACCATTTTGGAAAAAAAAACCTATTGCAAAGAAATAAGAAGTGCAAAAGCTTCGAATAAAAACATATTTTGCAAAAATGCCTTAGAAAAACATTCTTGCAATGTATTCCTTAGAAAGAAGTAACGAAAAAAATACTTCATAAAAAAAACTCTTTTTGCAAAAAAAACTCCTTAGAAAATCCTTGGAAAAAAAACCTATTGCAAAGAAATAAGAAGTGCAAAAAGCTTAAAAAAAATACTTCATAAAAAAAACTCTCTTTGCGAAAAAAACTCCTTAGAAAATCCTTGGAAAAAAAACCCATTGCAAAGAAATAAGAAGTGCAAAAAGCTTGGAATAAAAACTCATTTTGCAAAATTGCCTTAGAAAAACATTCTTTCAATGTATTCCTTAGAAAGAAGTAAGAAAAAAAATACCTTATAAAAAAAAACCCCTTTGCAAAAAAAGCTCCTTAGAAAATCCTTTCAAAAATATTCTGACCAGAAAGTATGCGAAATTAATTGAAGTATTTAGTTTTATTTATATAAGTTTAGACAATAACCTTTTTTTTTTTTTGTTCGGCCGACGAGTTTTTTTTTACGTTTGGTTATTCGACCGAATAACCTTTGATTAAATTGACGTCGTCGTTACGGAAAACAGTTATTCGACCGAATAACCTCTGAAACCTGAAAATCTGATTGTCTCTCATAGTTTTCAAGTTTCTCCATTTTCGGAAGGTAAAAATGATCTCTTACACTACAAAGTGACTGTTGGATTTGATATCATTAGTTTCGTTATTGAATCTATTTTCTGAATATATAGATTTCTTTGTGTATAGGTAAGATCTGATATTTGTAATTGTTTTTTTTCTTAACAGGTGTTGAGTTTAGTTTCATCTCTTTCAAAATGCGGTGAAATGAAAAATCCATAACTTTAAAAATACACCACGAAAAAAATTGAGAAAACTATGGTGGCGTTAATTGGCGTGTCTACTTCAAAAGGGTATTCATAGAATTTTTAGTTTTATATTCAGTTGAGAGAATAGTTTTGCGACAAAAAATATGTTGAAAATCGATAAGGTTTCTCCATTGATCGAATTCAAATAAATATAATAATTAGTATATAGATCCATTTGTTACAAACTTATAGTCATGCAGTAGTATATTGTGTGTAGATTGTCGTAGCATATTTGTTTTTTTGCAAAAAACAAGTTTAACAACGATTTTACGTGTGTGACAAAACATGGCTATTTTGTAGTCCTTTCATTTTATAAGAACACACTGTCAAACATTTGACAAATCGACATATCAAATCTCAATATAAAAAATTAAAAAAAAATATGGATAGAAAGCTAACATAATTCTCTAAAAGTTTGTTTTTTAGTGAAAAGTGAAATTCCAAACAAAAATATCACTTTTATTCGCCCAAAGATGGAAAACATGAAAAATTCATAATTATTTTCTCACCAAACCCCCCAAAATAGACACCCATCTTCATGGATTCACCCGTCGACTAGTATGGGTCGGGTCGGTTGGATAAACCAACAGACGGTTATGTAACTGTATCTGCATATATATATATATATATCTAGGCTGGTGAGTCGATAGAGTAGTTTAGATTGATTCTATCATTGTGTTCTGCTCTTGTTGGTTAATATAAAGACTTTTCTCTCTATCTGTCTCGTCTCTCATATCTGTATCATTGTGTATGCTTGCTTATATTATGTAATGTATTTATGATAACTATGTGAACCTTGGGACTACAACATCTGGTTCCGTTGCCGGTTGATACATGAAAAATTACTAGCAGCATGACCTATGATTTCAGAACAGGAGATTAGAGACTGGTGGGAGAAGAAAATCACGAATTACCTGCAGAATTATGCGCGACGTAACAAGCTAATGATTAACCAAGCAAGAGATCGATTCTTCTCCGAGACCCATGAGCTATTTGTAGAATCCACACCGATCGCCTTGAAGAAACTTCTAGATGAACAGGCCTGTCGATAAAGCAGAGCGGAAATTAGTATTGAAGCTAATCAACGGAGGTCGTACAAATCTATCAGAATGGTGCGAAAAGATTGAAGAAGATTTCTGTGAAGAACAGGCGATCAAAAATCGAGTATCGGTAGATGAAATAAGAAGAAATTTCTTCACCAAATTAGCCGACCAATTTTTGTGTTCTCTGCCAACATTATTGTTTAAATTTTTTATTGACAAAGGTGTCGCACATATTGTTGAAACAAGACCGTTGCTGACCCCACCCCTTCCAAACTCTAACTGGGAGGAGAAATAACGTAAGTGGGAAAAATTTTTAAAGGAGCACGAATGGGAATTTTTCTTGAATAAGTGATGGTCTACACTTCCCCAATAGTCTAGAAACCATCGGGCCGGCATTGGGGGGGTGATGAAGCATGCTCTGATGTACCTAGTTTGATGAAACTCGACATATGACAAACGACATGACCAGCAGTGAAAAAAAAATTCAACAAAGAGAGACTTTTAAGTCACAAAAGCACCCTGGATATTCAAAAAATCGAAAGAGAAAAAAGGAGGCAGCGACGTGAAGAGCTGTGGGAGCAGGCAATTGCGCTCCGGAGGACGCGAGGATCAAATGTTGCGACAGATGCAGAAGGGAATCTGCCAGAATCAAGCCAATCCCGCGATGATTGGGATGTCGAAGAAGAACTGTCGCCGATGGATGAAGACTTGTGGATAGAGCGTGGTAGAGCTCTCCAGGTTCAAACACTGGAAATGGTAGCACCTCCGTCTCCATTTCGTTTAACAGAAAGCGTTCGGGTGGAAGAAATTGTCGAAGAAAATCTTGGTCTCCATGCTGGTCAATCAGGAGTTTGGAGTCGTCGAAGCATATAAGGCGATGATATCAATAGATTATTGATTCATCGACCGGAAGAAGGGAATTGGATATCTTTTCAACCTGAATTCTGAAATAGAAGTTTTCATCTAGTGTACATAGAGCATGAGGAAGCGCCCCCCCTGCCAATACCAAATTTGAGCGACTCGACAAGCACGTCGGAAAGCCCGATATTTAGCGGAATCCCGTTTGAGCAAAACTTTAACTGGATTTCAACAGAAATAATTGAAGAAGGAAGATCTAGCGACATCGAAGGAGATACAGTCATTGATTCTGAAGACAGAGAACCAAGTCCAGAAAGACAGCTAATTCATACTAATGAAGCACCAAGTATTGATTGTGGAAATAACCCACCCACACCTCCATCAAATTCTCATAATAATACAATAGCAGACATGGCACACACTACAACACACCTTCCTTTCTATGAAGGAGATGAAGACCCAAGAAGACATTGGTTTGTGTGCGAAGCAATCTGGACAGCTAATCAAATTACCAATGAATACAGACAAATTGCTCAATTTGTTGGTTCATTAAGAAAAAGAGCACTGACATGGTACACGGGGTACATAGGAAAATCATCAAGTGCAACAAAAGCACAAATCAAACAAAGCTTTTTGTCCTTCTTTATGATTGAAGTTGCAACATACCTGGCGGCAGAACGACTGAAGACAATAGTCCAAAAGCCGACAGAAACTTTCAAGGAGTACGACAAGAGGTTTAAAGACCTCCTGAGCAAATTAGACTATGAAATCGAAGAAAAACTATTAATCAAATGGTTTATTGCTGGTCTAATCAATAAAATCAGAATACATGTATGTCGACAAAATGTTAATACATATGTAGATACACTAAGAGTAGCACTAGAAATCGAAATGGATGATGAATACCCTCTAATATCCATGGATAGACATGTCACCGAACGACTTGAAAGTATGGAGCAAGCTATCAGAAATATGACGTTAAAAGGACTAGAGCTATGGTGTACAACTTGTCGAACCTCAGGACATACCAAAGATTCTTATCGAAATGATGATCGGTGACAAGATGTAAAACTCATCCAATCCAGATGTTTCTACGATTTATGCAAAGATTATGATTTGCATACCACAAATTATTGCCCATATAATCTAAAAAATAAGAGGGCAAGATGGTGTCAAATTTGTGAAGTAAATACACATACAATTGAAGAATGTCATCTGAACCTGAAAAATCGGCAAAATTACCATGTAGTGTACCAAACAAATTCTGTCGAACAGAACAAAGACAAAAATCTAGCAAACGACATATTCAAGAGAAATGATGGAAGAAATAACCAGTACAATCAAAACAGGAATGATAGATACCCAAGGTATAATGATCGACGGAACGATTGGCGATATAATGGCTACAATAGACGTGGTGGATACCAGAGTCATGGTCGTGGCAATGGAGGTTGAGGCTTTCGATATGGTCGACCTGGTGCATGCTTTACATGCTTCAGCGAGAATCATCGAAACGCAGAATTCCCTTATAAGGAAAGAACTGATCTCAAATTTTGTACAAAGTGCGGGGTAGGCGATCACTATTTAGAGGATTGCCCTACCATGATCGAGAAAATAAATAATAATAAAAAATGTTCATGTTTTATTTTGTGTTAAAAAAAGTGATGTGCTTCGTACAAAAAACTTGCAAATTGTAACAAGGCAAGGCACTCATATTGGTCAAGATAAACCTCAGATAACTAGAATTGTCGATAAGGAGGATTATCCAAATCCTATAAAACAAAAATCTGTGTACAAAGATGCGTCTGACATATTTCATGATTTAGCAACACATGAAGAAACTCTTAATGAATTGCTCAAATTAATTTCAAATGAAGAAGCTGTAGGAAAAATGATTGATTTGTTGCATAAATTAAAACACGTTGAGCAAAGACAAACTAAAAACATTTGCCGACTAAAACAAAAAGAGAAAAATGATGCCGACCCATTAGTTGATCTCGACATAAATGGATATCATGTATGACAAGTTGTACTTGATTTTGGATCCCAAGTGAATATCATGACTCGTGATACTTGGGACCAACTCGGTCGACCTCAACTACAGGAATCAAGCATCTACCTAAAACTCGCAGATCAAGGATTAATTGAGCCGATTAGAGTATGGAAAGGAGTCGAAACTTCCATTAAAGGTATCACAACATCAATAGATTTTGAAATCATCATACCAAAAGATGATGCAAGCTCCTTCCCTGCTTTGGTCGGTCGACCATGGGGACAGAAGATGAAGGCTTCAATTTCTTTGGACAAAAGCCGCATCAAGTTGAAAGGTAATGGCCAGAAGGTTATCGTGCCAATCTTCCCATCACAGGGAGAACCTTGGACAGAACCTACAAAAGTCGATAGCGATATCCGACAGCTTTACCGAATAGACAATAATGAAGATCACATTGGGCCAAAAAACCAAGGAGAACTTCACCTCGGAGATCCTATCTCGCTTGGATACAATTCCGATGCAGAACTCTATGACTGGAAAATAGAGAACTATGATTTGCATGCAAAGGAATGTTGGATTGTGGAAGCCATCTCGAGGAAACAAATAAAGAAGTGTCTCTCTGTATCTTACACACCGAATATTTTCGAACAAAAAATGCGAGCATATCCAACACTTGTGCCAGATAAAAATGTACAATGTGGTAGCTCGACATTAAGATATAAAGAATGTGATTTACCTGATGTACATGTCGAACAGGTATCAAAACATGTCGGAGAGCAAGGCCATCTACAAAGTTTGGTAGAGACATTTACTGGTTAAGCTACAAGATGGTGGGACACTCATTAGTCGAAACTTCAAAATTGGAATACTGCATCAACATATTTCATAGAAAGGTTTGGAGGAAGAAACTTGACAACTCAGGCTGACATTCCCTTGTTTACACAAGGACAAAACCCTGAAGCTCACATTGACTGTTGCGAAAAATAATGGAGAAAATTAGGCTATAAAGATGAAATAAAATGGCCTCATCTCTTTCCCAGAACACTCGACGATCTACCTAACAAATGGTACAAGATGGAAGAAGCAAGAGGAGAAAATTTCCTTTGGAAAGATCTAAAAGAAATTTTTTTCTAAGGATTTCCAATTTTCTCCGCAGGATGAGAGATTGGTCGAAGCAAGCAAAAGCATCAAAGAATTTTTGCAGCCAATAGAAACTTTAACACTTGGAAACAAACAAGAGAGTGTGCACCCACCTAACACTTGCTACAATATAAAGACGACAGGAAAACAACACTCAACAAGACTGAGCCTAGAAATAGAGATGTCGGTAGGGAAAAGTTTTCAATGGAGAAAGGATCATCCTAGTGTGTCGAAGCTCGTAAGAACAATCCTAAGTATAGAGATCATAGAAAAAAATAAACCTGAAAGATTATCAGAAAAAGACTTCCCACCAACTTTCACACAAATCAAAGAAGGTGAAAGACAGATAAGTAACAGCCATGCACCAGAATGGATGGAAGCAAAGATTAAAAGAAAGGAAGTAGATATTTCAAAGGATGATCAACCAAAAATGGAAAAAATTGGCGATTACTGGAATGAGGAACAAACAACAGAAATCTCCAGTATTCTCAAATAATTCCAAGACGTTTTTGCTCGAGACTATAAAGATTTGAAAGGGTTTGTAAAGAAATGGGCGAGATGAAAATTGATATTAAACCTGACGCCAGACCCGTGAAGAAAATACCCTACAAACTTGCTCACAAATATAAGGATATTGTCAAAAATGAGATCGATAACATGCTTGCTGCAGGAATCATATATCCTATTCACTAGTCAGAATGGGCAAGCCCAATGGTCGTTCATCCAAAGAAACAAGATATGACTCGACTGAGAATCTGTGTTGACTTTCGAGAGCTGAATAAGGTAACTCTAACAGATCCCTTCCCTACACCTTTTGCAGATGAAATCATCAATGAAGTTGTAGGGCATGAGTGCTATTCTTTCACGGATGGATTCTTAGGGTACAACCAAGTACCTATAGCAAAAGAAGATCAGAAAAAGACAACATTCGTGTGCGAATTTGGGTCATTCGCATATAAAGTTATGCCTTTCGGTTTGAAGAACGCACCTGCAGACTTCTCAAGAATCATCGTCAAAGCATTCCAAGAATATATTTACAAAACCATGGCTGTATACTTTGATGATTGGACAATTTATACAATGCTAAAAGATCACTGCAAATGGCTCAGACTAATGTTGGAAAGATGTCGACAGATACAACTATCCCTGAACATTAACAAGTGCATCTTCGCAACACCTATCGGCATATTACTTGGCCACGTCATGTGCAAAGAAGGAATTAAGGTTGACTACGCAAAGATCAAAATTATTCTCGACCTAAAGCCTCTAGTAAATCCGAAACAAGTACGAATCCTATTAAGTCATACCGGATATTACAGGAAATTTATCAGACACTATTTCAATATGACTTATCCTCTGGAAGAATTGCTAAAAGAAGATTGAGATTATAAATGGACGGAGGAATGTGACACTTCATTCAACACATTGAAGAGAAAAATGGTTGAAGCACCGATTCTTTGATTTCCGGATTGATCAAAGAAATTTCATGTACATATTGATGCATCCGGAATAGCAGTAGGAGCCATCCTAACACAACCCGGAGATGATAACATGGATTATCCTAATGCATTCAGCAGTCGGAAATTGAATAAAGCTGAAAGAAATTATTCTACGACCGAAAGAGAAGCATTAGGTATGGTATTTTCCCTTCAGAAATACCGTCATTATTTATTGGCTAATCCCTTTGTATTTTATACAAATCACCAAGCTTTAAAATACTTATTCAATAAGCCATTGCATCACGGTAGATTATGTCACTGGTTATTACTGTTTCAAGAATTTGAATTCGAAGTAATCATCCGACCTGGAAAAGTTAATGTCAGACCAGACCACCTGTCGAAAATCGACACAGGAGAAGAACTGATAGGAATTGAAGATGACTTACTGGATGCACACTTGTTTCGCATTGAAGCAGTACCTTCAGAACTTATGGAAATTGCACAATTTCTGGAAAATGGGCAAGCTCCTGAGGGAATGAATGAGAAAAAGAGGAATATATTAGCAATGAAAGCAACCCCCTACACTTTGATCAACAGTTTCCTCTATAAACTTGGCCTGGACGATATATTACGCCGATGTGCACTTGAGCATGAATGATAGGACATACTTACAGAAGCCCATGTTGGACCAATGGGAGGGCATTATCATGCGGATATAACAGCCAGAAAAATCCTATAGGTAGGACTCTGGTGGGCAACAGTTCATAAAGACTGTCGAGAGTTTGTATCTAAGTGTGATAAATGTCAGCGCATGGGCCAACCACTACCAAGAACATAAATTCCATTGTTCCCAATTAACCCTAGCCGAACATTTGAAATTTGGGCTATTGATTTTATTGGACCATTTCTAGTAGTGGGAAGACGAACAGGTGCTCGGTATATTATTACTGCTGTCGAATATGTTACCAAGTGGGAAGAAGTAGAACCAGTCGAAACATGTTCAAGTGAAGTTGCTGCTAAATTTATTTATGAAAACATCATAACACGCTTTGGATGCCCCATAACATTGATAAGTGACCAAGGTACACACTTTGTATGTAAAACCATTAAAGCATTGACTAAGGAATTTGCAGTTGATCATAGAATAAGCACAACATATCACCCTCAGTCGAAAGGCACAGTAGAATCGTTCAATAAAACACTTACAAAAGGGCTAATGAAAATATGCAACATAGAGAAAGATGACTGGGATGATAAAATACTTGCTATCCTTTGGGCATATAGAACAGCATATAAGAAAACGACAGGACAGACACCATTCTCACTTGTCTATGGACAAGAGGCTGTCGTTCCGTTACATTTTCGACGACAAGCACCGACCATTGCAACAGCTCTACATATCAACGTCGAAGATACTCGACACGAACGGCTATTACAGCTATCGAAGCTGGATGAAAGTCGACAGTTGGCATTAGAACATCAGAGAGTGCAAAAACAACAACAGAAAGCATGGCATGATAGAAATATCAAACAAAAGAATCTGTCAGTTGGAGATTTAGCACTCCTATATAATAGCAGAGTAAAAGGGAAACCAAAAAATTTGCATACATAATGGATGGGACCCTACATCATCAAAAAGTTAAATCCTAATGGCTCAGTCCGACTAAAAACATTACAAGGAAATATTTTCAAGAAAGTCGTAAACGGCGCCCGACTTAAAAGGTATAAATCATGAACATGAATTTGGAAAGAAAAAAAAAAGTTAGAAATAACCAAACGAGAGTACTATAAAGCAATCAAGCAAATATAGAAAATCGTGGCAAAAAGCAGAAATGACGAGAGAATGGCAGAGGAAGCAAGGAAACAGCAGAGAAAGAAGTCCGACGCACAACCATTGATATTACATACACCGACAAGAACATCGATGGTTTACGGAAGAAAATCCGACACGGCAGAAGTATTGGAGCTCGGACCGTCCAAACATAAATAGAGAAGCTCGTTGACCTAACACAATGAACGAGATGTCGCAGCACCATGATGACAAAGCAATAAAGGCTAAAGATAATCGCACCACCAAAAGTAATGCACCTAACGAAGTGCCATTATCCGGCTAGTCTAATTTAATATCCCTATCACATCAGCCATTAATACAGGCCTCTACGTCTCGTTCGCCCGTGCCGAGTAATTCCACCATAAATACAGAGCTCGAGGATTCTTGGTTACTCTTCTGCCGAGAACTTGAACTCCAAGAAACAGAATTCCCCGACTTCGCTGAAACCATTTTTACAACCTCGCAACTTGAATCCGCCATGGCTCCCCGAAAAAATTTAACCACTAGCAGAGCCGCTGCAACATCAGTTAGAGAATTGGAGAAAGAACATACACCACTGGAAACTAGACTCTAGTTGATTCCGAATGCAAAGGCATTGGAACCCACCTAGAAGAAAGCATGGAGAAGTGTTGAAGATTGGGGAAATGAGTCAAACGGTCACTGGAGAGAGGAAGCACGACGGTTGCAGACAGCCACAATCCTGTACTACCTGAAGGCACCTTTACTGGATAATTTTGGAGGATTGAAGGAAGTCATTGCAGAGTTCATCATTAGCAGATACCACAACGACAAGCTTTACCTTGATATTCCGGTCGAAATCAATGGTGAAATTATCCACAAAATTAGTGGCCTTTCACATAAAGGAGATGATGTACCAAAAAGTTCAGGTGCAGAATTGATTGATGAGTTTGTCGGTTCTCCCGCTGGAAAGAATTCACGAGGTATAGTCGTGAGTCAGATTGTTTTTGGAAATTACAAAACTACTGCCAAGATTGTATCACATGCGCTTTCACGGACAGGTAAAGGTTCAGACTTGAAGATTGAAATGCTAGAAGCTGTTAAAAATATGGCTATGAATGGCAAGGTATACAACTGGGCAGTTTATCTGGCCAACATCCTCAAATATACATGCCAGAAGTGCCAGGACGAGGGAGCTAGCATCCGCTACCCATCTGTACTCATTTGGATTGCTATGACCCATTTTCGACCAAAAGGAAACAAAGATTTCGCTGAAGTCCGACTCGTCCTTATGGAAAATTTCCACTGTTTTGCACCTGGAGCAAGCCAACATGGACCTTCAACAGTCAAGCTTTGGCTTGAAGCATGGTTTACTGACCTTAAAGAAATAGCAACAAGATGGAGGGTACCACAGAACGTCCGTCAAATCCTACCCCCGACAGCCCACATCCAACTATCATTGGACGACACAGCAGTATGGTACATGGAAGGAGCAGCAGGTCGAGCAAAACGGCTCGACTATTACCCCTCAGTAAGCGAAATCTTCTCAAAATTAAGCCGTCAATATAACGAAGTATTACCTATCCCGGAACAAGCCAGGAAAACCAACTTCAAATATGTTGAACCTCTCTCCGACATGGAACAAGAAGAGGCATATGAAAGTTGGTTGTACATGAACACTTTCAGCTATCAGCCCGAGCCGACACCTAGCACTAAGATGTTAGCACTCACCCAGACTCCGCACATAGAGGCCAGAGAGCATTCGAACAGCGATACAGAATCCGACAATCAAAAACATCTTCTGACAGACGATAATATCCATAAGGTAGCAGCCGAAATCATCACAGCCCGACAGAACTGAGTAATATCGACAAAAGGGAAAGGGAAAAGACAAGTAACAATTCAAGAACCGTCGATGACAGATGAGATCGAGCTATATGACACCACTACCCAAATCCTTAAAGATGCAGCCAAGAATAAACTACCAGTCGAAGAGCAATTCAGAAAGTTCTTAGAAAAAGATAAGTATCCATCTTCCCAAACCATTGTTAAGAAACCCAAAATTTCAGTCGTACCTGATGTTGATCTAACCATCCAATCCCCCCCCCCATTCCCCAACTGCAGTAGAAGAAGAAAGCATTCTTTTAGCATTACCTGCTCCTCCTATCACATAAGACACCGCTTTGAATACATTCATTGCAAACATTCCGAGATTCTGTCCTAACTAGCATGAGATGGTCATCCAACAACCCATTTTTGCCTCTCCGTCTACTGTCCCGGTTAACTTAGCTCCCTCCGATAACATTCAAATAGGAAGCTCACCTTTGCCATTACCTAGCACAGAAATTGTCGGTCACATGACAACCCACCATATCAGAAATCCTGATCCATCAGATCCAATATATGCACAAAAAACAGGTGTCTTCACTCCTCTTCCAGTCGAATCACTACCACAACAAACGAATCCAATTCAAGCAAAAACCGTTAGCAAGTAAAATCCCAAGTTGTCAGTTCCCAGGTCAAGTCTAGTCTAGTTAGTTCGGATCTGTTCGACAGTACCATTTCACCAAGTCCAATTCCGACATCCGCCGACCTACCATCATTCCCGGTAAACCAGTCGAGTTCCCCTATCGAAGGATCCAAGTCTAGTCCAGTTTCACAGCAGCTCAACAAAGAAGCAACCACGACAGAAGAAGAAAAATTCACGGAACCAATCAAAACTCGAGAAACTGCAGCCGACACGACAGGACCATCAGAATACACAAATGGTCCAGTTACTAATATAAGCAATATGAAAATCTCTAGCACATCATCAGCAAATCCATTAAGGGCCGAAGTAACAGAACATGACAATCCATTCATTACAACAGCAGTACCCAGTACACACAGTCAGGCAGAATAGGTTGCTATCAGCGCACAAGTAGTCATTCACAAGCGCCCAACAACAGGAGGAAAAGATAAGGACCCAGAACAACAAACTTTAAATAAAGACAAAGAAAAGAATAGCCGTAGGAAGCTCAAAGAAAAGAAACGCAAAGAAAGAGAATTGCAGCAACAATTACAAATGCAGCAAATATAGGAAAGTACTCCATCTATACATTTAGACCAATTGGGAGCTAATACAAGTTATCAACCACATTTGGCACCCCAAGATGAACTTGATATACTTGAAGACACAGTCTTCAGATTCCAAAGATATCGTCGACAAGAATCACAGGAACAAATAATGCAACTCCAAGAAGAACAGAGTACATTTATCACCAAATGTGAAAAATTAGCTTAGCAAGTTATCCCGCTTCCATCTAGTTCCGACACGACACCACCTCTACACAAAGCATACCAGTTACTGGAATCTGTCGTGTCAATGTTACAATCTGAGCTTCTCAAGAAACAGCAAGATCAAGCTATTGAGGTAGCCTCCCTCATGACAAATCAGTTTACAGCCTTTTCAAAAGCTTATAAAGCACTCAAGCAGTATGCTAATCAAGCAGAAAAAATTGCCACAGTTCTCAACAATTGGTATGTCTACTATGGTGATGTCTACAAAAATATTCAAAAAACAAGAACATTGCTAAGCAAGCTTCAGCACCAGCGCTTAACTGCAGATGAAGCCCTTATCGAAATACTTGATAACCAGATCATGATGGAGAACAAGCAATTGGATAAGTTAGAAAAACAAGAAATTCAGTGGATGTCACAAGCCCAAGGAGGCCTCAACAAACTTGAAGAAATTCAACCTCGAATCAATTAACTACTTGCTACTGCCAATAATACAATTAACACATTCGGTCCCAACATGATCCATTTGCAGGCTACATCCACTCACGACAAAATGGAAAATCTGTCAAAACTCACAACTTTGACTGTCGACATCCAGAATCTGCTACGCACTTGGGAAGAGTTCCAGCACCATCTCTCTATCTCTGCTGAAGTTATCATTGAAGCTTGTCTCCAGATTCCTGATGTTATTGATTCTAGCATTTCTTTGACATAACTGTTTCTGTAACTTATTTTTTTGTAATTTTGATCTCTCCATTTCTTCGGGATGAAGAAAGATTTTTAGGTGGGGGAGATGTTGGAGGGGCCTAGGTCGGCCTGTCGACTAGGCCCTCTGCCCAACCATTCTGCAGCATATGTTGACAAGTCGCGTCGACTAGTATGGGTCGGGTCGGCTCGATAAACTGACAGACAGTTATGTAACTGTATCTGCATATATATATATCTAGGCTAGCGAGCCGATAGAGTAGTAGAGATTGATTCTATCATTGTGTTCTGCTCTTGCTGGTTAATATAAAGACTTTTCTCTCTATCTGTCTCGTCTCTTGTATTTGTATCATTGTGTATGCTTGCTTATATTATGTAATGTATCCACGGGGGCTTCACTAGAAGGCAATATAATACCACGTTCATTCATATTGCAGTATTAAATATTCATGAAAACCTAAAAATTATATTGCTTATATATTCAGGGGAAAAGGGTTTTTTTAATTTAATGTAACAATACAAAAATACTTGGGGGTCTTTTCTATATGGGCGGGCTGACAAATATCCGCCAAATGGAGATGGTGGGATCACGTCCGGATGAGAAATTGGGTTAAGGCAAGGCTCGGGCTTACCAGTACGCATGGAAATCACGTCTTGAGGCATGCTTGAGGCCAGGGGGTTTCGTGGTGAAGTGGGTTTCTAGTCGATCATAGTCGAGAGACAGTGGTCATTAACAGCCAATTGTTATCAATAGCACTCATCCAGTTGTTACCAGTAGCGTTGGGAGGCGCTAAGCCTCCAGGGCCTATTATAGGCCCTCGATAGGCCTTGGGGGCTTGAATACCCAACCACTCGTACCTATTACAGGCCTTGGGAGGTTTAGTCAGCCTCCTAGAGCTTGTTACAAGCCTTCGGGGATTGGATACCTAGCCCAAAATAGGCTTAGTCAACGATTGGGGAACTGTAACATGCAATCTAAATGTTGTACTATGTGCATTGGGTCTAGTGGCATACAAGAAGTGATCCCCTATCTCTTTATTAGACCATTAGATGTTGCAAATCATAATGATATGTGGTTGAGTAATTGCATTGTGGGTGAAGTAATGTGCATCCACAATATACATCAAAAGAAGAAAGGTGCATTGTAGAATGCATGTGGGGTCATAAGAGGGGTATCATATCAATATACTAGGTAGAAATATAAAGGGGTATAAAAAATGTTAATGAAAAAATTGATACATACAATATCTAGTGAAAATAGGAGATTTTTAAAATTAGGAAGGCATATTGGGAGGGGGTTAAAAATGATTTGGGAAGGTATTTTTCAATATTTGGTGAAATTAGGGGTATTGTTTCATATGCCACGATCGAACGTGCTATGATAGCGGTTTATTGAGTGAAGCCCCCCTGAATGTATCTATGATAACTATGTGAACCTTGGGACTACAACAACACACATGTAGAAGAATTATATAGCTGATGGTGCATAGAATGATGATGTAGATTTGTGACAGATGCACAAATACTGAAAGGAAAAATATAAAAGTATGCACAAGTGCGTGAGGACTGAATGAAAGTATTGATGGAAACACACAGATAGTCACAGATATGTAAGAGAGAAGCACAGAGACCGAACTGAAATATATCAAAAGATGTGTAGAAGTTTGGCTGATGCAAAAAGGTTGAATTGAAGTGTGCGAAGCAATGAAGTCCATCTGATGCCTGACAATAGAGAGGCGACGAAATTTAGTGTGTGCATCATGATGAGGATGATCTAAGGTGAGTGTGCTAAATTGAAAGGACGAATCATATGATGCATCGAATGTAACAGATGATCTAAAATATTGTGGCACTTAAACCGAACAGACACATCTTAGTAAGTGCACAGTTCCATCTGATACTAGTGCGCAATCTCAGAGAAACAAGCTATCTGTAATACCCCATTCTGACTCTTAGGATGTATTATCATTTAATGTAAATAATGTGTACATGTGATGTATGTTTTCCTAGCATGGAGCTCAAGGCCAAGGCCCCGCTAGTGAAATCCTAAATTTTGATTTAAAGGGCAAGCATTGATATTTGATGCCCATGTGCTCTTAAGCCATGGAAATTGTAATAGGATGTAAATAAACATCATGCAATATAAAATTCCAAGACTGGCTATGGAGGCAGCGAATGAGAAGGGGCCATGTGTATCCACTAGGGAGTGGTGAGGGGGTTGTGGGATTGAACCATAGGCTGCCATATGTCACCTTGAGAATCCATTTGACTTACCTTGCTGACATTTGTTTATGATTGTAAGGAAGTGGTTGAAGAATTCAGTCCATGGCTTTAATGGAGCATGGGCAGCCCATAAATTCATATGGCAGAGTATGGGCTCTGTTTTCTTGTACCACAAGCCACTCTACCTCATGGATGTTGCTTCTTCCTCATCCCCATTCCATTGTGAAACGGACGAGCACCATTTTCCATCCAAAAACGAATTGCCAGCAGGGAGAAAAACCAGAAATCGCGACTGTGAGAGAACCCACGTTTTGAAGAGCCATAAACGCCCAGATTTGGCACTGGACAGTGAAATCCAATAGGGGATCCATAGATATGAACCTTGGGGAGAAATTGAGAGTATTAGATACCCCGAAATCCATTGGAAAACCCAGTTTTTACAGCCCAGAAATGAAGTGACGGGATTGAGTTAGTGGATAACAGAACTGTGAGAAATCCCAGTGTGAATGACTGAGCAGAGGTTTGGTTTACTTGATAAACCCAGTGAAGGCTAGAATCTCAAGGAATTAGCAGCTGGACCTTTCTATGCCCACCCTGAAGAGCACTGGAGGGAAGGGACGCCTAAGGGACTGTGCAGCAGAGAAGGGGACCTTCCTTGTGTTGGGTGCGGTAGGTATTGTGGGTGTCATGACTGTTGAGTTCATTTGAGATGCCTGTAGCTTTGTGGTTGAGATCACTGGCTTAGCATCCTCCTCATTTGTCATTCGTATGTTTGATAAACCCAACGATGTGTTGGCTTAGCATAGCTGATGACCGAAACCATGGCTGTGAGTGATCCCAGCTAGTTCTTCCTTAGTGGATACACAACCCAGCTCGGGGGTGATCTCTCAGCTGAAAGAATATAGGATGGACAGAGATCTATGGTTGGGTGGAATGTTGCTCTCACATAGCCAATTGGTTGGATAGCTTCATCTTCAAGATAAGTGTTCTATGTATTATAAATTATTTGCATTTTGTGTTCTGCAATATGTTAAATTGTCCATGTTTAATGAAATGAATTGATTATCTTAATTTGGAATCTATGCATGGCATTGGAACGAGATTGAGTCTCTATATGCCGAATCATCCTCTGCTGTGATATATATATATGTTAGGCATTACTGTTTGTGTGCTTGCTAGTATGTTTATTCCGCTGTGTTTATATTGAGTTGATTTTGCACACAGAAGTTTTTATGAATTTATGAATTGGTATGAATATTGGGGCTAAGTCTGCCAAAAGCCCCCGTATGATTGGTCACGTAGGCGGGAGGGGACGTTACAGAGTGGTATCAGAGCTCTAGGTTCAACACTACGACTGTTGGGCCCTTCACAGAGATATAAATCATTGTGTGTACATGCATTTTGTATTTGGAATTAAAATGCATTAAAGAAACCTCAAGATTGCATGGCTTCTATTTGTTGGAAATGGAAATCATTCCCATGACTGTTTGGGGATTTTTGCAAGCTGCTTGCATTGATTGCATTCTATGAAATAGAGGAAGGAGGGAGAAAATTCATTTTCAAGTTGAATGCTTGCTCTAATTTGTCCCCAATGCTGTAGCATTCAATTTTGTATTTGTCTGTTTGCCTCCATGGAGGAGAGAAAGGAGGGGAAACCTCTGCCATCTTATACTATTTTTGTGGTTTTGTTATTTCATGCTTAACATGAAGAGGTGCAATTTTCTTTTCTTGAAATATTATTTTTGTTGCAAATATGATTTCTGTTTGTTAAATTCCTGAGTAAAAGCATGAACAGTCAGCTGTTACAGCCCCATATTTCAATGATGATTTTGACTTACAATGAACCCACATTGTGTGGCCGATTGATGGTTTTCGGAAGTGAGGAAAGCCTGAAAATTACGCCCTTATACTCATGAGTTTCCTTGCCCGTGCTTGTTGGTTGCTTGGAGAATAATTGTGAATCCATTGGTTGGATTGTTGAATGTGAAATGAAAAGAAAATCCCTTATTAGAGATGCAAGTTCTTGCCATTCTCTTACTGTTTTTATGCAAGTTTGATCTGTAGTAGTTCACCTCTGTAAGGGGACGAAAGGGCACATTCCAGAAAATTTTCTAACTGTTGTGAAAAGTTGCAGTTGCAGGCAAGAGACATAATGGTTTTAATGTAATATTGGGAAGTTGGGGGCAGCACTTTGATTGGGAAAAATGACAGGTTCAGACTTCTCAGATGAAGAATAAGATCACATAGGTGCATAGACCTCTCCCAGAGCTTTCCAACGGTACCAAATTCGTCCAATTTGGTTAAGGGACGAGGGAGATATGACCCCCGCAAGTATGCAGATTGCGCACAGATTACACGCGGATTGCGCGCAGGTCGTGCACAGATTGCGCGCGGATTGTGCGCAGATTGCGTGCGGGTTGCGCGCGGATTGCGCGTGGGTCGCGCACAGATTGCACGCAGATTGCGTGCGGATTGCGCACAGATTGTGCGCAGATTGTGTGCAGGTTGCACATGAATTGCATGTAGGTCGCACACAGATTGCGCGCAGGTTGCGCACGGGTTGCGCGCAGATTGCGTGCGGGTTGCGTGCGGAATGCGCACGGGTCGCGCACGGATTGTGCGCAGATTGCATGCGGATTGCGCATGGATTGCGCGCAGATTGCGTGCGGGTTGCGCGAGGATTGCGTGCAGGTCGTGCAAAAATTGCGCGCGGGTTGCGCGCTGATTGCGCGCGAGTCGCGCACGGTTTGCGCACAGATTGCATGCGGATTGCACACAGATTGCATGCGGATTGCGTACGGGTTGCGCGCGGATTGCGCGCAGATTGCATGCAGGTCGCGCACAGATTGCATGCGGGTTGCACGCAGATTGTGCGCAGGTCGGGCACAGATTGCGCGTGGGTTGCGCATAGGTTGCGCACGGGTTGTGCGCAGGTGGCGCACAGGTGGAGCACAAGTTGCAAAGGGAGTTAAAAAGGAAAAGTAGTTAAACCCAGAATTTTATAAAAGATGAATGGTGCATCGAAATTGAGATCCGCGAGCTGCTGAGTGTTCCTTGTTATATGGACTAACTTCGACGATATAAAAGTTTTTGTGATGCTTCATAGATTTTCTTCCACAGGTGGCTGAAGTTGGCATTCTGGACCAAAATACAACTGTGTAAAATGTGCAGAATTATTGGTAAGAGTTGTCATTTTTGAAACAACGCTGTTTCCACACCCGATGTCGGAATGGAGCATGAAGATAGGCATTGGAAAGCTTGTCCAGCAGGGAACAATGATGCATGACCAGAGTTTGAATGAGATCTACATATATCATAGATATTTAATGCAGAAGAGTGCCAGCGGCTGTTTTGACAAACAAATTTTGTTGTCAATGTGGGCAATTTCTACAATTGCATGATATGGAAGAGGAATTCCATGCTACAATGAGGGATCGAAAAGGGAAGAATTCCTTAAACCCTATTTGTTATCATACTTATAATTATGAAATTGTCATATGGCATAAAAATGTTAAAATGTAAGGGATTACATAGATGTATATGCACTAGATGGCATCTTAACAAACATTACATAGTGCATATGGAAATGTTTGTGCATAAATGGGATATTGCATATTGGTAGAATAATGAAGTCTGCATTTGCAATGAACCACTAATGGAGAATATTGTGGTTGATAATCACTATTGATGTTGGTATTGGTTGTAGGACCAAAGATAACAAAGAGCATGGCTAAATGTGCTGAGGATGTTGTTGCATGAAGCCAACAACCTTATGCAGAAAGGATGGTGCAACAAATCTATGATCATAAAGTTGACAAAAGGACTGAGCAGCCTTGGTAAGAGGCCAATTGATCAGGTAACATCAGGCGATGTTAATGGTAGCCATGCAGGTAATGATTATTGGTGCCAAATTGAATGAATGTTGAAAGAGGATTTGGTAAGATCTCTTCAACTATGTTTGAGCTATGTTGAGTTAGTTTGCATGTTATATTGAATACCGATTGGGACTATTAACCTACCAAGCTTGGTGAGGTGTGGGTGAGTGAAGGAAATGATCATTACACCCTATGACTGTTTAGAATCTCAATGCATTCATATGAATTTATATCATGCCATGTGTATGTTGGTCATGTGCTTAATAACCAAAGCAAGTGAGGACTCGTGGTCCTGATTATGGTAATGCAAGTTATATGAGATAGTCATGCTTCGATCATAATATGCTTGAATGCATAGTACTCATGAAACAATACAAGGTAGCATTGAGTAGATGTGCATTAAGAGATTTTATAAATCTTGTGATGCATTGTATGAATGCATAGGGATGATGCATATGTTATTGCAAAATAAATAATGAATGAAATGATGAATTGATGATAATTCTAGGATCATTTCATGGGTTGTTTTGAATGCAGAATAGTAAGTGCATGAAGAGCCCAATCATGATCGATGGGCTGCTAGAATGCTCTGTGGAAGACAGAGTTGTATGAATGATATGACTGTGAAATAATGATAATGAAACATTATATGCATAGAGACTTACGAAGTGTTTGGCTGATTGAAGTTTCAATTTCCGGTAGGAAGGTCTTACATATGGCAATGAGGATAAGTCCATAGTAGAGACTGGGATCTACCACATGCAGAAGCCAAAGGTTATGGGAAGGTTCTCATGGTTGTAAAGTATGCATGAAACAAATCTGAAAACATTCTCATGAGAATAATATCACAAGTGCAAATCAAATTTCTGTGAGAAACGGATTTGAAAATTTGATCTAGAGCTTATGAGAAGGAATCTCATGGTCGAGAGCCCTAAGTTCTGTTAATAAGAACAGTTGTAAATATCATATTTGTAAATGTTTCGGATTTGAAATTTTACTAATAATTGCTAATGATTGTTTAGCTTATATGAAAATGTGTCAGGAGGACATGCTGTAAGTGGGTACTCATGTATGGCAGCGGGCATAAGACCATAACGGGCAGAGTGGTGTCATTTACAGGAGCCAAACAATATGAGGATAGCCTCATGGATAAGAAAACCAATTTCTGTAGTAGACAGAGTTGCAGATTCATACTGAATTTAATTATTAGTGCCATGGATTGGTTATGGAACAGTCGAATTTGAATTGTATTGCTAAATGTTGCTGACTATTTGGCTGTTTAATAAGTGTGCCAGGGAGACACATTGTAGTAAGACCAATAGGGAGGTCCTGCAGGAGCCAAACTTCATGGGAAGGGATTCCATGATTTGAAAATGGGTTTCAGGTGAAATGCCATAAGACATTATTAATGTCTCATCTGCACTACATGATTGGTAAACAATATGAGTGGGATGGTGAAGATTATGTCAGTAAGACATATGAAGGTTATGTAACATCAAAAGGAATTGGGATGGAAAACCGAGGGACTGTCAACTCAGAGGAGGAGCCTCCATTCCTCATTAAAGAAGAGAAATAACATCTGCAAAATGGATAAGTGTTCCATAAACCCTGAATGATATATATATATACATACATGCATGTCTAATTATTAGATTTAATATGCAGAGCATGTTTTGATTTTATTTCCATTATGGCAGACTGCTTGAAGTATGATTAGGACCTTCATAGTTCACATCAGTAAGGAGTGCACACCTTTCTGGTGCTGAGTTATGTTAGGGATGCCAATATTGACTACACATTAAGGGAATGGACGCATTCCTGGTGTTTCAAGGTTGGATAGTGAATGTTATGATATATGTTACCATTCTAGAGAAGCAATACTAATGAGCTTGCTATCCATTTTGTGTTGACAGATTATACCTATGAAATTCAGTGCTGCACATTAAAGGGAAAAGTAAAGAAAAGAATACTCAAGAGGATTGTAGGAGCAGTGGTAACCCTTGTGTAGGGTGAGTGGGTATCATGGGGCCATGATAGCCTGCAGTTAAGAAAGTCACCTAAAGAATTCCTAAATGGAACTGCCGGCTTACACGAGAGAAGAAGTGCCACCCTTGTGTGGGTGAAGAATTGTTATGCGCATTGAGGGATTGTGATATATGTGAAAGGCTGATGCAAGCCTAAGGCAGAGTAGTGGAGCCTTGAACTGTAATGGTCAGTGGCGCAGTTTCCTTCCATTGGCCGATGACCCAGACGTATGTGCTGGCTCGGCAATGGAGAGGGCCAACCAGGTATGGGACTGGTTGGGCACCACCAAATGCTTGGTAAACCCAGTCGGCATGAAGGTGTACTGGTAGGGCATTAATTATTTGGTGATTTGGAGCAGCCTGCATGCTGGCCAAACATGCAAGACTATTTTATGTTGAGGGGCAGCTTGCGCGCTGGCCAAACACCCAAATCCATAGGCGATTCCAAGGCTTGTAAAGCAAAGAAGGACCCTATGGAATAAAGTGAAGACATTTAGTGCAGATAAGTATTTGGTTATCTTGTACTTCTTGCTTATGAATATACATGTGTATATGATTTGGTTATGATTTCCTATGAAAATAAACTAAACATGTGAATTAATTCAATGTTTGAGTGTAGGTATTGCTGGAAGCAATGACTATGAAAGCATCTCAAGGATGCATGTGGACATGTAACCACCCTAAAGAGCTCAGCATGAGCAGTAATGAAAGATGGGGCTAGTGGAACTGTGTGAGTCCTAGCAGCCATAAAGTTTTCAGACTTATGTATGAGCTGGAAGATCCGAATCAATAGGAGCAGCTCGTGAAAATCAAAGGACTTGATCCTGAAAGTTCAAGGTAAAGAACAGAATGCAGGGCAGATCTGCAAATTTTTTGGAGTTTTGGACATGTGTAAATTGTATATGTATGCCTAAGTCTTGGAACACCGAGGACGGTGTTATTCTAAGGGGGAGGGGATTGTAATACCCCATTCTGACTCTTAGGATGTATTAGCATTTAATGTAAATAATGTGTACATGTGATGTATGTTTTCCTAGCGTGGAGCTCAAGGCTAAGGCCCCGCTAGTGAAAGCCTGAATTTTGATTTAAAAGGCAAGCATTGATATTTCATGCCCATGTGCTCTTAAGCCATGGAAATTGTAATAGGATGTAAATAAACATCATGCAATATAAAATTCCAAGACTGGCTATGGAGGCAGCGAATGAGAAGGGTCCATGTGTATCCACTAGGGAGTGGTGAGGGGGTTGTGGGATTGAACCATAGGCTGCCATATGTCACCTTGAGAACCCATTTGACTTACCTTGCTGACATTTATTTATGATTGTAAGGAAGTGGTTGAGGAATTCAGTCCATGGCTTCAATGGAGCATGGGCAGCCCAGAAATTCGTATGGCAGAGTATGGGCTTTGTTTTCTTGTACCACAAGCCACTCTACCTCATGGATGTTGCTTCTTCCTCATCCCCATTCCATTGTGAAACGGGCGAGCACCATTTTCCATCCAAAAACGAATTGCCAGCAGGGAGAAAAACCAGAAATCGCGACTGTGAGAGAACCCACATTTTGAAGAGCCATAAACGCCCAGATTTGGCACTGAACAGTGAAATCCAATAAGGGATCCATAGATATGAACCTTGGGGAGAAATTGAGAGTATTAGATACTCCGAAATCCATTGGAAAACCCAGTTTTTACAGCCCATAAATGAAGTGACGGAATTGAGTTAGTGGATAACAGAACTGTGAGAAATCCCAGTGTGAATGACTGAGCAGAGGTTTGGTTTGCTTGATAAACCCAGTGAAGGCTAGAATCTCAAGGAATTAGCAGCTGGACCTTTCTATGCCCACCCTGAAGAGCACTGGAGGGAAGGGACTCCTGAGGGACTGTGCATCAGAGAAGGGGACCTTCCTTGTGTTGGGTGCGGCAGGTATTGTGGGTGCCATGACTGTTGAGTTCATTTGAGATGCCTGTAGCTTTGTGGTTGAGCTCACTGGCTTAGCATCCTCCTCATTTTTCATTTGTATGCTTGATAAACCCAACGGTGTGTTGGCTTAGCATAGCTGATGACCGAAACCATGGCTGTGAGTGAGCCCAGCTAGTTCTTCCTTAGTGGATACACAACCCAGCTCGGGGGTGATCTCTCAGCTAAAAGAATATAGGCTGGACAAAGATCTATGGTTGGGTGGAACGTTGCTCTCACATAGCCAGTTGTTTGGACAGCTTCATCTTCAAGATAAGTGTTCTATGTATTATAAATTATTTGCATTTTGTGTTCTGCAATATGTTAAATTGTCCATGTTTAATGAAATGAATTGATTATCTTAATTTGCAATCTATGCATGGCATTGGAATGAGATTGAGTCTCTATATGCCGAATCATCCTCTGTTGTGATATATGTATATATGTTAGGCATTACTGTTTGTGTGCTTGGTAGTATGTTTATTCCCTTGTGTTTATATTGAGTTGATTTTGCACACAGAAGTTTTTATGAATTGGTATGAATATTGGGGTTAAGTCTGCCAAAAGCCCCCGTATGATTGGTCATGTTCTCTCCCCTGCATTGGAAGGCGGGAGGGGACGTTACACTATCAATTGAAGCACAATATTAGTTGGTATAGTGCATTTGTGCAAAAGCAGAATGACATGTTGGACTTTGGGTTCAATTCTCACCGTGTGTTTTGTGACATGGTTTAACCACCTTCCGAGATCCTAACTCTAATGATTGTATCGGACATTAACACCTGCGGGTTTTGGTGTAACGGTAATCATCATATTATGTGGTATCAGAGCGACAAGTCAAGGGTTCGAAACTCACTTGGCTCCCACTAGGGGGGATATTATTGGAATTTGGGTTCAACACTCACCATGTGTTTCATGACATGGTTTAACTACCTCTCGAGATCCTAACTCTAATGATTTTTTTGGATATTAACACCTGTGGGTTTTGGTCTAACAACAATCATCATATTATGAATTGTTGAACTTTGGTTTTCATTGATGTCAACTAATGTCAAAGAGTATGTCAATTGATTCGGTTTGATTCATTGATGTCAACTGATGTCAAAGTGGATATAATATTCCTATACTAGTTTGAAGAAGTATATGGAAGCCACTTTGAATAAGTATATGCACAAGATGGTGAAAGATATGGATGCCAGTCTGAAGAAGTAATCTAGAAGTTGCATCCAGTCTGAAGATATGTGTCCAAGGATACATCATTCATGAACAATATGAAGAAGTACATAAGGAAGGTACATCATGCAGATCCAATTCAAAGAAGTACATAAGTAATGTATCCTACTACATGTGGTACCTACATAGATATCAATACCACCAAGTCATACTCTCTCAAGGTTGCAACCAAAGAATTGGTTGGACAAAGGTACATGTGCACAACCACTCAAGGAGCTGGTTAAGCAAATGTACAAGTGTGCAAGCATGACAAGATAAGATTTTGGAATGTGAAAGCAAGCCTAAACATTGTATGGTCAAAGATCGGGAGAGCGCAAGCAACAAGAAACAACTTATGGTTGAATAGTCTCAAAAGCGCGCAAGTCTCACCAATTAGAATATGCTTTCAATTATTGGAGCATGCACAAGTTCCAAGAAGGGTGCAGCGGTTGAAGTTAGAATATGTTCAAATTCCACAGCCGACGATACAACATGTGTGTAAGTGCCACAAGTGATAGTACCACAAGGGTCAAAGTACCACCAAGTCAAAGTGAAAGTATGTGACTATATCACAAAGCAATGGTACATCAAGAGCATAAGACTACACCACTAAGGTGTAAGTCCCACTAAGTCGTGGACCATGGATGCGCAATAATCACAAAGTATGACTCATCAGCAACATAGAATATGACATGAGGAAAAAGCACAATCCGTGAAGCAAGGAATAAGGAATGCCACAACCAACTTGTGGACATACAATCCATGCAGGACATGTATAAATGAGATACAAGTTGGATATTTCAAGCAAGATTGATGGAGATATTGTAAAGATTCAAGTGGAGGATATAAATTTATATTTGGGGCATCAAGGGATCAAGGATATAATAGCACGATCTAGCGAGGAGATGAGTGCGTACATGCAACATAATGAAATACTAATGGTGCATAGAATGATGCCATAGATCTGTGAAGAGTGCACAAATACTGAATGAAAAAATCACAAAAGTATGCACAAGTGCGTGAGAAGTGATTCACAGTATCGCAGATAGCACGTAGATAGTCATAGATGTTGTAAGATAGAAGTGCAAAGACATAACCAAAGTATATCAGAAGATGCGCATAATTTTGGCTAATGCACGAATGTTGAAGTGAAGTGTGCGAAGTGAAGAAGTCCATCAGATGCGCGACGAAAGATAAGAAACATAATCCAATAAGCATGTCATGATGAGGATGATTTGAGACAAGTGCGTTAACTGAAAGGATGAATCATTTGATGCACATCATGTCACAGATTGTCTAAAATATTGAGGCACTTAAACAGAACGAACACATCTAAGTAAGTGTGCAGTTCCATCTGGTACTAGTGCATAATATAATAACAACAAGCTATCAATTGAAAGCACAATATTAGTTGGTGAGTACAGTTGCGCAGTAGCAGAAAGACAGAGTGAACCTAGCTTAGACTGTAGGATCAAAAGAAAACAATACATGAAGTACGTCATTAGCAGAAGTGAAGAATTGAGTGGAATGAGAAGTCAAGTGATGTATGCAGCACAATGACAAAGAATCATCTACATATGAAGGTGTTAGTTTTTTAGAATTTACTTTAATCTGATCTAGGATCTTAATTGAGAAAACAACATGTACAACCACGGGGGGTTCACTTAGTGAACTTGTGACATAGCACGATCGTTCTCATGATATTAAAGAATATCCCTAATTTAACTAAATATTGGAAAAATCCTCTTAAATTTTATTGTTGAACCCCCCTCCCAATATGCCTTTCCAATTAAGAAAACCCCTAGTTTTACAAGATATTGTATGTATCCATTTTTATCAAACCATTTTTAATACCCCCTTTATATCATATTATCAAGTTGTAACAAACAGGATCCCTAACACATCTTAGTATAAGAAAACTTGATGATAAATAAAATAATAGTAGAATGCTAATAATGATCCCACCAGGATTGCAGGGGTGACTGATCAACTTGTAGCATTGGATAGTGGAAGACCCAATGAAATAGTACTGGGGAAGGAAAATATGTAAAAGGAAACCCAGTCAAGAGATCAACATAACAAAGAATGTAAAACACTGATAGTCCAATAGTTAGTGCAATGCTTAGAAAATATGAGAATTGCATATGTTTCACACCACATCCTGCCAATCTACCAATTTTATATCATGGAAATTTAAGTATAGCCTTAGAGAGCTCATGTTTTCTATAAGCTTAATAAATTAAACTCCATAAAAATGCAAAATTGAAACCCTTTTGTGGATGGACTCCCCTACATTCCTATCAAAATAAAAATCATTGATGTTTGAACCCAAAGGAACATAGAAAAAATCCTCTTACTTTCCAATAACACCATATGATCATGTGCATAGATTGGATTTAAGTCATTCACAAGATGCAATGAATTTCCTCCAAGTTTCCTCTACATTTATTCTTGCAATCAAGGGAATTAACAAAATTTAGTTACCTTTTCTTGGGTTATATCTACTTTTTTTTATCTTTACATGAGAGGGAAAAATATCCATTGTTAGGTTTCAATCATGCAATAGTTATAAAGATACACAGATGGTCAAACTTATATGATACCATTTCATGGTAACGATAACACATAGGGTATGTAAATAAGGATTTATATTTTCACCTATGTTCATATCAGTCCCAATACAATATTAAGATGGATTCCTTGCATATAATAATTGAAATTACAATTATGAATGTGCCAAATATAACTGAATCTAACAACTATTCCTAATTGGCAATGTGAAAATGTTAAACAAGAATACAAAATGTTGAAAGAAATAATTAGTCAAGAAAGATTGATCTAAATTTTCTTGGTTCAAGTGAGCCAAGAAAGATTGATCCCGCTTTTCTTGGTTGTCATGGAGCACGGTCTCATTGAATCTCAATACCCACCTAAACCCCAACCTAAAAAATGAAGAGTTATATCTTTCACTCGAATTCCTACAAAAAATACAATACAAGTGTTCAACTCTGGAACTCTCAATTAGCTACATATCTTAACTTAAAGATGAAAAATAATATATCAATTCAAACCAAGCCTAAATAAGCTATTAAATGAGAATTTCTCAAGGCCAGTAATCCAAAGATACTTCCACCGATATTATCATTGGTACACTATTATTAGATTTATGCAAAATGTAGGAACATAAGCAATGTCAAATAAAAATTGAGGGTCCTTAATTTTTAGGTGGGTATGAATTGAGCCCATGATTTGGAGGTATGAATCCATCCCACGATTTGGAGGTTATTCCTCATCCCAACCAAATAAAATAAGCCCCAATATTTATATTACTATGTCAAATTAAAACCCCCCTTGACCCCTTAATATGGGGAAATATATTTTTGAGGTTTTTAAGAGTATTCAAACCCCCAATATGAATGGACGTGATATGATATTGCCTCACTAGTGAAGCCCCCGTGTGTACAACATATCTACAGCATATCAATCATGGACATAATAATGAAAGCAAACAAGAGACAATAGACACACAAAGTTTCACTGGGGAAAACCATAAAGGTGAAAAACCCCACAACTTCCTCAGAGATAGATAGAGAAATGATACAACCAAAGCATAAGAGATAGTCCTCTCCTAGCAGCAGATTCTCCTCCTCCACAAGTGTGCCACTCTCCAATGAGAGCATGAGTGAGAAAGTAAATGATCAAATAGAGTGCCTCCCGCACTCTATTTATACTTGACTTGACTTGCCTAATAACCTTTACTAGGTCGGCCTTAACTTAACCACATAACATAATGCTAACAGGGCCAACCCCCAATAGGGTGGTCTAATAAACCTTTAACCCACATGACTTATACAAGGCCGAACCCAACAAGGTGGTCTAATAACCCATCAAGTATAAGTTATGACACTTACAATATAAATGATGACACTTTCGTATAGAGGAATAATAACATCTCTATAGGAATACAAACACTTCCATATAGAGGAATAATAACATCTCTATAGGAATACAATATACATATATGAAACACATTCCAAAGTTACATATACATCAACAGAAGGTAGCGCACAATAGAACTAATATCATAAAATATGAAGTGTGCACGTGTTCGAAGTTCAGTAAGACAACATATTATTTTGTTCATTTGGGCAGTAGGACGGGGCAAGGAGCATGGGGTTGTAGCCTCCTTCCAGTTAGTACTGGAGAACATAGGGAGTTGGTGCTTCCTTCAGGTCGGTGCCTGTTAAACCAGGGGGTCGGTTCCTCCTTCCAGTTGGTGCTGGTAAATACAGGAAGTTGGTGCTTCCTTGAATGTATTCTTTTCATTACAAAAGATCATTCTGTGGTTTTCTCTCATTTGGGTTTCCACATAAAAATTATGTGTGTCCTGTGTCCTTTGTTTTGGTGCATATTTGAATGTTGTTTATTTATGATGCATTAGGGGAATTTGAGGTCTAAAATGGGCCTCCTAAGGGAAATAATAAAATAAGAGTTCTAAATTTTAGAGAGGAAAAATAAAACTATTTTTTCTTATCGTATTTTTGACATATCTTCTTAACGGTTTACCCAAATTTCAATTTTGGGCACTCGTTGGATGCGTATTTTAATTCCGCATCCAACCCATACCAACGCTGCATTCTTCTGAGGCACCCACAACATGAAAAAAATGAAAATTTCAATAAAAAACGTATTTTAATATTAAAATATATTTTTTTATTGAAATTTTCATTTTTTCATGTTGTGGGTGCCTATGCAGTGTGGGTATGGGTTGGATGTGGAATTAAAATCCACATCCAACGAGTGCCCAAACTTGAAATTTGGGTAAACCATTAAGGAGATATGTCAAAAATACGATAAGAAAAAATAGTTTTTTCTTTTTCCCTCCAATTTGTTTTACAAATTTTACCCTTATGGTTGACATCATCATCTTGAATTCTGTTGGTTCTTATAAATTGAATTTTTATGGTACACTATTTGTTTTGAGGCCCATTTTTTACCTCAAAACTCCCCTAATGGATGAATAAATAAAGATCAATGATTAAGTTAAGGAAAATCAGTTAATGAAGTAAAAATATGCTCATAACTATGCTAATACTGGTTCACCCCCCCTCTCAGTATTAAATCAATTCCAACACAAAAGAGTGAACTTTGGCGTAGACTGCAGTATCAATTGAAGTTGCAGACAATACATGAAGTAAGTCATCAATAGAGGTGAAGTATTGAGAGGAATGAGAATTCAAGTGATGTATGCATGGAAGTGAAAACAATATGAATGCATATTGAAAGTGCGCACAACAGAACGAACATTAGAAGATCATAATTATGTGCGTGTTGGAAGTTCAGTAAGGAAATATCTTATTCTATTCATCTGGGTGACAGGACGGGGCAAGGAGTAGGGGGTCGTAGCCTCTTTCCAGTTGGTGCTGGAGAACACACGGAGTTGGTGCTTCCTTCAAGTTGATTCCTGTCAAACCAGGGGGTCGGTGCCTCCTTCTAGTTGGTGCTAGTAAACAAAGGAAGTTGGTCCTTCCTTGAATGTAATATTTTCATTATAAAAGAGAATTCCATGGTTTTATCTCATTTGGGCTTCCACGTAAAAAATATGTGTGTACGGTGTTCTTTGTTTTGAGTCACATGTGGATGAAAGTTTATTTATGATGGATTCATAATTAAAGATCAAAGATTAAGTTCAGTTTAATCTGTTAAAGAAGTGAAAATATGTTCATAACTATGCTAATAATGATTCAACCCCCTCTCAGTGTTAAATCAATTCCAACAGTAAGATGGGGTCAACAAAACATCCATTGTTAGTCTACCATCCAACTTGGAATGTGCAAGGGGCCAATTCATAAGTCCACACAACCATTACTATTGATGTAAGATAACATTTCGCATCCATCAAATTATGAGTTTGAGTAGCATTGTTAAATATTACTATGTTATGTTATGTTTACAGAAATATCTTATAAAAAATTTGTAAATTTGACATTTTCATCAACAACATGAAATTAATCAAAAATGTCGAAAAATTCTTTTAATAATAAAAATACTTAAAAAACATTTTATAAAATTACAATAAATTGTAAAAACCATATCAAAACATTTAAATACTATAATAAAACATAAAAAATAACAAATATAAAACATAAACTTAGAAACCATATAATAATAATAAAATTAACGATAAAAATTAATTTTAAATTTTAAAACCATATGGAAAACAAATAATAATAATAAATAGTTTTACATTTTAATTTCAAAAACCTATAAAATAAATTATTATAAAAATATTTTAATTTTAAATGCTTTCGTTCCCTTTCTAAATTAATAGGGAAAGGTTTTAAGTTAATTGGGGTGGCCTTTATGCATAAGTATTACATATGGGAAGGTCTTAAGGGGGGCGCAATTCTGAGAATCGCACCACTTCAAGGAAGCACCAACTGGAAGGAGGAACCGACCCCCTGGTTTTACAGGCACCGACCTGAAGGAAGCACCAACTCCCTATGTTCTCCAGTACCAACTGAAGGAGGCTACAACCCCATGCTCCTTGCCCTGTCCTACTGCCCAAATGAACAAAATAATATGTTGTCTTACTGAACTTCGAACATGTGCACACTTCATATTTTCTGATATTAGTTCTATTGTGCGCTACCTTTTGTTGATGTATATGTAACTTTGGAATGTATTTCATATATGTATATTGTATTCCTATAGAGATGTTATTATTCCTCTATACGGAAGTGTTTGTATTCCTATAGAGATGTTATTATTCCTCTATACGAAAGTGTCATCATTTATATTGTAAGTGTCGTAACTTATACTTGATGGGTTATTAGACCACCTTGTTGGGGTCGGCCCTGTATAAGTCATGTGGGTTAAAGGGTTATTAGAACACCCTATTGGGGGTTGGCCCTGTCAGCATTATGTTATGTGGTTAAGTTAAGGCCGACCTAGTAAAGGTTATTAGGCAAGTCAAGCCAAGTATAAATAGAGTGCGGGAGGCACTCTATTTGATCATTTACTTTCTCACTCATGCTCTCATTGGAGAGTGGCACACTTGTGGAGGAGGAGAATCTGCTGCTAGGAGAAGACTATCTCTTATGCTTGGGTTGTATCATTTCTCTATCTATCTCTGAGGAAGTTGTGGGGTTTTTCACCTTTATGGTTTTCCCCAGTGAAACTCTGTGTGTCTATTGTCTCTTGTGTGCTTTCATTATTATGTCCATGATTGATGTGCTGTAGATATGTTGTACATGTTGTTTTCTCAATTAAGATCCTAGATCAGATTGAAGTAAATTCTGAAAAACTAACACCTTCATATGCAGATGATTCTTTGTCATTGTGCTACATACATCACTTGACTTCTCATTCCACTCAATTCTTCACTTTTGCTAATGACGTACTTCATGTATTGTTTTCTTTTGATCCTACAGTCTAAGCCATGTTCACTCTCTCTTTCTGCTACTGCGCAACTGTACTCACCAACTAATACTGTGCTTTCAATTGATAGCTTGTTGTTATTATATTATGCACTAGTACCAGATGGAACTGCACACTTACTTAGATGTGTTCGTTCTGTTTAAGTGCCTCAATATTTTAGACAATATGTGACATGATGTGCATCAAATGATTCATCCTTTCAGTTAACACACATGTCTCAAATCATCCTCATCATGACATGCTTACTGGATTATGTTTCTTATCTTTCATTGCGCATCATTTTGTATTTTATATTGTTTTATGGTTTATATATTTTTTATAATATTTTGTTGTTTTTTATTATTTGTTTTTTATATATTGTTTTGGTGTTTTATTTTTATTATCATTTGTTTTTTTAAATGTTTTTGTTATGGTTTTAAAGTATAATGTAAATTTTTTTAAATTTTTTAAGAATATTTTATTTTTAAATTAGTTGTACTTTAATGTTTTTACTCTTTATTTATTTAATTGTTTTTAATGTCTTTTATGTCTCTCGTTTTTTCGTTTTTGCATTTTTTATTTTATTTTTAGGATTTTTGGTTCAATAATGTTGGTTTCTATAGTCATAATTTGCAATAAGGTGTAATTTTAACCTCTCCTAAACAAAGGTGATTATGTTAGCATCACTTTTTTATTTAGGGGTCGATTTAGGGTTTTGATTGCAATCGCATCGGTCGAGGTTTCAAAAAAGTTGTAATTTTAGCTCCGAAAAATAAAAGAGTGCTACCGGTAGCACTACTTTTCAAATCGAGGGTTGTTTTTGTTGTTTTTAACGCAAAAATGTGAGTTTTTATGGCTAGAGTTCTCGTTTTTAGTATAAAGTTCTCGTCAAGTTGTATAACTTGTTCTTAATGAACCAATATATACCTATACATAGAACCAATAGTTACATACTCATTATTGGTATTCATTCCAATAAGGAATTAAATACATGGTTTTAGGCTATGGTTCATAAGCTACCGATGTCAACATTTTTCATCAACTATGATCGATATCAATACTAAGTATGCACACTCTTTAGTGATCATATGGGTGGTTTTGATGAGTTAATAACAAATGAAAACTTGGAGGAAAACTATTGTAGAAAATGGTTAACCCACTAAAAACGCACACTAACGAATTGAGTAAAAGGGGGATTGAATTGTGGGTGTTGTTATTCATTAAGTATGAGGTTGATTTGTGAATGGGGAATGCGTAAGATTCCAAAAATTAATTAACACATATATATTATTACAAGGATAAACTAGAGGTGAGACCAAGAAATGGGTACTTAAATAATGAACTTCCAATGATTTCACAAGTAAGAGCATGTTGGAGAAAGTTTCCAAGGTGTATGGTTGTGTGGCATTCAAACAAACCACATGATTCAAGCAACCATGTGATTCCAAATTATTAATAATGTAATAAAGTTGTATCTTGTCAATTAATATCCCAACATTCATTTGATTGAAGATATGGGGCCATGGCTAGATTCCATCGAAAAAATTATATCGACAAACAATCTTGCTCCATTTTCACATCATCTTGTGAATTCTCGGATCGAGTTCAAAATTATTTTGTATATTTTTTGTATTCTTATGTCTAGTTTCCTTGTTATATTTAGTCATGATGGATATTTCACCATGACACAAAAATTGTATGAAAATAGCTTAAATAATATGGCCTACATGCTAGAAAAACATAAATAACATCCTAGAAAAGGAGGAGATATGGCTTACAAGACCTCCTTACAGACAATCAATTGTGAAAAGACTATCCATCCAATGAGTGAAAATGATTGTTGAAATGATGCATGAATCATAGAGAAACCCATAAACAATGATAGGTAGCACAAGGTTTCTAGATGATTATTAAGCATTTCGCAGTGAAATAAAATGAACCCCATTAAGCACCCCCACTAAGCATTTTGCAATGAAAGACATAGAATTAAGGAATATAATGACAAAGATCATAGATCAACAAATAATTTTCGTTTCCCAAATTTCCACTCGGATCAAGAATGTATACAAGATTCCAAAGAAAGCGTTTATGTTGTAAATTCAAAAACTATCTCAAGGGGAACCAGAGCTAACTTGAAATTACGTTTCCAGTTGATTTTCTTGTAGGTAGTCTTGGAAAATAATAGAATAGGTTGAGCCTGGAAGACTTGGAGGGTATATTGCATGGAAAAACATGAGACAGAGAAGGCTTATGAAGATATAGGAAGACCAACTGACATGTTCCCTATTGCATTCCAGCATCACCTGCTGTCGAATTGGTGTTATAACCAAATTTGGCACTTCTCCGTCCCTAACAACACTTGCATGTTGTGCTTCCATGACGACACTTCATGAAGCTTCTATGGGTCACAAAAAAGGGCACTGTGGATGGAATATCCATATTTTGGAAATAAATTAGGTGGCCTTAACTTATTCATGGTTCATTCAATAGTTTGGGAGCTTATGATCACATTTGAAGACCAAAACACCTCCTGAAAAGCCCTAAATTTGGCGGTTTTAGCCCATTTTTTCACCCACGCGCAGGTTGCACATGGACCACCTACGTGTTGTGCACACCTTGATCCATATACCACCAGTGTGTGCCTTGGAAATTTTTATATATTGGATGGGAAACATACTATTTCTGCGTAGAAAAAAATCATTGAAATTGATAAATATCAATCGGTCCATTCAAGGTATCGGCATCGAACAACTCGGCTTCTACATAAAGATATTCCTCAGCACATTATCAACAAATTATGAAAACAACAAAATTTATCAAACAAGGAATTTAAAGACACTCCATTCATTTCTCAAGTTGTAAAAGCAAGGGAGAAATGGATATCTTGCGGTAGGCCATCCCGATCGGGAAAGGGAAATGCTTCCAATAATGATTGGCAGGTATAGAATTTTTCTTCTTATAAATCAAAGTCTTTAGATTGCTTCCTATGTATGAAATTAGCAAATTAAATATTATCTTAAATTTTATATGTTTGCAATATTTCCAAGGTGAATGTATGGATATATTTGTTGTTCAAACAAAGGACAACCTTAAAGACAAGCTAACTCTTGCTTTTACATCAGATCGACTATGGAGAAAATGGATGTCTGTATTCGAGATTTAAAAAAGTGGTTCCTTTCCATGCTCACCCAAGAGCATCACTCAGGTTGATTTTGTTCAAAATAAAATAAATAATCATGGATCTAATTTTTTTATACCATTGCGTGGTCTTGATGAAGAATAATTGACCGCTGTGGCGGACAATATAATCAATGGATCGGTTTGGCTGAGCACATCAGTCGACAAAAAAGTTTGCGCAGAGACTTTATACCAATATTGCAAGTGAATCAAGGATGAGAGTTCAACCAAGAATTCGATCTTTGAATATTTCAAAGTTCATGATGTTCAAAATTTTCGATCACAAATTATCACTGACGATAATGCCATTGAAATGTATAAAATTGCACCAAATCATCTCCAGAAACTATGCAGTATTGTATGCTTCGAAAAGCAAGCAAAATCTCTAGGTAAAAAGAGAAAGAAAGAATCTGAAGAGGATAATGGTACCAAATTACCAAATGATGCTGAGAAAATATTGAACATATATATCAATAAAGAGGGGATGGGTAAATCCATTGACTCCGTCAAATATAGTTCATAGTTTGCTTGTCAATGTTGTTATCCTACATCTTTGGTCAACACACTAAGATCCATTGCATTTTTTGGTGTGGCAATCAGCTGTGAATTTGTTGTTGTTGATATGTGTAATTGTGATAGTCCCTGGACATAAGAAGATATGCTTGTGTTGTTGTACTACTTAGAATCAAATGAAGTGGCATGTATTTGTATTTTTTTAGCTGATATGGAAAACTCTTGTTTGATTTCTAAAGCTTTCACACTTTTCAGCAAGAAATAAAAAAAAGGTAACGCAAAATTGTACCAAGGGAGTTTATAGAGATTTATCCAAGAACTTATTTATAGGATTCTCTATTATACAATGTTGGAGAATTGGAAGGGATGAGGATAATTTGTCTACTTTTCAAATAGATATTTATTTGAAGGATGAGGGCCTACCAATGATTGATTTACCTTTGCCAATTGTTAACAATGATAGTTCGAGAAGCCACGTTTTTTGCAAAAGAAAGGACACAGGAATTATGGGATCACATAGTTTCCAGACTGGTCTCTTCTCGAGGTACAGTTCTTTTGTTGTACACAAGAAGTAGATTTCTTCGTTCATCGATCATGTCGCCTAATAGAATAGTTATTAATACCGTGGATATAGTACAACAAGAGTTGTTTATGAACAATTTCTATCATGAATTGGGTATAAACCAAGGTATTTGTTGTATTAACATTTTCAGATGTCTTATTTCATTGTATTTTACTTTTCTCCATTAGTTATGTTCAATAACTTCTTCAAATTCCTTTTCTACTACAACTTCAAATAAAGAGCACACTCAGGTATTGTCCAATAAAATTATAGTATCCGATGACGACATTGAATATGATAGAGAATCCACAAAGAACTACCAAACTGGAGAACAAGATGGACAAGAAGGTAAAATTTTATTTTTCAAAGATCCTGGTTAAATTAACTAAATTATGAACGGGGATAGTGACCTTCAATACTTGCAAAATGTTATATAAAATGTATACCTGCAAATTTCCAGGTCAAGATGATTGGATTGCTATTCAACATGTGGATCATCCACAACCAGAGTTGGAATCGACGATTCCCATGGATATTAGCCAACAAATCACATTGGATAATAGTGAACCAAGTCAAGATGACTGGATTGATATTCAACATGTGGATCATCCACAACCGGAGATGGGGTCGACAATGTCCATGGATATTAGCCAACAAATCACATTGGATAATAATGAACTAGGAGAGAGCTTGGATAATAATGAACCAGGCGAGGCTTGGTGTCAAAACGTGGTATCTCCAGCAATTTTACTCACCACTCAAATGTTGTCCTCGCATTGATAGGTAAAAGACAGATTATTTTCTACTTCACTTGATGAAACAAATTTATTCCAAAATATATAATGACAAGCAATATTTCTGTGCATCTCCCCATACAAAAATGTTATTGATATTAGAAATGAAAGGTTTTCTATTTCGCAAGAAATTCACAGAAAATGACTCCGAAAGAGAAAAAAAGGGAAATAAAAAAAATACTGTTGGAGGGAAAAAAGTAAAAAAGGGGGAAGAAAGTACTGTTGGTGAATTTGAATTTAAACACAAAGAAACTTTATATGAGTCATGAACATATGCCATACAATTTTTGGGATTATGTCTTTCCAAATTCAATGTTGGGATTTGGTCATCTAAATTTGGGATCAATGAGGGGAAGTCATTTTTTACAAACATTTTGAGGGTAGGTAGTGCAGAAAAATTTTATGGGGAACAAATTTTATTTATGTGGTTTTGAGAGAGATGTACCAACGATAAAGAAGGAAATACAAAACAAAATATGGAGAGTATGTGGGAGGAGTTCACAATGAAATATTCTCAAATTAATACATCAATGATTGTTTTGGAGGGTGATGATGTGAAAGCACATCCATGTGAAAACTGTATTTTGAGTAATCCCTTTATTGCATCGTCTGCTAGGACAAATAGTGAATTGGTGCATCGAATCTAGAAAGGTTTTAGTAAAATGCGTAAATCAATTGATATCAGAACCTTCACTGCCTTCTTCTAGTTGAGTGACAACCATCAAATGTAACCTATCATTTACTCTTTCAAAAGCGGGAAACACTAGATGTAACCTTTGGAGATTTTAAATCATTCAATGTGTTTTCCGTTTTTTTCGGTGACGTTGTTATTTTTATCTGAATCTAACATATTATTTGTTCAGTGTGATGCTTTTATTACATCATTTGAATCTGTGAAATTTTGGGTCATTAAGTTTGTATTAATCTTTGTAAATCAAAATCTTCATTTACAGTTACATGTGTGTGATCATTAACTCCATGAACGAAGTTTTGTTGTTGTGGTTATATATATAGTCATGGTTTTTGTATGCAGTCCAAATATCACCGCAAAAGAAACTATTGGTCCTGGGAGTAGAGGGATTTCTCTTTGGAGTTCAAATGTTATCAAACATTGAATACTTTTCCAAACAACCTCATTTTGTCCATAATTGCTATCGTTATTATGCACGGATATTCAGCCCCGATATTATTAGTGTTTCCAGAGAACATTTTGACGTTGCTCTGTGGTTTTCCACGCTCGACAACATGCAAATTAAAAAATTCCTTGGTGTATTTGAATGGTTGAAGAATGAAGACTTTGTGATTATTTGGGGTCAAGAGCAATGTAACATAGTACTATTTATAATTACTCAATGTTTGCATATTATAATGTTGGTGAAGTACTGCACATATAAAAAATGTCGTTCCAGGATGTACTTATCCAATATGGAGATATATATAAAAAAGGACATGTTTATAGATAAAGGGCAATATCATTCAGCAGATAATAGCAAGTAAAATTGCTTGAAAATGCAAACTAGTAGGACATTTGACGGTTCACAAGATAGAGAAATAACTATAAAAACAATGTTGTGTTCTCTGTTGAATTATCTTGGGCCTCGATAAAAAATGGGGCATTGGTTAAATACATTCAACTTCAAATGACCGTCATATTATACAGACAACAATTCATTTAGTGATTTGTATATGTTTGACAACTTCTACATTTAATTGATGTAAATTTTATTGGACAATTCTCAAACTATTTATGTACATCGTATCATGTATATGGGGATGTGTTTAAAAAATTGCAGAACATGAAAGCAATATACTTAGAAACATTGAAACATAATATTTTATTGACTGGGTTGTGTGTGTGTGTGTGTTTTTATGGAGATACTAGAAGATCTATTACTAGTAAACCATTGATTATTTTTTATTTAATGGAGTTTTGTTACACGCAGTTCATAAAAAAAAGAAATTCGGATTGCCATGAACACCACATATTAAATCAACCACAAAGTATTATTTTATACGTCCGAGATTTAGGGAATTTTTTGAAAAATGCTTTAGTATATTTGAAGTTGGGGTATGGACATCTGCACAACAAAAAAACGTTGACGAGTTTTTGCCAACATTATTACAAAGAATAGGATTGCAAAGGGAACAATCTAGAGTAGTTTTAACACAAGAATATTGTTCTTGCATAGCCAGATAGGGTTATCAGGGTGATGGAAATCCTTATGTATTTCTCAAGCCTTTATACAAAGTTTGGGACATTTTGATCCATGGTTGGGATGCTACAAATACAGTGATTGTAGATGACTCGAAAGAAAAACATGTTTGTAATGAGGAAGGGAACTGTATTATAACAAAAACGTATACTTTCCAAGATGTCAATGACACATTCTTTTTAGATCGATTATGGCCTTGCTTGCTGCACCTAAATGGCATGAGTGATGTGAGGCCAATTGTGAATAAAATGAAAATGAAAGTATTTTGTTAATAATACACTTATGTTTGTTTGTACTAGTATGTTCAATTTCACTGTGATTATAATACTTGTAAAGTGTCAAGTTTGGTTTTCGAAAATGAAAAATAAGAGCTTGAAAGTGCCAAAATCAATTTTCAAAATCGCAAATTTAAGTATTGGAAGTGTCAAAAGTAGCCTTCCAAAAGGGAAAAATCGGGTTCTAAAAGTTCCATTATTATATCGGAAAAGCACAAAAACCAATTTCAAAAGTGGGGATATCAAAATGAAAAGTATGCTTTTGGAACCTGGATTTGGAACTTTTGGAACTTGGGCATATTTTTGGAAAGCTCATCATCCCCTCTCTTCTTTCCTTCTTGCTACTCTTTAACCCTTTCCTCTTCCATTCTTCTTTGGGCTTCTAGGACTTCCTCCCAAGTCTCTAAATTAGTGATTCCCTACAAGTTTGGAATTGGCACAGGTTCATAAGAAGAATACCTATTTGCTACTCTTTGCTTGCAGATAACTCCATGGGGATCATAAGGTACAACCTCATCATTCTTCAAAATTAATTGATTGAAGAAACATTCCAAGTATTGTATGGCTTTCAAACCTATGAGTTGAAAGTTTCCTATCTCTTGTGGTAGTAAGAAGGTTATTTGATGTTTGAAGTGTCTGAAATGCATTTCACTCACCTTGAATCTATGTCTTGAATATTCCTTTACAAATACTCTAGGGGTTAGGAAAGCTGGGAGTTGATAAGACTCTTCCTCAAATCCATAAACTTTGATTACTGTATATTCTTCCAATAAAAACTATTCACCTATAATGATATCAAGAGTGAACTAGGGCCACTTTTTATTCTCAGGGAACATTATGGATGGTGCAAAATCATGGATGATAGTGTATGTGATCTTCATCATTCTATTGGAAAACTCAACATAGTTAGAGTTGTTAGTTCTTCTCAGAAATAGGTGATTCCACTTGAATACTAGAATTGGGCTTCCAGTTTCATCGATCATCTTCAAATCCAGGCATATGTAATGCTCAAATTTTTTATGTGCAAACATATAAAACATATATGAGGGGTATCTAAAAATTTCGTGTTGGAATATTCTAACCATCTCATACTATTTTTTCATGCATGCAATGCATGCATCTTGCATGCATTCCATGCAGTGGTAGGTGAGTCTCCTAGCACATAGTCCTTATTTTAGGCCCCCTATAGATTAAATTTGGTCATAATTATCCCTCTTATCCACTCAGAGTTCCTTGGTTACATCACTAAAGTCCAAAGGCACCCTCATGCATCATTTTAGGAGTCAGTACAGTTAGTTCCATGATTTAGGGCGCCTTGTCCCCTTGATTACCCAATTAATTGATTGTTACACCTAGTTTCACTACTACTAAGTGTAGGAGCGCCCTTTTTGACCACTTTCAGCCAGTTATGCACCTCCTTGGAGTCTCCTTCCCTAATTTCTAGCCCCAATGACTCATTCATGCTCCAATCCACCTAATTTGACTATTCATTCATCATCGGTGGCCACTAGACCTTATTGGGAGATGGTTCCATTGCTAACTAAGACTGCCACTTGAGTTGAATTTGAACCCTATCATAGGCTATCAAATTCATTCTATTGTAACATATTTTGATTACCAACTAATTGCTAAATAATGTATCAACAAAATTTTTTCATTTTTTTTCAGTTTTATGAGTGATTTGATCAATGTTTCTTCCTAATTCTTCTTAGTTAAAACATTGTGAAATTAGTGAGGTTTGTTCAAGCTTAGTGATACATCCTGTGGAATTTCACATGGTATCAGATATTGTGAGAGCTTAGGATGAGAAACTGCTTTCATTAGTGTACTAGAAGTTGCTGAGGTTTCCACAGCAAATCCTAGTGCCATTGCATTGAAGCCATTGGAGAAATCCTTTGGAGTCTAGTCAGGTGTAAAGGAACCAGATAATGTGCCTATTGTCTTAAGAAAATATTTGTAGATTCAGTAACAATCCTCTGAGATATTTTTCCATTTTTTTGTTGCAGGTCATTCCATCATCAGAAGCACATTTAATCACCTACAATGGATCTATCTTCAATTCCAAATCTCACTACCTTCAATTTATTTGAATGGAAGGATCAAACAAATGTCTTCATGCACAGTAGAGGTCTCTACAAGGTGCTCAAGGGTGTTGAAGTTGAACCAAATGGTGCATCAGATAAATCCAATTACCTGAACAAGCTTGAAGTGTATGGTTTGTTGTGTCTCAGCATCTCCAAGGATCTAATATTTTATGTATCTGGTCTGGAAACTCCCAAGGAGGTTTGGAAAAAGATCGAATCCTTATTTTGGCAGCAAGATGATTTGAGAGGGAATTAATCGGAGAATGAGATGATCTCTATGATCCCCAGCAATTTCAAATCCATCACAGACTTCTTCACTAAATTCAAGAACTTGGTTATGTAGCTGAAGATGTGTAATATTGAGAAGAAGGATGAGTAGCTTATTCTTTCTATTCTATCAAAACTAGGACCATACTATTTTGTCTTTGTATCCACCTTCCAAACAACAGAATTATCCATCCCAAATTGGAATATGCCCACTCTAGATTCATTCATCTTGTCGAGCTCACAAAGGAGCGGGACAAATTGGTGTAGATGGGAGTCATAAAACCATCAAGGGATCAAGCTCTTACTGTTGGAGAAGGAAAGAATGTGAATGGTCATGGAGATAAGAAAGGAAAGGATAAGAAACAGTATGAGTATAAGTAGAAGGAGTCTCCCAAACAGCCATAGGGAACTTCAAATTCTAAGAGACACAAGAAAAATCAAAAGGAGAAATAGAATTACCCTACTACAACAGAGATTTTCATCCTGAAAGTGCTTGCATGAAGAATAATTTTGATCTCATGGCTCAAATTTTAGATAAAAACAACCTTCCAATACCTGCAGGTGCTAGGAGGAAAGAAGTTGATTCTAAATCAGAATATAAAGAGGGATGTCATGCACTCATGGATTGCACTTTGAATGCACCTTCCTACATCATAGATTCTAGAGCCTCCAGACACATGTCTGCATCCAAATATATTTTCTCAGAATTCAAACGTACTATTGGGCCTTCCATCCTAATGGGATATGATTTAGAACTTCCTTCAAAAGGAATTGGAAGGATCAATCTTGATCATGGATACTTCAATGATGTGCTCTATGTTCCTACCTTGGAATCCAACCTCCTTTTATTCTATCAAATGAGGCATACATGAGTTCCAAAGAAAGTAATTTTTACTCCTAATGCAGTTGAGATACAAGAGATCTCTTATGTGAAAATCACTGCACAAGGAATTGCATATCACCATTCCAAACTCTATGAGTTCTCTCATTTCTTTCCTTACTCAATACAAAGTGCACTTCTTATTTATGCAAATGAAGTGAGTAGACTTTGGCATGAGAGGTTTGGGAACCTCAACTACAAATATTTGCAAGAACTACACAATCAGAACATGGTGGAAGGCCTCCCAAACATCATATTTTCTAAGGGAACCTGTCAAGGTTGCTTGATTGGTAAGAATCTGGAGCACAAGTTTGAAAAAGGAAAGGCAAAGAGAGCCTCATCTCCTCTCGAGTTGATTCACAGTGACATTTCAATACCTCTTCCTCATCTATCTCTAAATAATGCTAGATACATCTTAACATTTGTAGATGACTATTCGAGATTCAGTTGGGTATATTTTCTAAAGTTGAAATCATATGTCTTTGAATATTTCAAATTTTTGAAAGCTTCTGTAGAAAATTTCACTAACAAGAATATCAAGGTGCTTTGTATTGACAATGGAGGAGAGTATGTGAAGAATGATTTTCAACTATTTTATTTAGATGAAGGTATTGAAATTCATCACACTGTTCCGTACATACCACAACATAATGGTGTGGTTGAGAGAAAGAACACTCTAAAATAGATGGCTACATGCATGCTTGAGTCTAAAGCATTGGGTCCTAGACTTTGGGGACAAGTTTTCAACTGTGTTTCATACCTCCAGAATAGAGTTCCTCACAAAGGAATAAAAGGAAAAACTCTATTCAAATCTTGGATGGGATACAATCCAGATGTGTCTCATCTCAGATTCTTTGGTTCCAAATATTGGGCAAGGATTCCTTTAGAGAAGAGGAGATCCTTAGAGCCTCAAAGAAAAGAGTGCATATTGGTTGGTTATGCACAAAATGAAAAATCCTATAAATTGTTGGATATGTCTACCATGCACACTTTCCTTGAAATAAGTGTCCAATTTGAAGAATGGCCATTGCATGATGCCCACCATGTTGAATCAGAAAGCTGACAAACTACTCCACCACAATATGTTGAACAAGATAGTGAATCATCTACTCATGAAAGTTCAAAATCTGATTCAGAAAGTGAAGATGAGCACATGCTTGATCCAGATCCACAAGAACCTGTAGATATAGCACCACAATATCCAGCTCCACTTCCAAGATGGGCTACAAAGACCCTAGAATTTGTTGGTGATCTTGTTTGGGATCCACAAGATCCAAGAAGAACCAGATCTTAATATCAAAGTGCAAGTTTTTCACTCTCTCATACAGATCCCTTTCTTCCAGATAGATGCTTTTTGATGGTTGGATCATATCCAAAAACTTTCTTTGAGGCATCCCAAGATCCAAGATGGATAACAGCTATGGGTGAAGAGTACCAATCTCTTTATAAAAATGAGACTTGGGAGCTTGTTTCTATCCCTCCTGGAAGGAATATTGTTCAGTGTAAGTGGGTATTCAGAACATATATGGGCTCAGATGGAGTAACATGAAACTACAAGGCTTTCTTGGTTTCTAAAGAATTCTCTCAGGTTCAAGGGATTGACAATACAGATACCTTCGCTCTAGTTGCACTCTTTTTTTGGCTCTAGCTATATCCAAGAAATGGGAGGTGCATCACATGGATGTGAAGAGTGCATTTCTTCATGGATATCTAGAGGAGGAGATATACATGAAGCAACCTGAAGGATACATTGATGATCCTTCATTACTGTGTTGATTAAGTAAGTCTTTATATCGGATCAAGTAGGCTCCTCGAGCATGGTATGTAAATATGGACTCCTTTCTACTGTCACAATATTTTCATAGATGCAAGTTTGATTCGAATGTCTACATGAGGCATGATGGTAACTCTCTTCTCCTTATTTTCCTATATGTTGATGGTTTACTGATTATAGGGAGTCTCTCTTCATGCATTAGATTTATCAAAACAACCTTGCACAATGCCTTCTCTATGTCAAATTTGGGACTACTAAAGCAATTTCTTGGTCTTGAAGTCTCTTAGAGTGATTTAGGAATCAAGATTGCACAGTCCAAGTATGCATCATATCTACTTGACAGGTTTCACATGACATAATGCAAACTAAAAGCATTTCCTTTTCTTTCAGGTGTTAGTCTCGAAGATGGTTCTTCTTCAAAATTGGTGGATAGTGCCTTGTATCAACAAATTATCGAGAGTCTTTTGTTTCTTACACATACTCGCTTTGATCTATCATATGCAGTGAGTGATGTCTCTATATACATGAAAGAACCTCATGAGATTCACTAGAAGGAAGCCAAACGGATATTGCACTATGTGCAAGGGACAAAGACCTATGGTATTCACTATGCAGTTGGGTACACAGATTTAGATTGGGCTAGAGACAGCTCAGATCGGAAGTCTACATCAGGTTTTGTTTTCATGATTGGATCCGGTCCAATCTGTTGGTCGAGAAAAAAGAAGACAAATCTTTCTCTTTCATCAGTTGAGGCCAAGTATAGAGGTGCAGTAAATGCAGCCACATAGTGCATTTGGTTGCACGGAATCTTTTCATAGTTTGATATTCGCTATAGTATTCCACCATTCATCTTCTGTGACAATCAGACTACTATTAGGATTTCCGCAGATCCAGTTCAGAGACAGAAAACCAAACATTTTGAGATACACATGCACTGTATTTGAGGATTGGTGCATGATCGTACCATCACACTAATATATTTCCCTTCAAAATAAAATATTTTAGATATTTTCACCAAGACTTTTTTAGTGAAAAATTTCAAGCCAATTAACTAAAACAATCATCCCTTTGAAAATGAAATGCAAGAATATAATGCATATATTTCCTCAATACACATATTATCTAAGTCACCTGACACGGGGACACGGGACACGTAGGACACGAAATTACGAGAGTCCGACACGGACACGGTGACCCCCGAAATCAGGACACGTAGGATACGTTTTATATACATATATATATATTTTTTAAAATATATTAAAATTTAAAAATATAGACATATAGATCCAAAAATATTTAGAAACTAGAACATTTACAAATATTCAATAGAAATTAGAATAAAAACACATTAATGATTACACATTTGTCATTCACAAATCACGATTCACAACACATTTGTCATTCACAAATCACAATGAGACACAGATGCATGTCGGAACCATATTTCTCATTAAGTCATCAAAATCAAAATGTATACATATATGTCGGAATGCCACTGGGCACTGGGCCACTGGCAAATGCCAAATAGACTAATAGTAAATACAAAAAGGGGTGGATCAAGATGGGAGAATCCCATATGTCAGTAGTCCTCCTCCATGCCTGAATCAACATACTCATCACTGCCACTGCCCTGATCCTCATCCTCCTCCCCCTCCTCCTCCTCTCTGCCCATATGACGATCTGCATCTGCTGCTGTGGAGGATGACCCCTCTGTACGATCACTCTCATCAAAAGTGACCAGCTCTAGCACTGGATCATTAAGATCCATGTTGGCTAATGCCAACTCAGTACTGCTGTCCAAACCCATATCATCAGGAAAGACATCCCACATATTTGTCTTTCCCTTCACCCACTCCTCCCTCTTCCTGTAAATAAGACGAAGGTTGGAGTGCACATACACCATGGACTCTGCCCTGGACTGCTCAAGCCTGCTCTTCTTCACACTGTACAAGTTCCCATATGTGCTCCAATTCCTCTCACAACAAGAGGATGATGTAACTTGAGAGATGACCCTGAAGGCTAACTTCTGTAGAATAGGGGATGTTGCCCCATGAGTTTCCCACCAACGATAGGGTGTCTTACCCTCCCTATCTCTAAGCACATCATAGCCTCCAAATCTCCCAGTGCCAGTGGAAAAATCTACAAAGCCATCCTCCACCTCCTCAAGCATGTCTCTATCCTGAAATAGCCGTCTAAGTGCTATCTTCCTCCCATTTGCAATCTCTGCATCCATGTGAGGAGGGACTCTGTGTGAGGCCCCCGATCCACCAGTGAGCCACTCCTGAGTGTAGAACTTGGGGTTCAAGGAGTGGGCCAAGCAATGCAAAGGTGTGCAATTCTTATCCCACCTGGAGATAAGAATATCCCGAATAATGGTCCATAACTTCTCTGCCGATGTCCCATACTCGGGACACTCATTCTCCATGACAATGGACCTCATGGACTCAATCATGGAATCCCACCCCTCATAAACCTATGCTAGGATGGGCTGGTCCGTGTCTGCATACCGCAACAAAGAAATGATTGGCTCCATGATCTTAATAGTAAGATCCACCGTGTCCCACCAACCACCATTTAACACCAAGTCCTTCCCCTTTTGTGAAGCAGCGTGATCCGTCTTTCTCCAAAAAGCCCAAAACTCTGAAATCACCATGGACCCAAGAGCGGTTTTGACCTCCCTCAACCTCTTGAGCATGATGAATGAGGAAGCAAACCGAGTATCTGCAACCTTTAGCAATGAAAGCTGTGTGTACTGTTTGTAGATGGTGAGGGCATTTGTGTGGTTTTGTACAAAGTTACGGATATGGCGTGCATCCTCAATAAGGTTGTCAATCCATGCCACATCCGAAGCAATGGCTTTCAGTGCTAAATTCAAGGAATGGACAATGCAAGGTGTCCAAAAAACCTGTAAGAGCAATAAAAGCATGTATCAATGACTCTACAACACTAACATTGCAATGACCAAATTCAAACAATGAGCAAATTAGAAATGAAAGGTGTCCAAAATGAACATACCTGTGGATATTTAGCTTCCACAATCATGCCAACAGCCTTGCAAACAGGTGCATTGTCCGTGATGATTTGTACACACGACTCAACACCCACTTCTTCAATGGTTTTGATGAATAAATCACCCATAAATTGTGCATCCTTGTATTCGCCAAGAGCATCAACCGCTTTCAAGAACACCGGTCCATTTTGGGAAGATACCATGAAATTGATGAGTGGATGGCGTGCGGGATCCGTCCATCCATCAGAAACAATACTCACACCGGATGAGGGCCATGTTGATCTAATTGGCTCAAGAATTTTATCTACCTCCTTCTTTGCTTTAACCAACAATGTGGTTCTAAGCATCTCTGAACCAGGAGGCACATAACCATTTGGAGCATGTTCCAAGATAGTTTTAACCATCTCAAAATACAATGGTGACCGTGCAACATTGAATGAAATGAAGTTGAGGTAGAAGAAAAATGCAATAGTAAGGTCTACCTCTTCTCGCGCCTCTTTTTGGAAAATCCTATCCATTGGACCACCTGTAGATTGCCTCTTTCTTGTTTGATAAGTATCCCCACGCCCACGCCCACGCCCATGAATGCTAGGTGGAAATGGAGGCTTGGTGCTAGAGGACTTCCTCAAGAATGGAAGAGGATCATCCTCTTTTTTCTTGCTTGCTGCTGCCACCTTCCCTAAGCCAACATGATCCTCTCTTTCCATATCCCTCCTTTGGTGAACAGTCACCGCTTTGCATGAAGAAATCCGACAAGAAGGAAGGGCCAACAAATGGCCCTTAACTCGAAAATATGTGCTCATGAACTCATGCTTGCAAAAATTGCATCTCCAAGACACATTGCCTCCCCCACCAAGCTTTTCCCCGGGCCCATCTTTTCTTGTCACATACTTCCACAAAGGGTATTTTTTTTCTTGGGCTTGTTGTCTTGCTAAAACAGGGTTAAGTGGAGCCATAGAATGAGCTCCACTAGCAACCGATGGAGCACTTGACGGAGGAGGAGAACCGCTTGTGCTTGGTGGAATAGGAGGGGAGGCACTAGATGGTGCATTTCTCCCTCTCCTTTGCCCCCTACCTCCTGCCCTAGCTGATTGAGACATTCCTTTTCTTTTGTGATGGTTGAGCTTGCAATCCTCTCCACAAATCCACCGGAATGCACTTGGAATCGCTTGGAAACGATGGATAGCCTTCAAATCTCCTTCAAATCTCCTTCACCTACACATACAACTCACTCTCAATCAAATGCTTCCTTGCAAATGACAAAAAGAAAGGAAAATTTTGATTTTTAAGTGAACCCGGACGCACTTTTCCGCCAAAAACGTGTCCGACAGTCGGGATTCGCTGCAACTGCGTGTCCGATTCGATGTGAAGGTCGTGTCCCGATTTAGGATTCGCTGTAAGGTCGAATCGGACACGAATTCCAATCGAATCGTGTCCGATTCGACCGATTCGGGACACGGCAAGGGTTATCAACGAATCCGGTTTCTGAGCATATTATGCAAGGTAAATGCATGCATTAGATGAGACCATATATAAGCAAGATATTAAAATGGTTTCAAACATGATATATAAAATCTATTTCAGCCATATAATAACTAATAAAATCAGATGTACAAGCTACCATAAACAAGGTAAATAATTAGATCTGTAGGTTGCCACAATCAACCATTATAACAATGTTAAAAACCAAATCTATTGATTGCCACCTACATAAATATTAACATAAACAAGAGTAGATATGATTGCTGCAATACACATCCATAGAAATTATAAATATGTAAGGTCATGTGGCTTCCACCTACAGCCATACAAACCATAAGCAAAACCGGATCCAAGAGCACATATACATCAAAGTACTCCAAACAAGCACATAATGAAATAATCATCGCAGACTACCAACCATAGCCATATCAACATGAAAAAATTAAAATATGAAAATATCATCTGCAACCATATAAAATCATATCTCAAGGTTTTCACCTACATCCATATAGATCATAAGCAAATCAGATCCATAAGCACACATAATTCCAAGGATGTAGTAAATACACATATAATCAAATACTTATATGATTAAGGGAAACTAGCTTCAACCGGAAAAATTTCCACCTATCCATAAAAATAGTCAATTCAAGCCATACTTGAGTAGGTCACCCCCGAGCCGAGGCCATAGATCCACAAGAGAGGTACTCTCAAACCAACAAGTATGGTGCACTCATCTTAATACCAGAAACACTGCCACAAAAAAATAACCATATCCCAACGATAAGTAAAGCTTTTTCAATGAAACAAAAGGTATTCCTTACTACAAACATTGCTCCAGACTCAATGGAATAGGTATGACAAACCAAAAATGATAAGAAACATCTGAACCAAAAGATGTGGCTGCACCCTTCTCAAGAACCCTACCACACCAAAATTACCAGATCTTAGTCATACTGAAACCATTTTCAATGAAATAAAAGGTGCTCCTTACTAGAAATGTCGCTATGGATGCAATGGAACATGTATCACAACCCAAAAATTCTCATAAATGGTCGAACCAGACCATATGGTTTCTCCCTTTCCACATCGTCATAAACCACAACTACACCTTTCTCCATCTAAAATTTCCCTTCCATCTACACTACCTGGTGCAATGGGATTCCCTTCACCACACAGGTCCCTCAAGACATCACCATCCACCATCAGGATTTATGTGTAGATATTAGATAGGGACAATCAATGGGACAAGGACTCATGTTGTATTATGCACATTCAATCTTCAATCCCCATTACAGGGTCTTCAAACCTCATTACACGACCTTCAATCTTTATTACCTGATGAGTTGTGACTATTTGCGCTCACCAAGGCTCTTTGTATATCACTACCCTCACTTACGAATTCAATCTTTAGCGATACAATGTTTCTCCTCCATAATAGCATGCACCTTCATTCCAATAGCCAAGAGACAGCCCATCGGAGAGCCCATTCGAATTCATATAGAGAAATTCAAATCCACTCCAAGGGTTTAACTCCAACTCACTATGGAGGTTACCCAAACCACAAGAAGTTAAATCCAACCCAAAGACACCAACTAGAATTAGTGAGAGAAGGTTACAAAACTTGAGGGGAGTTACAAAAGTTTTGAGGTGTTAAGGCTATAAATAGCCAGTGAGGGTGCACTTGTGCAAGTGGGGGTTACAAAACCAAGTGTAACTTCCAAAAAGGAGTTACAAAACCACCAAAGGGGCACATTTAACAAATGGAATCCATCCAAGCACTAAGGAAGGCCCACTAAATTATGAATTAGGCTCAATAATACCAACATAGGCTAAAATCCCAAAAATAGGAAACAAAGAGTGTTGTTAGGGAGCTCCTAGTCCCCAACCCCCTCACATGTGGAATCCATGGCACCCCATCCACATTAGTTTTCTGGGTTGAGATATTTATTTAATTAAAAAAGTAATAATAATGTCCATAGTCCTTAGTCCAGGAACCTAGTGCCACATCACAACACAAATCATAACCACACAATATGTCCAAGAGATTAACACACGGGGTATTACAAAAATTCACATCATACACCTGCCTATGAAAAGTACTAGTTGAATTTGTGTTTCATAGATTTGACCACCACCTTGCTTTTATTCATTGAAAATACATTTCTTAGTCTCTTCTCGGCTACACTATCACTTCTCAATTACACCGTCAACCATAGGTATTTTTCTTTCTTTATTAATTAATATACGGGTCGATTACACCATCAACCATATGGATTTTTTTCTTTATTAATTAATATAAACTAGCATACCCTGAAGTGGGGGAAATGAAATGCTGAAGAGATCTTTGATATGTTGTAAAATGAGAGAAAGTTGTGTGTATGTAAATAATATAATTTTATGTGTTGAAAGCAAGTCTAGCGAATCTATGGTAGGCATAATAGTCAATAAAATTGAAAAAAAATATGTTGCAAGTACTAACACTAGTACATATGGTCAAATTTGCCACGATTTTTCGTCCCTGTTGCCACGATTTATTGTCCCTGTTGCCATGATTAGGGTTTCATTTTTTCGTGGAAAACGTTTCGTGGATATAGGGACGAAAATTCCCCGTCGTGGCAATTACAATGCTTCATAGTGGCCATGTGTCACCTATACAACAGTTCTCAGATCTACGGAATTTGAAATCGTCCACGAATATTCATCGATATAGACACGAACGTCTTCTATATGTTTCCATGCAAATGCTAAACCTTCCACAAACGTTCGTGGCTATAGGGACGAACTTATAGAAGAGGTTTGTTGTGAATAGCGACGAATGTTCGTCGTCAGTTTAACATCTGCGTGGAAACAATTCCTATGGCTCCACGAACATTCGTCACAATATCCACGAATCAATTCACTAATTTTTGTGGCAAGTTTAGCATCTGCGTGGCAATTGCTAGAAGAGATGCATGGCTATTGAGACGAACTTCCGTGCAAACATATTCTATGGCTTACACGAACGTTCGTCGATATTGAGACGAAACCTGGAAGTGTTGAAAAAAAATAAACCAAACTAAATGGCAATCATTGAAGCAAGCATGTTTAATCCTCGTGTAGTACATTCCTCTACATTGTAACATATATTCTTAACCAATAAAATTTTCCATCTAATAATCATAACCCTCCATGCTCAAGCAATGATGCCTAGGTGTTAAGACCAAAACATGCCAATCTATGGTATCGTGACAAATGACATATATTCCTCGGCATAATCTCGCTAATCTAGATGAGGCTTATCAGACAATGGGCCTATTTTTTAGAGTATCGAATAAAATTTTAAAGCAAACCTAGTAATTCCTTACCATTTTTTTCTTAAATATTAATAGACCAAAGTCGTTCTCAATATACATTAACAATCATCATCATCAATATTGAGGAATGCCATTGTGCACAGGGATATGATATCTATTTCCATTTTGTCATGACCTTCTATTAACAAGCTTAGATGGATCAATAAAATAAAGATTTCAGAGCTATGATATTTATAGAAAAAATCTCAATGGCATATTGATGATAAGCGATGACAAGGAATTCTGATGTGAGTTTTACAAGGTGATGTGGTACATATTAGGGGTTGGTTTCTGCTACTTGGAATTTGAGGTATTTTTACACTTTAAGCTAAGCAATGGGAATGGGATGATTATTGTTCTACATGTCAATGGAATCTTGATGGTAAGTGATGAAAATGAATTATAATGTGAGTTTTACAAGGCAATGTAGGACATAGTAGAGGATGATTTCAAATGCTTGGTGTTTGAGACCTTTTACATGGGTTGCTTGACTAAATCCATTAATGAAGAGCTAATTACATTGATCCCCAAGAATTCTTCCAGAGACTTTATCGGGGGATGGAAATATATCACTCTACTGAGTGTAGCTTACAAGATCTTAGCCATGTCTTTAGCTCTTTGGGTGTGGGATGTTGCTAGGAAGATTGTTTGGAGGGAACAAACAAGTCTTAGGACACTGATTAGCAAGTCCTCTTCTTGAAGATCAAATTTGACAAAGCCTACCATCAGATTGATTGGTCCATCACTGATATGTTGAATTGTCTAGGATTTGGTATAAGATGTGTTGGGATAGTGTGTTACCCCCATTCTACATTGGTGTCCACTTGTGATTTTCATCACAATATCGGTAGGGGTGACATATTGATGGTGAGTTTGATGGCCTAGAGTTTTGTTGCTAATTTATTCCTTCATGTTGTGATGATATTGATGAATCCCTAATTTTATGTTTTCATGATATGTGTTTGTAGCTGTGAGGTATGGCTTCTTCAATGATGTTTTGGCCAATAATTCTATACATGGATCATTACTTAAAGGAGTGTCCTAGTGTTTTGATTTCCATGTGGTATCCAGTTCACATGTAGTATCTCATTTCGTGGAGCACTTGGTGTATTGGAATGATATGATGACATATGGAGACATCCCTTGTAAACTATAACATGTCATGAGCTAGTTTTTTATTCTTCCATCTTTACAGAGTCATGAACAACAAAATTTGCATTTCAGATAGCACATAAGCAGGCATATTTAAAGAGAAAGGACCTGTCATGAGACTTTCAAAGACATGCCATTGTTATCTTGATGACTTTTCCAGCAACAAACTCAACATACAGGGACAGGGACAGAGGTATTTGAAGTAGGAAAATTAGAAACAGAGCTACATAATTGTTTCCAAAAAAAATCAATCACACTCTGATATCTCTGGAAGTAGAAAAACAAAGCAATGATGCATTTTCATATCTATCACAGTAGAATAATGACGAGGGTAATCAAAAGGGAGAATCCATTCTCTACTTGATTGAAAGGGGTAAACTGAAGACACAAACTAATATGGAAACAATGCGTTTTAGGTAGACTATTGACATAGCCATAAATATATGCAAAGTATCCAGAACACCCATAAGAAATTTACTATAATAGAAATAGATGAAGAGAACTCCCTTTATTTGGAAGTAGGTCCAGATGTGAAGAAGGCAGAATATACATCAATATGCTAAGTTTAGCTTCCAGCATAAAGGACATATTAAGGTCAGATGTTACAGGAATATAATGGGGTCTATTGTAAGCATTTTCCATAATTTTAGGTGGGCACTAAATAGAGTGCTTTGGAATCCTTAGGTTTGTCTATTCTTGTGTAAAAATCCACAGCAGAAGTGGCAAAAGTTGGGGACTGTTGTTGCAGCAACACCCCTCCCCAAAATTTTGTACATATTGGGGCCCCCTCCTTTCATTTTTTTAGAAAGTTTGCCTAAGAATCCATCCCAGCCGTCAGCTGTGTTTTTAACATAAAATCTTGTTTCCCTACTGAACATCTTGCCATCAATCCTTCCATGTTTTCCCCAAAGAGCCAAAGGGAACTTAGATTTTTCTCAATGTTTTGGAATCTTTTGGGCAACGCCTCCCGAAACTGCGGGAGCCAAACTCCAACCTTTCAGAGGAGGAACTTAGATTTTCTATGTCAAAATCGTAGACCGTGAGAAAGAGGTACGAAAAACCTTTGGTTTTTTCTTCCCGAAACGGCGGGAGAACTTGGGAAAGACGCCCGAAAGACTTAGAATTTTTCGGAAGCTGCGGAAGCCTTTGGGCAATGCCTCCCGAAATGGCGGGACTCATTCACCTTAGACGCCCGAAAAGGAGTTGGATTTTTTGGTCGAAAATCTGCGGAAACCTTCAGGCAATGCCTCCCGAAACGGCGGAAGCCATTCACAAAAGCTTCCCGAAAAGACTTAGAAAATTCCGAAAAGCTGCGGAAACCTTCAGGCAATGCCTCCCGAAACGGCGGAAGCTATCCATAAAAGCTTTCCGAAATACCACGGGAAATTCACGAGCTTCTTCCGAAACTGAGAAAATTACTTAGATTCTTTTTGAAAAGGTTGCGGAGCGCCCTAGGGAAACCACGCGGAATCATACAGGCTATGTTCCCGAAATGGCGGAAACTTTCGGGCTATCCCTCCGAAATGGCGGGAATCATTCGCATTTAGCTTCCGAAAGGGACTTAGAGAACTTTTGGTTTTGTTTTTTTTTTTTTACCCTCCCGAAACGGCGGGGGAATTCAGCGAAACCGCCCGAAATTGGCGGAAGCCGCCGTGATATCTCTCCGAAAAGAAACTCAGATTTTGGCCATAAGTTGCGGAAACCGTTGGTGAAATCTTGCCGAAACGGCGGAGCAATTCAAGTCTGTCTCCCGAAATGGCGGAAGCCATCCGCACAAGCTTGCCGAAATAACACGAAGAAATTCATGAACTTCTTCCGGAATTGTGAAAGGACTTGGAATATCTTAAAAGAACTTTCCAGAACGAGCCGAGGAAGCTTCACGGAAGCTGTCAACCTTCGCTCCCGAAACTGTGGAGGCTCTCGGGCTACCTTTCTAAACAAAGAATTGAAAATTCCATTCCGAAACAGCGGAAGCCGCTGAGGAATTGCTTCCGAAACAGCGGAATCGTTCATCATTTGCTCCCGAAATAGCGGAAGTGTTCGCCGTGTCATCCCGCAGTGGCGGAAGCCGCTGGGTTAAAACCCGTGAAAATAACTCGGAGAATTTTCCAAAAAAAAATCGCGGGAGGCATTCGCCAAAGCCTTCCGCAACTGCGGAAGCCTTGTGCAGAAACATTTCCCGAATCCTTCCGAAATGCCGAAACCTTTTCCTCTCCGCTACCACGGGAGCCCATTTTCAAAGTTTTGCGCACGATCATTTGGTGCGGGAGAGGCCCACCTTCTCCTCCCGGCATAGCGAAGGCTTCCGCTGCATCCTCCCGCAACGGCGAGAAAGATTCGCCAGTTTGCCCCGCAAGAGGCGGTCGCACGCAAACCGAGGCGATCCGATAATCAACGACGTACGGTGCATTTAAAACCGATTTAAAACCCCACCAACCAAATTAACACCCCACACGTGCCTGGCCCATTTAAATATTCGACGGGGTACGAGCCAACCCATTGTCATTTTGTTTATAAACTAAGCCATTGGACGCCGCACGACCGTTCCAGCTCGGATTGCTCAAACACGTTTCACGGCCACCTCAGTTAGCATTTTCATCGGTGCCAGGTAGTATCTTAACTGTAAATCTATCTCCCTACACATCATATTTTGCTATTGGGTTAGCTGTCTTTTGAAATTGATGGGCATAGGTGGGGTTTTGACGAGCAAAACGCCCGTCATGGGCGATTTTGCCCATCAAATACGGTTGAATCAAGTTCTTCTCGTTTTTTAGCAGAAACAGGATAAACATTGGTGGGTACACGGTTAAACATGTTCCTTTTGTTTTTTCCGGGCCGCGTGCCTCGTCGTCTATTGAAAATGCCGAAGCCCCATCGACGTTGCATGTCCCCGGCTGAAAGATTAAGCCATAAAACCCCGGGCCTTTTCGTAAACTTCAGGTCTAACATAACCTCTACCCATTTCAAATCTTAGGACCGGCGCCACGGCCCCTGTTCAGAACCCACGAGCACTCAAGTTATGCCAGCCAGACCCGAAACCATTGCCGCTCAAACCTTTTGCATCAGTATGCCCCAGCGCCATCACCCTCGCTCGAAATACTCCCCATGGAACACAGCGGCAAGTACCGCAAATGACATTAGCATTCAAATGCCCTCGCCTAATCGTAAATGCGAAAGGGGTTTCCTTTTCGGCACAAAGTCTGCCTACCCGAGCTTACCCGCCACGGGCCTTCCAAACCACAGCAGTGATGAAAGCTATCCTATCCTTTCCCCAGAGCCAAACCGAAAGCACATTGCTTCCGCAACGCGCTTGTCTCCACGGGAGCATCCCAAACTTTCCCCTTTAAAGAATTGGGGGGCTAATTTTTATAATCATGTCCCTGCTAAGACGAGGATCATCTTTTCCCAGGGCAGAACCGGAAGCCAATTGCTTCCGCAAATCGCCTATCGATCCGAGAACAAAATGTATCCGCAACATAGCCTACCCCTCAGGAGCATTCCAAACTCGTCCTTTTAGGAGATTCAAGTGTTTCATTTTATGTTTCATGTTGAAATAACGTTTTGCTTCCTAAATATACAGCTTCATTGCGTTTGTTTCATTAATATCTTAAAACAATGATACTCTCTGATTGAAACCTCGCAGTATGTTACTCAAGTTCATAATGACTTGTATATGGGTGTTATCAGGGATAAATCAAGATGCCGAAAACCGGTAAGAAGAAAGCTAACATGACAGAAAAGAATCTTGCCCCTCTCAAGACTGAAACCTCCCTCCAGGACACTAGGTGCACCACCGGTGTCCCTCCAGAAATCAGATGGGGCGACATCTACAGAATGATCCAGGACCAAGAAATCCCAGACATGTTGTTAGAAGAAGGGCCAATTTATTTGAATATCAAAGCCTCAGGCATAACCAGAGCTGCCACCCGCCCTGAGCTGTTCCCCTGTGCCGAAGTGATCAGATGGATACTCCAGCATGCCGATGCTGAAGGCAGAGTAATAAATGACAGCGGTAAAGTGGCCATTGCCTCATTTCAACCCGCGTATCTTGCGGCAGCCTACAAGTTTCCACGGGCCCAACAAGCTCTGACTGATGAATGGTTGAGTCAAATGAACAATGTCGAGATGGCCAAGAAGCTACTAATAGCAGGCAAACATTTGAGGAAGAAAGGGAGTGAGGAGTATGACGTACAGAATCTAGGAGCCCCTTTTAGATTGATTGCCCTGATGCTGTGCAGAATCTTCGGCATGCCCGATGGCACAGTATACAAGATTCAGTGGGTCCCTATCATCCACTATGTGGCTTTTAAGGGGACTGTATTCGACTGGGCCACTCTCCTGTCAGATAGTCTGTCCTCAATGATAGTAGCTGCGAGAGAAGGACTAGCCTTGAAGAAGGCTGAATTCTTCATGTCTTCCTATCTGATAGATTGTATCTTGGCCAAGATAGAATTCCCCAAATTGGGCTGCACATGGGATAAGGCCACCATGCCAGTCTATATTGCTTACAAGATGTTGTGGGGGTTGCCTCAGCTGAGGAGTTCGTTCAAGAGTTGAAATCCTTCCACTTCGGTGAGGTCATCTTCCACAGGAACGACAGAAAGGGTAAAGTGGCTGAGCATTGCAAAGACATCTACGCTCATTTTGAATACTCGCATTACCCCGATGCCGAGGAGGAGGCATTCAGAGGCATTAGCAATATGTCGGAACTACGAATCTGTCGCCAAGGCACTGGAGCAAGCTCTAGTTCAGCCAAGATCCAGGAGACCAGTCAGTAGCAGGAGAAAGAAGCTGAAGATGCCCGAGCTCAAGAGGAGCTCAGATTAAGAGAAGAGGCAAGAATGCTCCAAGAAGTTGAAAACGCCAGGTTGCAGCGGGAGGCAGAAGAAGCCAGGTGGAACCAGGAAGCTGAAGTGGCAAAGATGCAAGAAGAGGCGGAAAAGGAAAGCCGACGCAAAGAAGCTGAACAAGCTGAAGCAGAAAGGAAGGAAGAAGAGGAGCGAAAAGCGGAGGAGGATGCCCAAGCAGGTGGGTCCGGTGTCCAAGACATGGAGATAGACACCTCTCAAGCAGGTGGCTCTGGTACCCAAAAGGAAGGAGTAGACCCTACTCAGGAAGTCCGGACCCCACCTATGGAAGAGGACATAGACATCATAAACCGACCAATTGTCCCGTACACTCCATCAGGAAAGCGTACGGTGTCCAAATGGAATGAGTTTGTATATGATAAGAAAAGAAAAGCAATGGTCCTCCAATCAGAAGAGAGGATTAAAAGTCCCTTCCATGAAGACATTGTTACTCACCGGGAGGTCACCATCATGCAGAACACAGATCAAGATCCCATTGCTATGGCTTCCGCAGTTATAGCGACAGCAAAGGCATCATTTGCCAATGTAGACGTTATAGTTAAAGAAAATATATTGACAAAGAAGAGAGCATGCACGCTGCAACAAAATTTGGCTAATGAGCAAGCCCAAAGAGATCTGGCAGTAAACAAGTATAATTGCTTGTACGCTGAGCATAAGGAGCTGTCAAACAAGTACATCCAGCTGGAGGAGGAAAAAGACCAGCTAACACTTCAAATGATGATTGTGGAAGCAAAGAAGAATGGTGCAGAAGAAAAGGCATCTCTGCTAGAAGCAGACAAGCAAGCATTAGCTGAGCGTTTAGAGCAAGCGGAGAGCAGAACCATGGACCTATCTCCCTTCCACGAGCTGTCATGCAATATCCTGCAGCAAGTGTATGGCTCCCAAGAGCTAATCACTGATGAGGTGTGCAAACTCAAAGCCATGGTGGTTAGGATAAAAGAGATTAATGCGGAAGCCCACAGGCTCAAAGCAAAGTACACCCGCGTTAAGGCCAATATCATAAGCCAGATGGCATGGAGAGAAGGAAAAGGGGGTTTTCTTGCACATCTCCCATTTAAATCTGTGGACAGTTTTAATGAGGACATAGCACTGTTGGAGTTCGGTAGAAACTGCGCCAGTAAGATGATGGCCAGTGTGCAAAGAACAACAGATAAAATCAGCAGTCTCTACCAGAGGCTCCAAGAGGCACATGCCAAATGTACATTGAGTTTCCCTCAGACCCTAGAGGACTTTCCGGAAAAGGAGCAACGGTTGTCTCAGCTAAAGGAAGAGCTAGGCGTTCAAATGGAGTATGTGAAAAGGATTGATGTCCTGGCCATTGATGACCTCCAGCATTATATTGGTTCATCATCACTCCACAACCATCTGCTGAAGGAAGTACAGCAAGCTGCAGTAGCAGAAGTCCAAAGCATTAACGCAGAGCTCGGGAAGAATGTGACTTCTCAGAAAATCATGTTCCCTGCTGCGGAAAACACAGTCATAAGGGACACAAGTGCATGGTACAGCTACATAACAGAGGAGGAAAGGAAAGCTGCAGCATCAGCAGGAGCATCAGCAGGCCCAGGATCCTCTCTCCCAGCAGCCACTCCAGCTGTAGGTTCGAGGCCCTCTTTCCCGGCAGTCATTCCAGAAGCTCCGGCTATACCAATCCATCCTTCCCAGGCACAATCAACAACCTCAATGGACTTGGGCGACCCTTCCCCAGCTGAGGCTCACGCACAGGAGTAAAAGAGGCTGAATTCAGTGAGCAACTCTCTTCAGCCAAACACGTGCCCAGCAGGGAAAGCTTTGATCTTAGCCGATTTTCTGTTATGTATATTTTGAATATGTAAGGCGTAAGCCATGGGACAGTTGTCCCTATTTTTTGTCAAAATATTTTTTGTAAAGGAAGTGGCCATTTTTGGTGGTCGATTATAGTGGAAATTCCTGTAAATGACAGGTGGAGAATGCTAGGTGTCAGCCCAAAGGGCAGATTTGTAGCTATAAATAGCATCTAGGAAAGATTAGAAAGGACTTTTTGCAGGGAATGAAATTTTGGCAAACGATATGAGCTATCTTGTATCGGGTCTGTAAAATTGATTTTTCTAATAGAAGCCACGGGAGATGGACGTTTTGCCTGGGATGTTGGGCGGCTGTATGTTGGACTATTCTAATGGCTGCTGTTCTATAATGTGAGATCGTTCTTATCACCTGAATTATTTCTTTGTATTAATGATTTTGCTCCTCCCTGGGCATGCGTTTTCTCTATTTTGTGAACAATGAAATGCATTGCTGTAGATTTCTTTGTCTAGATCGAATGGCTAACTGTTCTTTCTTCAGGATAACTCATGTTTCTCATTGTTCATGCCTTTAAATTGCTCCTTGCAGGGATCTTTAAGTTTAATTCCATTTTTGTTACATCTAGATATGTTTCCTTATTCTTGTCACGTAGATTAAATAATTTTGCTTTCTTCTGTTTTATGAGCAATAGATGCGTTCTATGTTGAATTAGAAGCTATCTTCTAAAGATCTTTATCTTGCTGTAGCTTTGATTGTGAGAAATAATAGCTATCTGTTCTTTGTTTATGATATTTGTTACAGCTGATTGCTCCTCCCTTAAGCGTGTTCCCTGCAGGGATAGATAGATTTATTCCAGTTTCTAGGCTTAGATCTGTTTTAATTGCATTTAGATTAAGTATAATTTAGGCACTTGCATCTCATGTAAAAGACATAAAACCCAAAAGAAAGGTGGATCGGGCCATAACCGGTAGAATCGGATTTGAACTTCAAACCCACGGTTGCCGGAACCGCTAACCGAACGGATTCCCTACACCAAACGGGAGATAGTCTAATTGGGACCACCTCTCGAGGAGAATCCCTTTCTGATTGATGCTACGATATACGAGGCATCAACAGTTTTTGGTGCTAGAAGGAGGGCCTGAAGTGCATGGCTGATAGAGGAAAATCTTCCGCGGTCATAGATAACACTGAAAACCCGCTTAAAGAAAGTATTTCAAACAGCCCAGATCTTGGATTAACAGACCAAGAACGCCTCATTTCTGACCTTGAGCCTCAAGAAGCTTTGTACGCTGTTCCTTTTATAGAAATAGAGGATTTGAGGAGACATACCAGATCCTACGTTAGACAGCTAGGCGGTTTAAACGCTGTCAACTTCCTCCCCAAGAAAATTACACCTAGAAAGGAGCCACAGTACACCTGTGATTCGATCCTCATACAGAGTTTTGAAGAACTGGTAAATCTGACTTTGGAAGAAATTTCCGACACTCTTAACAAGACAGACCAAGAAAATCTTGAAGAAATTACAACTCCCGAGATTACTCCACAGGATTCACCCTACAACTCTCCACCAGGGTCTCCACACCCAAACCCAAACATGGCTGTACCTGCTTGGAGAGCAAGGGGAGCGCTGAACCTAGCTGGACCATTCCATAATCTCCCTAAAAACCCAGAAAAGGTCTTGCCTAAGTACGATCTAGGGAAAGCCATTTCGGCAGAAGATCACCTCAAGAGTTTTTACTTGGCTCTGAACCTTTTAAACGTACAACATGAAGACGTGGTCTGCAGGTTGTTTCCATATACATTCGAGCCAAAAGTATCATCATGGTACTTTAGCTTACAACCCAGCTCAATCTCTAGTTGGGATGAATTCGAAAAATGTTTTCTAAAGAAATACGGAAACCAAAAGACTGTGGCCACACTTATGAAAGAACTCTTATCCATGAGGATGGAAAAGAAAGAAAAGGTTCAAGATTTCAATCAAAGATTCACTACGTTGTTGAATAACTTCAGTCAAGATAATAAACCAGCCGAGGAATCTCTAATTGAATACTATACAACCGCTCTTGATGGACCCATAGCAATGTTCGTAAAGAGGTCCAAGAAAGCTACCCTGATAGAGAACTTTGAGGAAGCTAGAAAGGTAGAAGAAGAGGCTGATAGCATTGCTAAACATGCCTTAGATGTAGAAACAAAACCAGCGGCTAGCAAAAAACCTCTGCTGCTCGCTAGAGGTAAAGACGAGCCATCTACCGACATGGAAAATGTAGTCAAGATGATGCAGAAATTATCTAACAAAATCGTAGATCTCGAGAAAGACAAGGCTGCTAGCACATCTAGGAAACCTTTCAAGCCATTTTATAAAAGAAGGGAAGACGGGGAACAGACTCCTCCACCAATAAACGCTGCCCCTGTTTTAAACTTGAATGAGATAGGGATGGAGAATTTCTGCACTTTTCACCAAGAACCACATTCGGAAAAGAGCTGCCCGCAATGGATCAATTCCATGAGCTTGGTCATGAACCAAATGTTAGATTCTCAGATCCCAGATCAGGATTATCCTCCAGAAGAGTCAAGCCCTGAGTTAGAGGAACCAACCCCGGACACTACTATGGTGTTGTGGGATTGGGTACCTATGACTGAATTAGTAGAAGAAGATCACATAGATAGCTCTCCCTCTACCATAAATGTTGCCACTCGCAGCAAGGGCCCAATTGCGGATCCTGTACCAGTCACCCTTCCCCATAAGCCTAAAATTTTGAAAGATCCGCCTAGGAGGCATATACCAATCATCCCACCACAGCCCAAAGTAAACCAAACAGCGGCCAAACAGCCAAGTGCTGACAACACAGTCCAGCCAAAGGTCACCATGAACAAAACAGATCAGCCAACTCGAATTGGGAACGAGCCCGACATAGGGTATGATATTATCGAAGATATCAAGAAATTCAAAGCGAACGTATCAATATTTGACATGTGTAGCTTGCCCCATCAACGAGACAAACTACTGCATGTTTTACAACCAAAACCCAGCACTACATTAACGGATTCTCAAGACAATCCCGAAATTAATGAGGCTAGCATTGGTGGGAAATCCAAATCTCAAACATTGCCTTTCCTATTGACTTTTGAAATTTTTAATCACAATGTTCATAACTGTTTGGTAGACTCTGGAGCTTCTTCAAACGTTATGCCACTGTCAATTTGTAGGAAAATTAATGGACAGCCCGTGCCATCTCCAGCTCAGATTATCCAATTAGACAGGACTGCTGTCAAGGTAATTGGGGAGATGAAAGACGTTTTAATTAGATTGTCAGCTGATCCTAGGGTCTGTCAATTTATTGACATAATGGTGGTCGATATTCCTGAAGCTTATGGGCTGATTTTGAGTAGGGATTGGTCCACCAAGCTGAGTGGCTACTTTGCTACCGATTGGTCTCACCTATGGCTGCCATATCAAAACAGACAGAATCAGATTAAAGTTCTTAGGGAACCTCATATGAAACAAAACGTAACCCAGTTAGAAGAAAAAAATGAAGCCGTAACTTTCTCATCTTCGGTTCTGGGGAATTATTTCTTGGAAATGGATCCGGGTAATTATCAATCTGAAACCATTAGCCATGAATCAGATAAACAGTCCGATCTCCTTCATTTCTCTGGGACTGATGATGTTGATTGTAACATAGTCAATTTAGTTGCTAACATAGACCACAAAGGAACTAACCCAGCTGAATTTAAAGATATCTTTTGGACATTATACTTTGATGGCTCTAAAACTCTGGAAGGATCTGAAGCCGGGTGTGTTCTAATGGATCCAAAAAGGAACAAGTATTTTTTGTCTTGTAGATTAGAATTCGATTGTACTAATAACACCGCTGAATATGAAGCTCTGGTACATGGTTTAAAGAAGGCCATTGGCTTAAATGTTAAGTACCTGAAGGTTTTCGGTGACTCCGAGATAGTTGTAAGACAGGTAAGGGACACCATCCATTGTCTCTCACCTCACTTGAAAGGCTATCAGGCTGAGGTATGGGATTTAATCATGCATTTTGACGCTTTCAATATAAAATCAATTCCTAGATTGCAAAATTCTGCTGCTGATTTGTTAGCAACATCTGCTTCTCGATTGGTGCTGTCAAATAATAAATGCTCAATTGAATTGATTTTCAGGCCTTCCATTCCCGATAACATCACCAATTTCAGAATCTTCGATGATGATGAACAAATTATCAGCTTCCTGACAAACGAATATAGCTTTCAAGGAGCTGCAATAGATGAGGAAGAACACGATGCTGATTTGATGAAGAAAGATGAGGAGAAAGGAAATTTCATGCCAAAGGGAGTAAGGTCCCTCGAAATGCTTTTCGATCTTCAAAATAAGTTCAAAAGACCAGCTAATACCAAAACTAACAGCTCATCAATGCAACATGAGTTGGTTAATTTGGGTACCGAGGCAAAACCAAAATTTGTCAACCTTGGCAAATGTTGTTCACCAGGAGAAAGAGATAGGTTCATTAAATTGTTTAAATAGTACAAGGATGTTTTTGCATGGACCTATGAAGATCTGAAAACATATGACGTCCGCATCATTCAGCATGTTATACCAATGAAAGCGGGTGTCAAACCATTTCAGCAGCAGTTAAGAAGGATGCATCCCACTCTTGAACCGCTGATCCAAAAGGAATTAAAGAAGCTCCTGGACGCTAAGATAATCGTCAAAGTTCGGCATTCCGAATGGGTTGCAAATTTGGTTCCCGTAAGGAAGAAGTCGGGAGAGATTAGGCTATGTGTAGACTTCAGAAATTTAAACAAAGCATCGGATAAAGACAACTACCCCGTACCTTCAATGGAGCAAATGCTCCAAATGGTGTCAGGATCCGAATTGTTTTCTCTCCTCGATGGTTTCTAGGGCTATAATCAAGTGTTAGTAGCCGAAGAAGATCGTCTCAAGACCACTTTCAGGACTAAGTGGGGAACTTTCGCCTATAGAAGGATGCCATTTGGTCTGATAAATGCACGAGCTACATTCCAAAGGGCGATGGATATTGCCTTCCGAGGATTGGGTGGGAAATGTGTTGTGGTTTACTTAGATGATGTGACAGTATTTTCGAAGAAGAGGGAAGATCATGTTGTTCACCTGAGACATATCTTTGATCGTTGCCGAAAATACGGAATTTCCCTGAATCCCAAGAAGAGCATGTTCGCTGTGCCCGAAGGTAAGCTCTTGGGTCATATCATCTCCAAAGGGGGAGTGTCAATTGACCAAGAAAGGGTCCAAGCTATTAATAAGATTCCAATGCCTCACAACAAAAAATCTATGCAGTCTTTCATGGGCACCATCAATTTTGTTCGCAGATTTGTTCCGGATTTTGCACAAATTGTTAAGCCATTGCAACAGATGGTTAAACAAAGCATACAATTCAAGTGGATAGATTTGGAGAAGGACGCATTTAGAGATATCAAGGAAGCTGTAGCTAAAGCTCCTTCCTTAAGAAGTCCAGATTTTGATAAAGATTTCATCTTGTATACCTTCGCTTCGGATGATTCTCTCGCAGCCGTACTCACGCAAAAGGTGGAGTTGGGGGATGAATACCCGATTTCGTTTATGAGCACTGGTCTGCAAGGGGCTGAGCTGAACTATCCCGTGGTGGACAAGCATGCCTACGCAGTCTTCAAAGCAGTCAAGCAGTTTAGGCCATACATTTTGAAGAACAGAACTAAAGTCATAGTTCCCCATCCAGCTGTTAGATCCCTTTTCGTTCAAAAGGAATTGGGAGAGAGGAGAGGGAACTGGGTCACAGCTCTGCAGGAGTATGATTTGGAATTTAAACCGGCTACAATCATCAAAGGACAAGGTCTGTGCAAGTTACTGGATGGAAACTCAACTGATGAAGAGCAACATTGGAAGAATGAAGCTGAGCTCAATTCGATGGAAGTATGTCATATCTTCACAACTCCCCAGTCATGGTATAGGGATCTGGTGCACTATTTATAGCAGGGATATCTACCCGAGCACTGGAACTCTAAACAAAGAAGGGCGCTCCGTTTGAAAACCGCACCCTATCAAATCATTGATGGGATTCTTTTCAGAAAGAATTATGATGGAGTCCTTCTTAGATGTTTGGAAAAGGAAGATGCAAACAAAGTTGTCAAAGAATTGCATGATGGCCCCACAGGTGGTCATTATTCAGGAGAGACGACAGCACACAAGATACTGAGAGCTGGGTATTACTGGCCCACGCTGTTTCGAGATGCCTACACATACGCACGGAATTGCGATGTATGTCAAAGAAGTGCAGGGAAGTTACCTAAGGCAGCAAGCCCATTGCAGTCGGTCATCATCTCTGAGCCTTTTGAGCAATGGGGTATAGATGTTATCGGAGAAATAAATCCAAATTCTTCATTGCAACATCGATACATCCTGACGGCTACCAACTACTTCACTAGATGGACGGAGGCCACCCCATTGTGCAAGATCAATGAAGACGCAGTCATCAACTTCTTGAAAGAAAACATCATAACCAGGTTTGGGGTTCCAATTTCCCTTGTTTTTGATAATGCTACTTATTTTTCATCTTGCAAGATAAATGAATTTGTTTATGAATGGGGAATTAAGTTGCATTATTCAGCCAATTACTACCCTCAGGGAAACGGATTAGCTGAATCCTCAAACAAGAATCTGATTCGAATCCTTAAGAAAACTGTGATAGAAAACCAGAGAAGTTGGCATGTGGCTCTCCCAAACGCCTTATGGGCAGATAGGGTAACCCCGAAGAATGCTTTAGGTGTCTCCCCTTTCACTCTTGTCTATGGCAAGGAAGCCATACTTCCCCCAAACATCTTACTGCCATCCTTGCAACTGTCCCAAGCCTCTCGGGGTTCTAGTAGCCAAGCCTTACAATCCAGGATCAACACCCTGCTTCAACTGGAAGAAGCCCGACACAAAGCTAAAGATCGATTCCATCAACACCAGGACATAGTTAAGAGATGGTTCGATAAGAGGAAATCCGGCAAGAGGGACTTTGAAGTCGGGGATTTAGTCCTGAAATGGGACCATAATCATGAAGGCAAAGGAATGCATACGAAATTTCAACATCTATGGGTAGGCCCGTACCAAATTTATGCAAAATTAGGCCCATCCACTTATAAATTGACAAATCTCGAGGGAGAAGAAGTAGCCCTTCCTCTCAATGGCCTCGCTCTGAAACAATACTTCGCATAGTCTCCTCGAGACTTCCTGTACATAAATAAATTTTTCTTTTTGCTTTCGCTTTTAGTTGTTTGATTTTTCGGCCATGTTGTTTCTCTCTTTGTTATTTGAACTTTTACGACAAGTTTTGTTTTCTGAATGCCCTTTTGGTTGAGTTTCCCATTGAAGATAGCTCTCTCAAAGAAAACTTGTAACCCATGAGTCTGGAACTCTGCTCAGTAAATCCGGTTTGTTGTGCTCTCGCTGAAATGTTCGGAAGGGGGAAGCCTACCCTGCTAGTCACACTAATCCTGTTTAATAGCAGAGACCTATGACCATCTTCACTACTATCGTTGGGCTCCACCCACTCTCACACTTTAAAGGCATCTCAAGAAGGTTACCTAAGTTGGACCCATGGAAAGTGGCACCTCTCGAGGACATAGGGTATTGAAATGACTCCATGCTACAGATTTAACAGCCAAAATGGCCTACATTCAAGAGTCTGTTTTCCAGGGATTCTCGCCTCAATTAAAGCATGGCTGAGACAAAAGCAAAACACATGTAAAATCTAGAAGGTTGTCCAAAAGACCCAGATCAAAATGGGCTCCTCTCCATCCGTGAAGTTTGATCAAATCAAATCAATAAAATTTCTAACTCACACAAAAGGACATTATGGATTGAGGAGCCTAAATCAAAGATCATGTCCAAAAGAAAATATACCTGGAAGGCTCAAACAGCTAAGCTATCCGAAGTACAAGCATCCCAAAGGATGCCAGCAGCATGGGAATGAGGAACAAGATCAATAATGTCCATGAGAAAGTGTTGCAAATCCCGTGGAGTCCGGCAGTAGTGGCCATTCGAGAGATGACCCTCCTAAAATGAATCTCATATGCTGGCCCTCTGAGAGTGGTGAAGATGTCTCGGTCAAAGCTCCCCTTTCCCCAATGGCTAGCATGGAAAGTGCCTCCTTCCCCCCGCATGAGTCTAAAATGCTCAGCTGAGTAGTACACCCGAGGTGGATGTTGTTAATGAGGTTTCAGACCATGAAGAGGAATTTTTCAGAGATCTGCATTGCCAGTGACTCGCCATTGTTGTTGCAGCAACACCCCTCCCCAAAATTTTGTACATATTGGGGCCCCCTCCTTTCATTTTTTTAGAAAGTTTGCCTAAGAAGCCATCCCAGCCATCAGCTGTGTTTTTAACATAAAATCTTGTTTCCCTACTGAACATCTTGCCATCAATCCTTCCATGTTTTCCCCAAAGAGCCAAAGGGAACTTAGATTTTTCTCAACGTTTTGGAATCTTTTGGGCAACGCCTCCCGAAACTGCGGGAGCCAAACTCCAACCTTTCGGAAAGAAGAACTTAGATTTTCTGTGTCAAAATCGTAGACCGTGAGAAAGAGGTACGAAAAACCTTTGGTTTTTTCTTCCCGAAACGGCGGGAGTACTTGGGAAAGACGCCCGAAAAACTTAGAATTTTTTGGAAGCTGCGGAAGCCTTTGGGCAATGCCTCCCGAAATGGCGGGACTCATTCGCCTTAGACGCCCGAAAAGGAGTTGGATTTTTTGGTCGAAAATCTGCGGAAACCTTCAGGCAATGCCTCCCGAAACGGCGGAAGCCATTCACAAAAGCTTTCCGAAAAGACTTAGAAAATTCCGAAAAGCTGCGGAAACCTTCAGGCAATGCCTCCCGAAACGGCGGAAGCTATCCATAAAAGCTTTCCGAAATACCACGGGAAATTCACGAGCTTCTTCCGAAACTGAGAAAATTACTTAGATTCTTTTTTGAAAAGGTTGCGGAGCGCCCTAGGGAAACCACGCGGAATCATACAGGCTATGTTCCCGAAACAGCGGGAAACTTTCGGGCTATCCCTCCGAAATGGCGGGAATCATTCGCATTTAGCTTCCGAAAGGGACTTAGAGAACTTTTGGTTTTTTTTTTTTTTTTTTACCCTCCCGAAACGGCGGGGGAATTCAGCGAAACCGCCCCGAAATTGGCGGAAGCCGCCGTGATATCTCTCCGAAAAGAAACTCAGATTTTGGCCATAAGTTGTGGAAACTGTTGGTGAAATCTTGCTGAAACGGCGGAGCAATTCAAGTCTGTCTCCCGAAACGGTGGAAGCCATCCGCATAAGCTTTCCGAAATAACACGAAGAAATTCATGAACTTCTTCCGGAATTGTGAAAGGACTTGGAATATCTTAAAAGAACTTTCTAGAACGAGCCGAGGAAGCTTCACGGAAGCTGTCAACCTTCGCTCCCGAAACTGTGGAGGCTCTCGGGCTACCTTTCTAAACAAAGAATTGAAAATTCCGTTCCGAAACAGCGGAAGCCGCTGAGGAATTGCTTCCGAAACAGCGGAATCGTTCATCATTTGCTCCCGAAATAGCGAAAGTGTTCGCCGTGTCATCCCGCAGTGGCGGAAGCCGCTGGGTTAAAACCCGTGAAATAACTCGGAGACTTTTCCAAAAAAAAATCGCGGGAGGCATTCGCCAAAGCCTTCCGCAACTGCGGAAGCCTTGTGCGGAAACATTTCCCGAATCCTTCAGAAACGCCGGAACCTTTTCCTCTCCGCTACCACGGGAGCCCGTTTTCAAAGTTTTGCGCATGATCATTTGGTGCGGGAGAGGCCCACCTTCTCCTCCCGGCACAGCGAAGGCTTCCGCTGCATCCTCCCGCAACGGCGGGAAAGATTCGCCAGTTTGCCCCGCAAGAGGCGGTCGCACGCAAACCGAGGCGATCCGATAATCAACGACGTACGGTGCATTTTAAAACCGATTTAAAACCCCACCAACCAAATTAACACCCCACACGTGCCTGGCCCATTTAAATATTCGACGGGGTACGATCCAACCCATTGTCATTTTTTTTATAAACTAAGCCATTGGACGCCGCGCGACAGTTCCAGCTCGGATTGCTCAAACACGTTTCACGGCCACCTCAGTTAGCGTTTTCATCGGTGCCAGGTAGTATCTTAACTGTAAATCTATCTCCCTACACATCATATTTTGCTATTGGGTTAGCTGTCTTTTGAAATTGATGGGCATAGGTGGGGTTTTGACGAGCAAAACACCCGTCATGGGCGATTTTGCCCGTCAAATACGGTTGAATCAAGTTCTTCTCGTTTTTTAGCAGAAACAGGATAAACATTGGTGGGTAGATGGTTAAACATGTTCCTTTTGTTTTTTTCGGGCCGCGTGCCTCGTCGTCTATTGAAAATGCCGAAGCCCCATCGACGTTGCATGTCCCCGGCCGAAAGATTAAGCCATTAAAATCCCGGGCCTTTTCGTAAACTTCGGGTCTAACATAACCTCTACCCATTTCAAATCTTAGGACCGGCGCCACAGCCCCTGTTCAGAACCCGCGAGCACTCAAGTTACGCCAGCCAGACCCGAAACCATTTCCGCTCAAACCTTTTGCGTCAGTATGCCCCGGCGCCATCACCCTCGCTCGAAATACTCCCCATGGAACACCTCAGCAAGTACCGCAAATGACATTAGCATTCGAATGCCCTCGCCTAATCGTAAATGCGAAAGGGGTTTCCTTTTCGGCACAAAGTCTTCCTACCCGAGCTTACCCGCCACGGGCCTTCCAAACCACAGCAGTGACGAAAGCTATCCTATCCTTTCCCCAGAGCCAAACCGAAAGCACGTTGCTTCCGCAACGCGCTTGTCTCCACGGGAGCATCCCAAACTTGCCCCTTTAAAGAATGGGGGGGGCTAATTTTTATAATCATGTCCCTGCTAAGACGAGGATCAGCTTTTCCCAGGGTAGAACCGGAAGCCAATTGCTTCCGCAAATCACCTATCGGTCCGAGAACAAAATGTATCTGCAACATAGCCTACCCCTCAGGAGCATTCCAAACTCGTCCTTTTAGGAGATTCAAGTGTTTCAATTTATGTTTCATGTTGAAATAACGTTTTGCTTCCTAAATATACAGCTTCATTGCGTTTGTTTCATTAATATCTTAAAACAATGATACTCTCTTATTGAAACCTCGCAGTATGTTACTCAAGTTCATAATGACTTGTATATGGGTGTTATCAGGGATAAATCAAGATGCCAAAAACCGGTAAGAAGAAAGCTAAGATGACAGAAAAGAAGCCTGCCCCTTTCAAGACTGAAACCTCGCTCCAGGACACTAGGTGCACCACCGGTGTCCCTCCAGAAATCAGATGGGGCGACATCTACAGAATGATCCGGGACCAAGAAATCCCAGACATGTTGTTAGAAGAAGGGCCAATTTATTTGAATATCAAAGCCTCAGGCATAACCAGAGCTGCCACCCGCTCTGAGCTGTTCCCCTGTGCCGAAGTGATCGGATGGATACTCCAGCATGCCGATGATGAAGGCAGAGTAATAAATGACAGGGGTAAAGTGGCCATTGCCTCATTTCAACCCGCGTATCTTGCGGCAGCCTACAAGTTTCCACGGTCCCAACAAGCTCTGACTGATGAATGGTTGAGTCAAATGAACAATGTCGAGATGGCCAAGAAGCTACTAATAGCAGGAAAACATTTGAGGAAGAAAGGGAGTGAGGAGTATGACGTACAGAATCTAAGAGCCCCTTTTATATTGATTGCCCTGATGCTGTGCAGAATCTTCGTCATGCCCGATGGCACAATATACAAGATTCAGTGGATCCCTATCATCCACTATGTGGCTTTTAAGGGGACTGTATTCGACTGGGCCACTCTCCTGTCAGATAGTCTGTCCTCAATGATAGTAGCTGCGAGAGAAGGACTAGCCTTGAAGAAGGCTGAATTCTTCATGTCTTCCTATCTGATAGATTGTATCTTGGCCAAGATAGAATTCCCCAAATTGGGCTGCACATGGGATAAGGCCACCATGCCAGTCTATATTGCTTACAAGATGTTGTGGGCTCAGAATTACAAGCCCAGCTACAAACTCATCTGCGAGGGATTCATAATGCCCCTGTATGAGAAAATATTCAAGGAGGAACCCAGCTGCTTATCAGAGAACGCTCTGGAAGTCCTTGAAAACTACGGAGACTTCTACTTTTCAGAACAAGGCACCTACCTGAGAATGTTTGGAGGGACTAAGCCCCCATACATTTTGCCACAGTATGCCACAGACTATGTGGTGCTCAAAGAAGCAGTAAGACAACTCTTCCTAGATGGGATTGGAGCAATGCTCCACAAACAGCATAAGGCTTCCTTCCCCCCTCTACCTTTCTGCATCGGTGCTTACAAGTTCTCGGGGGTTGCCTCAGCTGAGGAGTTCGTTCAAGAGTTGAAAGCCTTCCACTTCGGTGAGGTCATCTTCCACAGGAACGACAGAAAGGGTAAAGTGGCTGAGCATTGCAAGCACATCTACACTCATTTTGAATACTCGCATTACCTCGATGCCGAGGAGGAGGCATTCAGAGGCATTAGCAATATGTCGGAACTACGAATCTGTCGCCAAGGCACTGGAGCAAGCTCTAGTTCAGCCAAGATACAGGAGACTAGTCAGTAGCAGGAGAAAGAAGCTGAAGATGCCCGAGCTCAAGAGGAGCTCAGATTAAGAGAAGAGGCAAGAATGCTCCGAGAAGCTGAAAACGCCAGGTTGCAGCGGGAGGCAGAAGAAGCCAGGTGGAACCAGGAAGCTGAAGTGGCAAAGATGCAAGAAGAGGCGGAAAAGGAAAGCCGGCGCAAAGAAGCTGAACAAGCTGAAGCAGAAAGGAAGGCAGAAGAGGAGCGAAAAGCGGAGGAGGATGCCCAAGCAGGTGGGTCTGGTGTCCAAGACATGGAGATAGACACCTCTCAAGCAGGTGGCTCTGGTACCCAAAAGGAAGGAGTAGACCCTGCTCAGGAAGTCCGGACCCCACCTATGGAAGAGGACATAGACATCATAAACCGACCAATTGTCCCGTACACTCCATCAGGAAAGCGTACGGTGTCCAAATGGAATGAGTTTGTATATGATAAGAAAAGAAAAACAATGGTCCTCCAATCAGAAGAGAGGATTAAAAGTCCCTTCCATGAAGACATTGTTACTCACCAGGAGGTCACCGTCATGCAGAACACGGATCAAGATCCCATTGCTATGGCGTCCGCAGTTATAGTGACAGCAAAGGCATCATTTGCCAATGTAGACGTTATAGTTAAAGAAAATATATTGCCAAAGAAGAGAGCACGCACGCTACAACAAAATGTGGCTAATGAGCAAGCCCAAAGAGATCTGGCAGTAAACAAGTATAATTGCTTGTACGCTGAGCATAAGGAGCTGTCAAACAAGTACATCCAGCTGGAGGAGGAAAAAGACCAGCTAACACTTCAAATGATGATTGTGGAAGCAGAGAAGAATGGTGCATAAGAAAAGGCATCTCTGCTAGAAGCAGACAAGCAAGCATTAGCTGAGCGTTTAGAGCAAGCGGAGAGCAGAACCATGGACCTATCTCCCTTCCACGAGCTGTCATGCAATATCCTGCAGCAAGTGTATGGCTCCCAAGAGCTAATCACTGATGAGGTGTGCAAACTCAAAGCCATGGTGGTTAGGATAAAAGAGATTAATGCGGAAGCCCACAGGCTCAAAGCAAAGTACACCCGCGTTAAGGCCAATATCATAAGCCAGATGGCATGGAGAGAAGGAAAAGGGGGTTTTCCTGCACATCTCCCATTTAAATCTGTGGACAGTTTTAATGAGGACATAGCACTGTTGGAGTTCGGCAGAAACTGCGCCAGTAAGCTGATGGCCAGTGTGCAAAGAACAACAGATAAAATCAGCAGTCTCTACCAGAGGCTCCAAGAGGCACATGCCAAATGTACATTGAGTTTCCCTCAGACCCTATAGGACTTTCCGGAAAAGGAGCAGCGGTTGTCTCAGCTAAAGGAAGAGCTAGGCGTTCAAATGGAGTATGTGAAAAGGATTGATGTCCTGGCCATTGATGACCTCCAGCATTATATTGGTTCATCATCACTCCACAACCATCTGCTGAAGGAAGTACAGCAAGCTGCAGTAGCAGAAGTCCAAAGCATTAACGCAGAGCTCGGGAAGACTGTGACTTCTCAGAAAATCCTGTTCCCTTCTGCGGAAAACACAGTCATAAGGGACACAGGTGCATGGTACAGCTACATAACAGAGGAGGAAAGGAAAGCAGCAGCAGGAGCATCAGCAGGCCCAGGATCCTCTCTCCCAGCAGCCACTCCAGCTGTAGGTTTGAGGCCCTCTTTCCCGGCAGTCATTCCAGAAGCTCCGGCTAGACCAATCCATCCTTCCCAGGCACAATCAACAACCTCAATGGACTTGGGCGACCCTTCCCCAGCTGAGGCTCACGCATAGGAGTAAAAGAGGCTGAATTCAGTGAGCAACTCTCTTCAGCCAAACACGTGCCCAGCAGGGAAAGCTTTGATGTTAGCCGATTTTCTGTTATGTATATTTTGAATATGTAAGGCGTAAGCCATGAGACAGCTGTCCCTATTTTTTGTCAAAATATTTTTTGTAAAGGAAGTGGCCATTTTTGGTGGTCGATTATAGTGGAAATTCCTGTAAATGACAGGTGGAGAATGCTAGGTGTCAGCCCAAAGGGCAGATTTGTAGCTATAAATAGCATCTAGGAAAGATTAGAAAGGACTTTTTGCAGGGAATGAAATTTTGGCAAACGATATGAGCTATCTTGTATCGGGTCTGTAAAATTGATTTTTCTAATAGAAGCCACGGGAGATGGACGTTTTGCCTGGGATGTTGGGCGGCTGTATGTTGGACTATTCTAATGGATGCTGTTCTATAATGTGAGATCGTTCTTATCACCTGAATTATTTCTTTGTATTAATGATTTTGCTCCTCCCTGGGCATGCGTTTTCTCTATTTTGTGAACAATGAAATGCATTGCTGTAGATTTCTTTGTCTAGATCGAATGGCTAACTGTTCTTTCTTCAGGATAACTCATGTTGCTCAATGTTCATGCCTTTAAATTACTCCTTGTAGGGATCTTTAAGTTTAATTCCATTTTTGTTACATCTAGATCTGTTTCCTTATTCTTGTCACGTAGATTAAATAATTTTGCTTTCTTCTGTTTTATGAGCAATAGATGCGTTCTATGTTGAATTAGAAGCTATCTTCTAAAGATATTTATCTTGCTGTAGCTTTGATTGTGAGAAATAATAGCTATCTGTTCTTTGTTTACGATATTTGTTACAGCTGATTGCTCCTCCCTTAAGCGTGTTCCCTGCAGGGATAGATAGATTTATTCCAGTTTCTAGGCTTAGATCTGTTTTAATTGCATTTAGATTAAGTATAATTTAGGCACTTGCATATCATGTAAAAGATATAAAACCCAAAAGAAAGGTGGATCGGGCCATAACCGGTAGAATCGGATTTGAACTTCAAACCCACGGTTGCCGGAACCGCTAACCGGACGGATTCCCTACACCAAACGGGAGATAGTCTAATTGGGACCACCTCTCGGGGAGAATCCCTTTCTAATTGATGCTACGATATCCGAGGCATCAACAGTTTTTGGCGCTAGAAGGAGGGCCTGAAGTGCATGGCTGATAGAGGAAAAAGCTTCCGCGGTCATAGATAACACTGAAAATCCGCTTAAAGAAAGTATTTCAAACAGCCCAGATCTTGGATTAACAGAGCAAGAACACCTCATTTCTGACCTTGAGCCTCAAGAATCTTTGTACGCTGTTCCTTTTACAGAAATAGAGGATTTGAGGAGACATACCAGATCCTACGTTAGATAGCTAGGCGGTTTAAACGCTGTCAACTTCCTCCCCAAGAAAATTACACCTAGAAAGGAGCCACAGTACACCCGTGATTCGATCCTCGTACAGAGTTTTGAAGAACTGGTAAATCTGACTTTGGAAGAAATTTCCGACACTCTTAACAAGACAGACCAAGAAAATCTTGAAGAAATTACAACTCCCAAGAGTACTCCACAGGATTCACCCTACAACTCTCCACCAGGGTCTCCACACCCAAACCCAAACATGGTTGTACCTGCTTGGAGAGCAAGGGGAGCGCTGAACCTAGCTGGACCATTCCATAATCTCCCTAAAAACCCAGAAAAGGTCTTGCCTAAGTACGATCCAGGGAAAGCCATTTCGGCAGAAGATCACCTCAAGAGTTTTTACTTGGCTCTGAACCTTTTGAACGTACAACATGAAGACGTGGTCTACAGGTTGTTTCCATATACATTCGATCCAAAAGTATCATCATGGTACTTTAGCTTACAACCCAGCTCAATCTCTAGTTGGGATGAATTCGAAAAATGTTTTCTAAAGAAATACGAAAACCAAAAGACTGTGGCCACACTTATGAAAGAACTCTTATCCATGAGGATGGAAAAGAAAGAAAAGGTTCAATATTTCAATCAAAGATTCACTACGCTGTTGAATAACTTCAGTCAAGCTAATAAACCAGCCGAGGAATCTCTAATTGAATACTATACAACCGCTCTTGATGGACCCATAGCAATGTTCGTAAAGAGGTCCAAGAAAGCTACCCTGATAGAGAACTTTGAGGAAGCTAGAAAGGTAGAAGAAGCGGCTGATAGCATTGCTAAACATGCCTTAGATGTAGAAACAAAACCAGTGGCTAGCAAAAAACCTCTGCTGCTCGCTAGAGGTAAAGACGAGCCATCTACCGACATGGAAAATGTAGTCAAGATGATGCAGAAATTATCTAACAAAATTGTAGATCTCGAGAAAGACAAGGCCGCTAGCACATCTAGGAAACCTTTCAAGCCATTTTATAAAAGAAGGGAAGACGGGGAACAGACTCCTCCACCAATAAACGCTGCCCCTGTTTTAAACTTGAATGAGATAGGGATGGAGAATTTCTGCACTTTTCACCAAGAACCACATTCGGAAAAGAGCTGCCCGCAATGGATCAATTCCATGAGCTTGGTCATGAACCAAATGTTAGATTCTCAGATCCTAGATCAGGATGATCCTCCAGAAGAGTCAAGCCCTGAGTTAGAGGAACCAACCCAGGACACTACTATGGTGTTGTGGGATTGGGTACCTATGACTGAATTAGTAGAAGAAGATCACATAGATAGCTCTCCCTCTACCATAAATGTTGCCACTCGCAGCAAGGGCCCAATTGCGGATCCTGTACCAGTCACCATTCCCCATAAGCCTAAAATTTCGAAAGATCCGCCTAGGAGGCATATACCAATCATCCCACCACAGCCCAAAGTAAACCAAACAGCGGCCAAACAGCCAAGTGCTGACAACACAGTCCAGCCAAAGGTCACCATGAACAAAACAGATCAGCCAAGTCGAATTGGGAACGAGCCCGACATAGGGTATGATATTATCGAAGATATCAAGAAAGTCAAAGCGAACGTATCAATATTTGACATGTGTAGCTTGCCCCATCAACGAGACAAACTACTGCATGTTTTACAACCAAAACCCAGCACTACATTAACGGATTCTCAAGACAATCCCGAAATTAATGAGGCTAGCATTGGTGGGAAATCCAAATCTCAAACATTGCCTTTCCTATTGACTTTTGAAATTTTTAATCACAATGTTCATAACTGTTTGGTAGACTCTGGAGCTTCTTCAAACGTTATGCCACTGTCAATTTGTAGGAAAATTAATGGACAGCCCGTGCCATCTCCAGCTCATATTATCCAATTAGACAGGACTGTTGTCAAGGTAATTGGGGAGATGAAAGACGTTTTAATTAGATTGTCAGCTGATCCTAGGGTCTGTCAATTTATTGACATAATGGTGGTCGATATTCCTGAAGCTTATGGGCTGATTTTGAGTAGGGATTGGTCCACCAAGCTGAGTGGCTACTTTGCTACCGATTGGTCTCACCTATGGCTGCCATATCAAAACAGACAGAATCAGATTAAAGTTCTTAGGGAACCTCATATGAAACAAAACGTAACCCAGTTAGAAGAAAAAAATGAAGCCGTAACTTTCTCATCTTCGGTTCTGGGGAATTATTTCTTGGAAATGGATCCGGGTAATTATCAATCTGAAACCATTATCCATGAATCAGATAAACAGTCCGATCTCCTTCATTTCTCTGGGACTGATGATGTTGATTGTAACATAGTCAATTTAGTTGCTAACATAGACCACAAAGGAACTAACCCAGCTGAATCTAAAGATATCTTTTGGACATTATACTTTGATGGCTCTAAAACTCTGGAAGGATCCGGAGCCGGGTGTGTTCTAATGGATCCAAAAAGGAACAAGTATTTTTTGTCTTGTAGATTAGAATTCGATTGTACTAATAACACCGCTGAATATGAAGCTCTGGTACATGGTTTAAAGAAGGCCATTGGCTTAAATGTTAAGTACCTGAAGGTTTTCGGTGACTCCGAGATAGTTGTAAGACTGGTAAGGGACACCATCCATTGTCTCTCACCTCACTTGAAAGGCTATCAGGCTGAGGTATGGGATTTAATCATGCATTTTGACGCTTTCAATATAAAATCAATTCCTAGATTGCAAAATTCTGCTGCTGATTTGTTAGCAACATCTGCTTCTCAATTGGTGCCGTCAAATAATAAATGCCCAATTGAATTGATTTTCAGGCCTTCCATTCCCGATAACATCACCAATTTCAGAATCTTCGATGATGATGAACAAATTATCAGCTTCCTGACAAACGAAGATAGCTTTCAAGGAGCTGCAATAGATGAGGAAGAACACGATGCTGATTTGATGAAGAAAGATGAGGAGAAAGGAAATTTCATGCCAAAGGGAGTAAGGTCCCTCGAAATGCTTTTCGATCTTCAAAATAAGTTCAAAAGACCAGCTAATACCAAAACTAACAGCTCATCAATGCAACATGAGTTGGTTAATTTGGGTACCGAGGCAGAACCAAAATTTGTCAACCTTGGCAAATGTTGTTCACCAGGAGAAAGAGACAGGTTCATTAAATTGTTTAAACAGTACAAGGATGTTTTTGCATGGACCTATGAAGATCTGAAAACATATGACGTCCGCATCATTCAGCATGTTATACCAATGAAAGCGGGTGTCAAACCATTTCAGCAGCAGTTAAGAAGGATGCATCCCACTCTTGAACCGCTGATCCTAAAGGAATTAAAGAAGCTCCTGGACGCTAAGATAATCGTCAAAGTTCGGCATTCCGAATGGGTTGCAAATTTGGTTCCCGTAAGGAAGAAGTCGGGAGAGATTAGGCTATGTGTAGACTTCAGAAATTTAAACAAAGCATCGGATAAAGACAACTACCCCGTACCTTCAATGGAGCAAATCCTCCAAATGGTGTTAGGATCCGAATTGTTTTCTCTCCTCGATGGTTTCTCGGGCTATAATCAAGTGTTAGTAGCCGAAGAAGATCGTCTCAAGACCACTTTCAGGACTAAGTGGGGAACTTTCACCTATAGAAGGATGCCATTTGGTCTGATAAATGCAGGAGCTACATTCCAAAGGGCGATGGATATTGCCTTCGGAGGATTGGGTGGGAAATGTGTTGTGGTTTACTTAGATGATGTGACAGTCTTTTCGAAGAAGAGGGAGATCATGTTGTTCACCTGAGACATATCTTTGATCGTTGCCGGAAATACGGAATTTCCCTGAATCCCAAGAAGAGCGTGTTCGCTGTGCCCGAAGGTAAGCTCTTGGGTCATATCATCTCCAAAGGGGGAGTGTCAATTGACCAAGAAAGGGTCCAAGCTATTAATAAGATTCCAATGCCTCACAACAAAAAATCTATGCAGTCTTTCATGGGCACCATCAATTTTGTCCGCAGATTTGTTCCGGATTTTGCACAAATTGTTAAGCCATTGCAACAGATGGTTAAACAAAGCATACAATTCAAGTGGACAGATTTGGAGAAGGACGCATTTAGAGATATCAAGGCAGCTGTAGCTAAAGCTCCTTCCTTAAGAAGTCCAGATTTTGATAAAGATTTCATCTTGTATACCTTCGCTTCAGATGATTCTCTCGCAGCCGTACTCACGCAAAAGGTGGAGTTGGGGGATGAATACCCGATTTCGTTTATGAGCACTGGTATGCAAGGGGCTGAGCTGAACTATCCCGTGGTGGACAAGCATGCCTACGCAGTCTTCAAAGCAGTCAAGCAGTTTAGGCCATACATTTTGAAGAACAGAACTAAAGTCATAGTTCCCCATCCAGCTGTTAGATCCCTTTTCGTTCAAAAGGAATTGGGAGAGAGGAGAGGGAACTGGGTCACAGCTCTGCAGTAGTATGATTTGGAATTTAAACCGGCTACAATCATCAAAGGACAAGGTCTGTGCAAGTTACTGGATGGAAACTCAACTGATGAAGAGCAACATTGGAAGAATGAAGCTGAGCTCAATTCGATGGAAGTATGTCATATCTTCACAACTCCCCAGTCATGGTGTAGGGATCTGGTGCACTATTTACAGCAGGGATATCTACCCGAGCACTGGAACTCTAAACAAAGAAGGGCGCTCCGTTTGAAATCCGCACCCTATCAAATCATTGATGGGATTCTTTTCAGAAAGAATTATGATGGAGTCCTTCTTAGATGTTTGGAAAAGGAAGATGCAAACAAAGTTGTCAAAGAATTGCATGATGGCCCCACAGGTGGTCATTATTCAGGAGAGACGACAGCACACAAGATACTGAGAGCTGGGTATTACTGGCCCACGCTGTTTCGAGATGCCTACACATACGCACAGAATTGCGATGTATGTCAAAGAAGTGTAGGGAAGTTACCTAAGGCAGCAAGCCCATTGCAGCCGGTCATCATCTCTGAGCCTTTTGAGCAATGGGGTATAGATGTTATCGGAGAAATAAATCCAAATTCTTCATTGCAACATCGATACATCCTGACGTCTACCGACTACTTCACTAGATGGACGGAGGCCACCCCATTTCGCAAGATCAATGAAGACGCAGTCATCAACTTCTTGAAAGAAAACATCATAACCAGGTTTGGGGTTCCAATTTCCCTTGTTTTTGATAATGCTACTTATTTTTCATCTTGCAAGATAAATGAATTTGTTTATGAATGGGGAATTAAGTTGCACTATTCAGCCAATTACTACCCTCAGGGAAACGGATTAGCTGAATCCTCAAACAAGAATCTGATTTGAATCCTTAAGAAAACTGTGATAGAAAACCAGAGAAGTTGGCATGTGGCTCTCCCAAACGCCTTATGGGCAGATAGGGTAACCCCGAAGAATGCTTTAGGTGTCTCCCCTTTCACTCTTCTCTATGGCAAGGAAGCCATACTTCCCCCAAACATCTTACTGCCATCCTTGCAACTGTCCCAAGCCTCTCGGGGTTCTGGTAGCCAAGCCTTACAATCCAGGATCAACACCCTGCTTCAACTGGAAGAAGCCCGACACAAAGCTAAAGATCGATTCCATCAACACCAGGACATAGTTAAGAGATGGTTCGATAAGAGGAAATTCGGCAAGAGGGACTTTGAATTCGGGGATTTAGTCCTGAAATGGGACCATAATCATGAAGGCAAAGGAATGCATACGAAATTTCAACATCTATGGGTAGGCCCGTACCAAATTTCTGCAAAATTAGGCCCATCCACTTATAAATTGTCAAATCTCGAGGGAGAAGAAGTAGCCCTTCCTCTCAATGGCCTCGCTCTGAAACAATACTTCTCATAGTCTCCTCGAGACTTCCTATACATAAATAAAGTTTTCTTTTTGCTTTCGCTTTTAGCTGTTTTATTTTTCGGCCATGTTGTTTCTCTCTTTGTTATTTGAACTTTTACGACAAGTTTTGTTTTCTGAATGCCCTTTTGGTTGAGTTTGCCATTGAAGATAGCTCTCTCAAAGAAAACTTGTAACCCATGAGTCTGGAACTCTGCTCAGTAAATCCGGTTTGTTGTGCTCTCGCTGAAATGTTCGAAAGGGGGAAGCCTACCCTGCTAGTCACACTAATCCTGTTTAATAGCAGAGACCTATGACCATCTTCACTACTATCGCTGGGCTCCACCCACTCTCACACTTTAAAGGCATCTCAAGAAGGTTACCTAAGTTGGAACCATGGAAAGTGGCACCTCTCGAGGACATAGGGTATTGAAATGACTCCATGCTGCAGATTTAACAGCCAAAATGGCCTACATTCAAGAGTCTGTTTTCCAGGGATTCTCGCCTCAATTAAAGCATGGCTGAGACAAAAGCAAAAGACGTGTAAAATCTAGAAGGCTGTCCAAAAGACCCAGATCAAAATGGGCTCCTCTCCGTCCGTGAAGTTTGATCAAATCAAATCAATAAAATTTCTAACTCACACAAAAGGACATTATGGATTGAGGAGCCTAAATCAAAGATCATGTCCAAAAGAAAATATCCCTGGAAGGCTCAAACAGCTAAGCTGTACGAAGTACAAGCATCCCAAAGGATGCCACCAGCATGGGAATGAGGAACAAGATCAATAATGTCCATGAGAAAGTGTTGCAAATCCCGTGGAGTCCGGCAGTAGTGGCCATTCGAGAGATGACCCTCCTAAAATGAATCTCATATGCTGGCCCTCTGAGAGTGGTGAAGATGTCTCGGTCAAAGCTCCCCTTTCCCCAATGGCTAGCATGGAAAGTGCCTCCTTCCCCCCGCATGAGTCTAAAATGCTCAGCTGAGTAGTACACCCGAGGTGGATGTTGTTAATGAGGTTTCGGACCCTGAAGAGGAATTTTTCAGAGATCTACATTCGCCAGTGACTCGCCATTGTTGTTGCAGCAACACTCCTCCCCAAAATTTTGTACATATTGGGGCCCCCTCCTTTCATTTTTTTAGAAAGTTTGCCTAAGAAGCCATCCCAGCCGTCAGCTGTGTTTTTAACATAAAATCTTGTTTCCCTACTGAACATCTTGCCATCAATCCTTCCATGTTTTCCCCAAAGAGCCAAAGGGAACTTAGATTTTTCTCAACGTTTTGGAATCTTTTGGGCAACGCCTCCCGAAACTGCGGGAGCCAAACTCCAACCTTTCGGAAAGAAGAACTTAGATTTTCTGTGTCAAAATCGTAGACCGTGAGAAAGAGGTACGAAAAACCTTTGGTTTTTTCTTCCCGAAACGGCGGGAGAACTTGGGAAAGACGCTCGAAAGACTTAGAATTTTTCGGAAGCTGCGGAAGCCTTTGGGCAATGCCTCCCGAAATGGTGGGACTCATTCGCCTTAGACGCCCGAAAAGGAGTTGGATTTTTTGGTCGAAAATCTGCAGAAACCTTCAGGCAATGCCTCCCGAAACGGCGGAATCCATTCACAAAAGCTTCCCGAAAAGACTTAGAAAATTCCGAAAAGCTGCGGAAACCTTCAGGCAATGCCTCCCGAAACGGCGGAAGCTATCCATAAAAGCTTTCCGAAATACCACAGGAAATTCATGAGCTTCTTCCGAAACTGAGAAAATTACTTAGATTCTTTTTGAAAAGGTTGCGGAGCGCCCTAGGGAAACCACGCGGAATCATACAGGCTATGTTCCCGAAATGGCGGAAACTTTCGGGCTATCCCTCCGAAATGGCGGGAATCATTCGCATTTAGCTTCCGAAAGGGACTTAGAGAACTTTTGGTTTTGTTTTTTTTTTTTTTACCCTCCCGAAACGGCGGGGGAATTCAGTGAAACCGCCCGAAATTGGCGGAAGCCACCGTGATATCCCTCCGAAAAGAAACTCAGATTTTGGCCATAAGTTGCGGAAACTGTTGGTGAAATCTTGCCGAAACGGCGGAGCAATTCAAGTCTGTCTCCCGAAACGGCGGAAGCCATCCACATAAGCTTGCCGAAATAACACGAAGAAATTCATGAACTTCTTCCGGAATTGTGAAAGGACTTGGAATATCTTAAAAGAACTTTCCAGAACGAGCCGAGGAAGCTTCACGGAAGCTGTCAACCTTCGCTCCCGAAACTGTGGAGGCTCTCGGGCTACCTTTCTAAACAAAGAATTGAAAATTCCATTCCGAAACAGCGGAAGCCGCTGAGGAATTGCTTCCGAAACAGCGGAATCGTTCATCATTTGCTCCCGAAATAGCGGAAGTGTTCGCCGTGTCATCTCGCGGTGGCGGAAGCCGCTGGGTTAAAACCCGTGAAAATAACTCGGAGACTTTTCCAAAAAAAAATCGCGGGAGGCATTCGCCAAAGCCTTCCGCAACTGCGGAAGCCTTGTGCGGAAACATTTCCCGAATCCTTCCGAAACGCAGGAACCTTTTCCTCTCCGCTACCATGGGAGCCCGTTTTCAAAGATTTGCGCACGATCATTTGGTGTGGGAGAGGCCCACCTTCTCCTCCCGGCACAGCGAAGGCTTCCGCTGCATCCTCCCGCAACGGCGGGAAAGATTCGCCAGTTTGCCCCGCAAGAGGTGGTCGCACGCAAACCGAGGCGATCCGATAATCAACGACGTACGGTGCATTTAAAACCGATTTAAAACCCCACCAACCAAATTAACACCCCACACGTGCCTGGCCCATTTAAATATTCGACGGGGTACGAGCCAACCCATTGTCATTTTTTTTATAAACTAAGCCATTGGACGCCGCGCGACCGTTCCAGCTCGGATTGCTCAAACACGTTTCACGGCCACCTCAGTTAGCATTGTCATTGGTGCCAGGTAGGATCTTAACTGTAAATCTATCTCCCTACAGGTCATATTTTGCTATTGGGTTAGCTGTCTTTTGAAATTGATGGGCATAGGTGGGGTTTTGACGAGCAAAACACCCGTCATGGGCGATTTTGCCCGTCAAATACGGTTGAATCAAGTTCTTCTCGTTTTTTAGCAAAAACAGGATAAACATTGGTGGGTAGACGGTTAAACATGTTCCTTTTGTTTTTTCCGGGCCGCGTGCCTCGTCGTCTATTGAAAATGTCGAAGCCCCATCGACGTTGCATGTCCCCGGCCGAAAGATTAAGCCATAAAACCCCGGGCCTTTTCGTAAACTTTGGGTCTAACATAACCTCTACCCATTTCAAATCTTAGGACCGGCGCCACGGCCCCTGTTCAGAACCCGCGAGCACTCAAGTTACGCCACCCAAACCCGAAACCATTGCCGCTCAAACCTTTTGCGTCAGTATGCCCCGGCACCATCACCCTCGCTCGAAATACTCCCCATGGAACACCTCGGCAAGTACCGCAAATGACAATAGCATTCGAATGCCCTCGCCTAATCGTAAATGCGAAAGGGGTTTCCTTTTCGGCACAAAGTCTTCCTACCCGAGCTTACCCGCCACGGGCCTTCCAAACCACAGCAGTGACGAAAGCTATCCTATCCTTTCCCCAGAGCCAAACCGAAAGCACGTTGCTTCCGCAACGCGCTTGTCTCCACGGGAGCATCCCAAACTTGCCCCTTTAAAGAATGGGGGGGCTAATTTTTATAATCATGTCCCTGCTAAGACGAGGATCATCTTTTCCCAGGGCAGAACCGGAAGCCAATTGCTTCCGCAAATCGCCTATCGGTCCGAGAACAAAATGTATCTGCAACATAGCCTACCCCTCAGGAGCATTCCAAACTCGTCCTTTTAGGAGATTCAAGTGTTTCAATTTATGTTTCATGTTGAAATAACGTTTTGCTTCCTAAATATACAGCTTCATTGCATTTGTTTCATTAATATCTTAAAACAATGATACTCTCTGATTGAAACCTCGTAGTATGTTACTCAAGTTCATAATGACTTGTATATGGGTGTTATCAGGGATAAATCAAGATGCCAAAAACCGGTAAGAAGAAAGCTAAATGACAGAAAAGAAGCCTGCCCCTCTCAAGACTGAAACCTCGCTCCAGGACACTAGGTGCACCACCGGTGTCCCTCTAGAAATCAGATGGGGCGACATCTACAGAATGATCCGGGACCAAGAAATCCTAGACATGTTGTTAGAAGAAGGGCCAATTTATTTGAATATCAAAGCCTCAGGCATAACCAGAGCTGCCACCTGCCCTGAGCTGTTCCCCTATGCCGAAGTGATCGGATGGATACTCCAGCATGCCGATGCTGAAGGCAGAGTAATAAATGACAGCGGTAAAGTGGCCATTGCCTCATTTCAACCCGCGTATCTTGCGGCAGCCTACAAGTTTCCACGGGCCCAACAAGCTCTGACTGATGAATGGCTGAGTCAAATGAACAATGTCGAGATGGCCAAGAAGCTACTAATAGCACGCAAACATTTGAGGAAGAAAGGGAGTGAGGAGTATGACGTACAGAATCTAAGAGCCCCTTTTAGATTGATTGCCCTGATGCTGTGCAGAATCTTCGGCATGCCCGATGGCACAGTATACAAGATTCAGTGGGTCCCTATCATCCACTATGTGGCTTTTAAGGGGACTGTATTCGACTGGGCCACTCTCCTGTCAGATAGTCTGTCCTCAATGATAGTAGCTGCGAGAGAAGGACTAGCCTTGAAGAAGGCTGAATTCTTCATGTCTTCCTATCTGATAGATTGTATCTTTGCCAAGATAGAATTCCCCAAATTGGGCTGCACATGGGATAAGGCCACCATGCCAGTCTATATTGCTTACAAGATGTTGTGGGCTCAGAATTACAAGCCCAGCTACAAAATCATCTGCGAGGGATTCATAATGCCCCTGTATGAGAAAATATTCAAGGAGGAACCCAGCTGCTTATCAGAGAACGCTCTGGAAGTCCTTGAAAACTACGGAGACTTCTACTTTTCAGAACAAGGCACCTACCTGAGAATGTTTGGAGGGACTAAGCCCCCATACATTTTGCCACAGTATGCCACAGACTATGTGGTGCTCAAAGAAGCAGTAAGACAACTCTTCCTAGATGGGATTGGAGCAATGCTCCACAAACAGCATAAGGCTTCCTTCCCCCCTCTACCTTTCTGCATCGGTGCTTACAAGTTCTCGGGGGTTGCCTCAGCTGAGGAGTTCGTTCAAGAGTTGAAATCCTTCCACTTCGGTGAGGTCATCTTCCACAGGAACGACAGAAAGTGTAAAGTGGCCGAGCATTGCAAGGACATCTACGCCCATTTTGAATACTCGCATTACCCCGATGACGAGGAGGAGGCATTCAGAGGCATTAGCAATATGTCGGAACTACGAATCTGTCGCCAAGGCACTGGAGCAAGCTCTAGTTCAGCCAAGATCCAGGAGACCAGTCAGCAGCAGGAGAAAGAAGCTGAAGATGCCCGAGCTCAAGAGGAGCTCAGATTAAGAGAAGAGGCAAGAATGCTCCAAGAAGCTGAAAACGCCAGGTTGCAGCGGGAGGCAGAAGAAGCCAGGTGGAACCAGGAAGCTGAAGTGGCAAAGATGCAAGAAGAGGCGGAAAAGGAAAGCCGACGCAAAGAAGCTGAAGCAGAAAGGAAGGCAGAAGAGGAGAGAAAAGCGGAGGAGGATGCCCAAGCAGGTGGGTCCGGTGTCCAAGACATGGAGATAGACACCTCTCAAGCAGGTGGCTCTGGTACCCAAAAGGAAGGAGTAGACCCTGCTCAGGATGTTCGGACCCCACCTATGGAAGAGGACATAGACATCATAAACCAACCAATTTTCCCGTACACTCCATCAGGAAAGCGTACGGTGTCCAAATGGAATGAGTTTGTATATGATAAGAAAAGAAAAGCAATGGTCCTCCAATCAGAAGAGAGGATTAAAAGTCCCTTCCATGAAGACATTGTTACTCACCGGGAGGTCACCGTCATGCAGAAGACGGATCAAGATCCCATTGCTATGGTGTCCGCAGTTATAGCGACAGCAAAGGCATCATTTGCCAATGTAGACGTTATAGTTAAAGAAAATATATTGACAAAGAAGAGAGCACGCACGCTGCAACAAAATGTGGCTAATGAGCAAGCCCAAAGAGATCTGGCAGTAAACAAGTATAATTGCTTGTACGCTAAGCATAAGGAGCTGTCAAACAAGTACAGCCAGCTGGAGGAGGAAAAATACCAGCTAACACTTCAAATGATGATTGTGGAAGCAGAGAAGAATGGTGCAGAAGAAAAGGCATCTCTGCTAGAAGCAGACAAGCAAGCATTAGCTGAGCGTTTAGAGCAAGCGGAGAGCAGAACCATGGACCTATCACCCTTCCATGAGCTGTCATGCAATATCCTGCAGCAAGTGTATGGCTCCCAAGAGCTAATCACTGATGAGGTGTGCAAACTCAAAGCCATGGTGGTTAGGCTAAAAGAGATTAATACGGAAGCCCACAGGCTCAAAGCAAAGTACACCCGTGTTAAGGCCAATATCATAAGCCAGATGGCATGGAGAGAAGGAAAAGGGGGCTTTCCTGCACATCTCCCATTTAAATCTGTGGACAGTTTTAATGAGGACATAGCACTGTTGGAGTTCGGCAGAAACTGCGCCAGTAAGCTGATGGCCAGTGTGCAAAGAACAACAGATAAAATCAGCAGTCTCTACCAGAGGCTCCAAGAGGCACATGCCAAATGTACATTGAGTTTCCCTCAGACCCTAGAGGACTTTCCGAAAAAGGAGCAGCGGTTGTCTCAGCTAAAGGAAGAGCTAGGCGTTCAAATGGAGTATGTTAAAAGGATTGATGTCCTGGCCATTGATGACCTCCAGCATTATATTGGTTCATCATCACTCCACAACCATCTGCTGAAGGAAGTACAGCAAGCTGCAGTAGCAGAAGTCCAAAGCATTAACGCAGAGCTCGGGAAGAATGTGACTTCTCAGAAAATCCTGTTCCCTGCTGTGGAAAACAGAGTCATAAGGGACACAGGTGCATGGTACAGCTACATAACAGAGGAGGAAAGGAAATCTGCAGCAGCAGCAGGAGCATCAGCAGGCCCAGGATCCTCTCTCCCAGCAGCCACTCCAGCTGTAGGTTGGAGGCCCTCTTTCTCGGCAGTCATTCCAGAAGCTCCGGCTAGACCAATCCATCCTTCCCAGGCACAATCAACAACCTCAATGGACTTGGGCGACCCTTCCCCAGCTGAGGCTCACGCACAGGAGTAAAAGAGGCTGAATTCAGTGAGCAACTCTCTTCAGCCAAACACGTGCCCAGCAGGGAAAGCTTTGATGTTAGCCGATTTTCTGTTATGTATATTTTGAATATGTAAGGCGTAAGCCATGGGACAGCTGTCCCTATTTTTTGTCAAAATATTTTTTGTAAAGGAAGTGGCCATTTTTGGTGGTCGATTATAGTGGAAATTCCTGTAAATGACAGGTGGAGAATGCTAGGTGTCAGCCCAAAGGGCAGATTTGTAGCTATAAATAGCATCTAGGAAAGATTAGAAAGGACTTTTTGCAGGGAATGAAATTTTGGCAAACGATATGAGCTATCTTGTATCGGGTCTGTAAAATTGATTTTTCTAATAGAAGCCACGGGAGATGGACGTTTTGCCTGGGATGTTTGGCGGCTGTATGTTGGACTATTCTAATGGCTGCTGTTCTATAATGTGAGATCGTTCTTATCACCTGAATTATTTCTTTGTATTAATGATTTTGCTCCTCCCTGGGCATGCGTTTTCTCTATTTTGTGAACAATGAAATGCATTGCTGTAGATTTCTTTGTCTAGATCGAATGGCTAACTATTCTTTCTTCAGGATAACTCATGTTGCTCATTGTTCATGCCTTTAAATTGCTCCTTGCAGGGATCTTTAAGTTTAATTCCATTTTTGTTACATCTAGATCTGTTTCCTTATTCTTGTCACATAGATTAAATAATTTTGCTTTCTTCTGTTTTATGAGCAATAGATGCGTTCTATGTTGAATTAGAAGCTATCTTCTAAAGATCTTTATCTTGCTGTAGCTTTGATTGTGAGAAATAATAGCTATCTGTTCTTTGTTTACGATATTTGTTACAGCTGATTGCTCCTCCCTTAAGCGTGTTCCCTGCAGGGATAGATAGATTTATTCCAGTTTCTAGGCTTAGATCTGTTTTAATTGCATTTAGATTAAGTATAATTTAGGCACTTGCATCTCATGTAAAAGACATAAAACCCAAAAGAAAGGTGGATCGGGCCATAACCGGTAGAATCGGATTTGAACTTCAAACCCACGGTTGCCGGAACCGCTAACCGGACGGATTCCCTACACCAAACGGGAGATATTCTAATTGGGACCACCTCTCGGGGAGAATCCCTTTCTGATTGATGCTACGATATCCGAGGCATCAACAGGGACTAAGTGAGAAAAATTATGAATAGAGGTATATTTGAAGCCCACCTATGCATATGAGACTTAGGGCCAACCTGCACATGATCTGAAGTTTGGAGCTTACCAACGTAAAAAGGAATCTAGTTCAAGAAGTAACATGGTGAACAATATTTTCTCCAGTTCCTATGGTTTTGTTTTGGTGAATAACTCCCTATCTCTACGTATTTTTCTACATTTGTCCATTAGGTAGGTGTGTTGTTTTTTGTTTGACCCTTAGTGATCTGTATCGTGTCCAGGAAGCACGAGGGGGAAAACATTTCGACTGAATGAGTCGGCTCTGTTATGGCGGAAGCTTAATAAACAGAAAGAGAAAAACAGGGTTCCGCAATACAGATAACACAAGTACACACAGACAATATGCAGGAATGTGAATTGTTCTAGATTGATCAAGATGAAGATCTGATTAAATCCGATTAGCTGTATATTACAATAGTTTACATGCTTATAAAGAAATATGAGACGCTTGGGTGCCTTCCCATTACATTCAGTTACAAAGAAGAAGTTAGAGCAGTTCAACTGTTCAACCGTTACAATCGATTGGAAGACAGAAAGACAGTCTGTCGAGGTTTGACAGTCATTGGTCAAATGTCGACGTTGTATGCCGATGTCGCAAATTGTGAGGTCACTAAACATGTCGAAGGTGCAAAGTTTGTCGAATTCTTGTTGCGTCAAAACTTGTCGAAGTTGTATCAACTACGAAGACTAGCCAAGAATGTGTCGAAGTTAGCATCCGACAACAAATGCCAACTGCGATGTGGATCAGACCTCCCTCCTTAAGAAACAATGGACCCCATTGTTTGTTCATGAAGGTGAGGAAACTTGTCGATCATTTCAGTACCAGAGTACCACTTTCCTTGAGACAGAATCTGGCCAGCTTTGGCAACCTGATACAAGGGAATTGTGTTCATCCTCGTAAGGCGTACCCATCATCCCACAGTGGTGTCACAAGGAAGAGGCTCCTGAATATCTGGATTGATGTCTGTGGGATTTGCTGTTGAGAAATCATTCTATTCCAACAAGGGTGCATGGTATGGTCAAAGTAAATCCACATTAAAGACTGGATGCAGACCCAAGCAAGCAGGAATGTCGAGCTGGAAAGCATTCTCGCCAATCTGTCGAAGAATACTGTAAGGACCATATCATAAGGGTTTTAACTTCTTGAAAGGACCTGTGAAGCACTCCTTCTTAAGATGTAACCAAACCTTATCCCCAATGCGAAATGTATGAGGAATGCGATGCTTGTCATGCCAGGCCTTAGCTTTCTCGTTTTCTCTATGCAACATATCCTGTGCTTGTCGCTGAATGTCACAAATCTGTTCTCGAAACTTGACTACTTTATCAACTTCTCGCTGACTACGATCTGTGTCAGAGTTTGGCTGTGTCGAGGAGCTGATCAAGTCAATAGGAGTTGAGGGTTGAAATCCGTAACAGACTTCAAAGGGACTCTTTCCTGTAGATTTGTGCTGAGAACGATTGTAGTTGTGCTGAATGTATGGAAGACTATCATCCCATGTGCGTCAATGTTGGTGATTGTACATGCGAAGCAGTTGTACTACCAAGAGATTCACAACTTTCGTCTGTCTGTCGGTCTGAGGGTGGAAAGCTATCGACAATGAGAGTCGTGTGTCTAGCTGTTGCCAAAGAGTCTTCCAAAAGATGCTGAGGAATCTGGCATCTCGGTCGGAAATGATGGTTGTGGGTAAACCAAAGTGTTTCCAAACATGTGTAAAGAAGAGCTGAGCAGTCTGCTGTGCTGTCGTGGTCTTCTTACATGGTATGAGAATGGCCATCTTGGAGAATCGGTCGACTACTACTAATATTGCGTCATGCTGATGTTTGGTAGTAGGATAACCCGTCAAGTAGTCCATAGAAATAGATTCCCATGGTCGACTAGGAACTGGAAGAGGTGTGTACAATCCCTATCGTCGATTAGGTGGCTTAGCAATGGCACAAACCACACATGATCGAATGTACTTGTTGATGTCAGATTTAAGTGTAGGCCAAAATAATTACTTCTGCAGAATAGCAAGTGTCTTTGCTACTCCAAAGTGTCTTGCGGTCTTGTTGTAATGCGCGTCCCAAATGAGCTGCTGTCGTTGCTCACCGGTCGGTACACAAAGTTGTCCAAGCTTGTATAGCAAGGTGTCTTTCAGGAAGTATTCAAAGTCTGAGGTCGACGGCTTGTTAGTCTGTAACTGGTGGTATACTGCGGAGAAGTCATTGTCGTCCTCATACAACTGTTCCCAAGTGGTCGTGTCGTAACCCTGCATACTCATCACTGTTAAGAGGAGAGTAATGGGTGGTCGACTGAGGCAATCTGCAGCGGCATTAGCCTTTCCTTTTCGATACTTAATCACCAACTGAAATTGTTGTAGGTAATTAATCCACTTGAGTTGTCGGTTTGTTTGAAACTTTGATTGTGTTGGAGCGAACTGTAGAGGCTTGTGATCAGTAAGAATGACCATTTCCTTTCCAAGGATGTAATGCCTTTATTGCTTGAGAGCTTGCACAATGGTATACAGTTCTTTTTCGTACGTCAAGTATCTTTTAACCGTGTCATTAAAAGTCTCGGAATGAAAAGCGTCTGGGTGACCAGACTGAGTGATCACTACGCCCAGGGCATAGTCCGATGCGTCCCTCTCAATCTCAAAGGGCTGATGTAAATCAGGTAACACAAGTACTGGTGCAGTGCAGAGCCTGTGTTTGAGCTATTCAAAAGCTGCTTGATGAGTTTCTTTCCATTGAAAGACAGTTTTCCCGTTTCCCTTCGTCAACTGATTCAAGGGCTAGGCTATGTGACTGAAGCCGAGTATGAATCGTCGATAGAAATTCGCCAAACCAAGAAAACTTCTTAGTTCTTGAATGCTTCTAGGAATGGGCCAATCTTTGAGGATCTGTACTTTGTCTGGATCGACGTGAATGCCTACAGAGTCAATTACATACCCCAAATATTTGATGTTGGTCATCGCAAAAGAGCACTTGTCCATGTTCAAATAGAGCCGATGTTGCTGGAGAGTGTCGAGGACTTGTCGAAGATGTCCGACATGTTCTTCCCATGATCGACTGAAAATAAATATGTCATCGAGATAGACAATAACCCATTTTCCGATGAAAGGTCGGAGAAGGTTATCCATATGTCGCATGAAGGTCGCAAGTGCGTTGGTTAAGCTGAAAGGCATGACTAACCATTCAAACAATCCTTCCTTGGTCTTGAAAGCAGTTTTCCACACATCTGAGGGCTCGATTGGAATCTGATGGTATCCCGACTTGAGGTCGAGTTTAGTAAAGAATTTAGCACCTTTCAGACAGTCGATAAGCTCGTCTATCCGCGGCAGAGGGTACCGATTCTTCACCGATATCTTGTTGAGAGCTCTGTAGTCGATGCACATGCACCAAGTCCCATCTTTCTTCGGAACTAGGACGACTGGACTTCCACGAGGAGAGGAGCTGGGTCGGATATGACCTTTGTCGATTAACTCTTGGATTTGTCTGCGAATCTCTTCATTTTCGAGAATGGATCTTCTGTAAACAGATGCGTTATGCAAAGAAGAACCAGGAACAAGTTCAATGGATTGTTTTACCTGGCAATGCTGAGGTACTCCGTCTGGAGCTTGAAAGAGGTTCTGGTGCTCATCGAGAATATGATCGACTTGCTGCTTCTGTCGAGAGCTGCATTGGTCGGTGACTCAACTTGTTGTTGCAGTCTTCTTAGAATGTTGCGGCTTGATCATGATTAATGCAAATTTATGCGCATGATTGATTAACTTCTTTTTCTGTTTGGAAGATATCAGTGCAACCGTCGGTGTAGGTTGACGCTCTGGTATGCTGAACCATCGATTTCGGATTCTGATAATCACCTTCTGAGGCCATGACTGATAACTTCCATGTCTATCCCAGAGGTAAGGTTTCCCTAACAGGGCGTCGGCTACGGAGAGTGGTGCCACGTCACAGAGTGCTTCATCTTCAAAAGGTTTTATGAAGTAGGTGAGTTTGCATTGTTGAGTGATCCGTAGTTCTTGTCCATCCTTCATCCAACCGATGTTGTAAGGTTGAGGATGTGGAGTGGTGACAAGACCTAATTTCTTCACCAGTTCTTCATAAACGAAGTTTTTTTGGCTCCCATTGTCCACAATCAGATGCAATGGGTTGCTCTGGACCCATATCTATGTATGGAACAGGCGCTCTCGTTCCTCCTCGTCGACAATAGTTGAGGCTACTTGAGTTGTCGAGGTCAAAATGGTCATCACGTCTAGATCAGATTCTTCCACCGTCTTGTCAAACGCGTTGGAGGTTGACACTTTCACCAAAAATGTCTTTCGAGCTTTGCATTCAGACGTATCATGCCAAGATGAGTGGTGGTAATCAAACCATTTTTCGGTCGGTGATTGTTTTCTACGTTCCTTTTTATGAAAAGGATTCTTACCGTCGTTAGGTTTTGGCGGTGTCGGCTGAGAAGATCTCGACTTGTCGTAGTCAGCGGGTGTCCTTTTATTGGGTGGTCTTCCTGATGTCGGCTTTGTCGCGAAACATGCTTTTCTTTTCTGCTTGGTTTCCAGTTTGTTGGCGTAGTGGAAAGCATCCACAAGCGTATTAACAGTCAAAAATTCCATCTCCTGCTGGATGTATTGAGATAATCCACTGGTGTATTTCAGAACAAGCAATTTCTCTTCCACTTGGATGCCAAGTCTTGCCATGAGTTTGTAGAACTCGTCAGTGTAACTCTATACTGATTGGTCTTTCCATTTCCTTAGTTGCTTCCACTTCTTATACTATTGCTCGAGGTATTTTGGCAGGTAAAATTCCTTCCGGATGTGTTCGACGAATTTATCCCATGTGTCAATGGGTTCTCCATTTTTCGCCATCTTTGCCGAGAGGTTCTCCCACCAGCAGTGCACGGAGGTTGACATTTTTAAGGACACAATGGTGACTTTTTCAGCTTTGGAGAGTTGATTTACGGCGTAATAGGATTCCAATTGTTGCACCCAATTATCGACGGATTCCGCGTCAATCTTTCCTTCAAGATTCGGTATGTCGACATTCATTTGCTCTTTGAAGGGGCTGATTTTATCAGAGTGAGTTTTCGTCAAGGATCCTCTGGATGTCGAGGCAAGTTGCAAGAGAATCTCATTGAACTGGGAAAACATTTCTGTTCGTTGTGGAGCCAGAGCTTGCTCAATAAGCTGTGCTGTCTCATCAGCTGCATGTCTATCATATGTTTCTTCTGTCATATCTAGAGATCGCATCTGCTTGGATTGTTGATATTGCGAGTGAGTTTGAACTGGCATAAGTCAGGTAACTTTGAGAGAAGTGTATACGCAGAAATTAAGCAAGAAAACTGAGTAGGCTCTTATACCAATGATCCGTATCATGTCCAGGAAGCACGAGGGGGACAACAGTTCGACTGAATGAGTCGGCTCTGTTATGGCGGAAGCTTAATAAACAGAAAGAGCAAAACAGGGTTACGCAATACAGATAACACAAGTACACATAGACAATATGCAAGAATGTGAATTGTTCTAGATTGATCAAGATGAAGATTTGATTAAATTCGATTAGCTCCAATTAGTTGTATATTACAATAGTTTACATGCTTATAAATAAATTTGAGATGCTTGGGTGCCTGCCCGTTACGTTCAGTTACAAAAAATAAGTTAGAGCAGTTCAACTATTCAACTGTTACTGTCGACTGGAAGACAGAAAAACAGTCTGTCGAGGTTCGACAGTCGTTGGTCGCATGTCGATGTTGTATGCTGATGTCGCGAACTGTGAGGTCGATGAACATGTCGAAGGTGCAAAGTTTGTCGAAGTCTTGTTGCGTCAAAACTTGTCGAAGTTGTATCAACTGCGAAGACTGGCCAAGAATGTGTCGAAGTTAGCATCCGACAACAAATGCCAACTGTGATGTGGATCAAATGATCCGTATCATGTCCAGGAAGCACGAGGGGGACAACAGTTCGACTGAATGAGTCGGCTCTGTTATGGCGGAAGCTTAATAAACAGAAAGAGCAAAATAGGGTTACGCAATACAGATAACACAAGTACACACAGACAATATGCAGGAATGTGAACTGTTCTAGATTGATCAAGATGAAGATCTGATTAAATACGATTAGCTCCGATTAGCTGTATATCACAATAGTTTACATGCTTATAAAGAAATCTGAGATGCTTGGGTGCCTTCCCATTACGTTCAGTTACAAAGAAGAAGTTAGAGCAGTTCAATTGTTCAACCGTTACAGTCGACTGGAAGACAGAAAAACAGTCTGTCGAGGTTCGACAGTCGTTGGTCGCATGTTGACGTTGTATGTCGATGTCGCGAACTGTGAGGTCGTTGAACATGTCGAAGGTGCAAAGTTTGTCGAAGTCTTGTTGTTTCAAAACTTGTCGAAGTTGTATCAACTCTGAAGACTAGCCAAGAATGTGTCGAAGTTAGCATCTGACAACAAATTCCAACTGCGATGTGGATCACTTAGTGTGAGATTCCCTCCAATAGAGAGCCAGTTGGTGCACCAATTTGTAATTGTTTTCTCCACTTTTTGTTATAAATATACCCAATCTCTAGATTCATTGTCATTGGTTTTTAAGATGAATCCCAAGGGACTTCAGTCAACTATTAACAATCACTTGAAAAGGCATAACCTTGGTGATATCAGAAATTTGTCTCACTCAAGCCATTAAATGTTATAAAAGACTTTTGGAGATTGATTTCCATGCAAGTTGTGAAAATATAAATTTCTAAATTAGTTTGGTGACACACAGAGGCTAGTTCTCAACAAGATGATTTTCTATTCAATAAAACTGATCCAAAGGCCTGGACATCCTAGTGTAAGAGAAGGACACTTTGGGGAGTTGTTATGACCTAAATCAACAGTATGACAGTAGTGATCCCTTTCATTTTTATTTATGAGCACATTAGGATCTTTGCTCGGTAGTCCTATGGGAATAAACAACCCTAGAATCAAGTATGGGCATCAAATGGACAAGTATGAATACTTTGAGATGATTTTGAAGGTAACGACAAGTATTTCAACAACCAAATTATCATATATGGAAGTTCTGGGTGCATAAACAGAGGTAAATGAGCTTAATACCCTCCAAATCAGAAGTAAGCAGCCACCAGTAATTGTTGCAGCAGGCCTTTGGAGGTTACTTTGAAAATATGAAGGTGTTGATAGTAGCTACATCATTTCAACCTTATAATCCTCTTCTTGATGCATTGGTACACCCATTTGAGCATTAACTAATAGTTTGGAGAAGTTTTAAGGCCATCAATGTGAAGTCGTCCCACTTGGAATGGATTTATCTTATGGAGCAACGACATATTGAGAGTTGTGTTGCCATCTATGGACGATATGCCCTGTTTTAGGGCATCCTGTGCTAAAAGAGCATGAACAACAACCCTAAAAGATGGCATACAAGGTGTTCTATGGATTTTTATGACCTCAAGAAATGAAGAGACAAATCGGGGCAATATCCTTAACAATGTTTTGAACACTTGACCCCAATCAACAGTCTAGAATCTCTAAAATCCAAATATGGTCACTTACTGGGCCCTAAAATCAATTCTCATCCCTATTGTTGACTTCCTAGCCAGTAGTAATCCAATTCTGGGAAGATTTATTGGTAAGAAAAGTGAAAACAAATAGACCTATACACAATCCAAAACAACACCAACCAGCAAGATACTTAGTTCTGGGCAATTTTATGACAAATATGGGCATGAGATAGTAGCCTTGAAACTCATCCATATATTTGAGATCTATCATCACTTAAACTAAAACTTATAGATTTTTAGTTAATCTAGGTACATACAAAACACCAATATGCTCAAGGATATCACCTGATGTTATTTGGAGTGAGATAGATCCCACTCCTAGCATTGGAAATGTGGCATAATCACTAAGTTTCACATGCATACTTACCTATTGTAACCAAGAACTCCAAATGTACAACCAGTATGTTCTTAACACAGGCTCTTTGGTATATTCATAACTGCCATATCAATAGATTATAATGAGTTACACTGACAAGCAAACTAAAACGATAAACTGCCTTCAGTAACATGTAATAAAATAAACATATATATCATATAACAAAAAGAGAGATATAGTTGAAGATACCAACCTAGGTGTGAAAAAATACTGAGAAGTGTTACTTTCAGAAAAGACTGATTGTTCCTTGGAGAGGCCAGTCTACTCTAGGAACCAGCTGACCCTACAAGAGGGTGTGTACAAACCAGAGAGAGAGAAATGATTGGATTTGATTGGGTCAATGACAGTCAAGCACAATACATAACTCAACATAAATAAAGTCACAAAAATGATAAACTTCAACCAAGTCTCAGCACAAGATAAGGATTATCAGCACACCACAACTGATCACAGGTGATCAAAGTCAAGTCGTCTATAAGACCAAAAATTCAACAAGGTGGTATAAAAAAAATGAAGGAGGGTAAATGACCGCATTAACCACAAGTCAAAGACAAGGTACCACAAGTCCAATAATAACTCAATCAAGGTGGGGAAGGTACAACAAGTATTTAATAACTCAATCAGTAACAGGTAATAAAATAAACATATTGATCATATAAAAATAAGAGAGGTAAATGGATGAAGATCTCCACGTCAACATTAAACCAAAAATCAAATTTGAAGTGTGGGTACAAATATAAACAATGATCTTAAAATAAGAAAATATAAACAATGGTCATAACATAGGTGTGGGTAGTACAAGACCCATGACCCTTAGAACCAAGGATATGCTCCAAATGTGTCCAAACAACCATAGTACTCTATAAGACCAAAACTTCAACAAGGTGGTTTTAAAAAAGTTACTCAAGGAGGGTAAATGACCCCATTAAACACAAGTGAAATATAAGGTACCACAAGACCAATCATAGCTCAATCAAGGTGGGGAATATACAACCAGTCATATCTCTCTCAAATGTACATACGTTCCATATAACCTGAAAGTTCATCATCACAGTATAAGGAAGGGTGGTGGGATGCCAAATAAAAATATCCCTCATTTCTCTCTATGCAATCCTGATAGCATCACATAACAGATAAGTACCTTGTACTATAGAAAACTAAAGCCACCGGTGTTATCTTTCAATTTAGGAATATGGTCTACAAAAGCAAAATTTCACCACAATTACCATCCAAATTTCTGACTATTGCTAAAGCAACAGTAAAAGATTTTATAACAAAATTTTGATCTCTATCAACTTCAGCACTCCTCTGTGGTCCCTGTGCTGAAGTTGGTCCTCGAGATGTAATGGGTAGTAATCAAATTATAACATATTCAGCATCAGTAAATAAGCAATGAAAAAAGCGAATAAAAATTGATTAAGCTTCCTTTCAAGGGACAATTCACCAAGGGAACGTGAAAGTACCTTGAGAGAGAGGAAAAGTTAAGTACAGACCTCAAACTGGTTAACACAGTCCACATACTACAACAATTAAGCACAAAGATGAAAGAAAGGTACAGTAACATAACAAATCTATAGCTTCATTATAAAACGGTATTATATTTCAATAGTGCTAAAGCAACAGTAAAACATTTTATAACATAATTTTCATCTCTTTCAGTAACCGGTAGTAAAATAAACATATTGATCATATAACAATAAGACAGGTATAGTTGAAGATCTCCACGTCAATATTAAACCAAAAATCAGATTTGAAGTGTGGGTACAAATATAGTACCTTGTACTATAGAAACTAAAATCCACGTGTGTTACCTTTCAATTTAGCAATATGGTCTACAAAATCAAAATTTCCTCACAATTACCATCCAAATTTTTGACTTGTGCTAAAGCAACAGTAAAAGATTTTATAACATAAATTTGATCTCTATCAACTTCAACACTCCTCTGTGGTCCCTGTGCTGAAGTTGGTCCTCGAGATGTAATGGGAAGTAATGAAATTATAAAGAATGATGATGATCGAAGTCATGATGAACATATCTAATATATCTAATATAAAGAGAATCAATGTTTCAGACTAATATATCTACATGCAGCACATACAGGAGTGATGATGTGTGAGAAAACACAAAATTTGAAAATAAAAGATATAAATGGGAAAATTTCCAAGAGCATCACATAAAAGAGAAGTACCTCATAACTATACCAAATAAAAGTTAACTATATTACCTTTCATATAAATGGGAAAAATTATTATATTTTAATAACCCAATTATGTTACTAATAGCTAATATTAAGAGAATCTATGTTTCATACTAACAACATCGATATACATCAAAATACAAGTCATGAATTTATGTTGCATCTACTTTTTCATTGATTTCTATTTTTTTGCATTGAAAAAATTTGCGAGTACGGTATCACAATCATCAATTGGTGTAGTATTTACTGCGATATCTCTTATTATTGTTTGTGTTTCCATGCCCTCATGTATGCCACTTCTTGTACGTCGCTGAGCAGGGCGTGGAGGCAGTTCTGAAGGGGTGTGAACTGCCACAATGAAAATGAGCATATATATATGACGTTGAAATATTATTGAAAGAAATATTTCATTATTTTGATTAAAATTACAATATTTCTCTTTACCTGTCTGTGTGGATGTGACAGGCGCTGGGGTGTTAATTGGAGGTCTAGTTGCTTCCTCTTGTAGTTCAGGCTCCTGAGTTGCATGGTCTTCCATTGAAAGAATAAAATTTATAAGTATACATCATGAAATATATATATCTAGTCACAGTAGATATTTCTATTTCCAAAGCATACATACCAGAATGGACACTATGCTCCACACTATCACGGGACATGTGCACCCCAACATCAACTGGTACTTCCTGAGTACCGCTAGATTCACTACTACGGTTGCATTGTTGCTTAAAAACAAACATAAATTTTTAGTTATGGGTGATATAATCATAACTGAATAGACTTTAATAGTATACTACATTTGGTGATATACCTGCATTTGCGTCATTGGGGAGATTGGAGTCTACCCCAAGCTTTTCCGATATTCAACCACACTTTTAAAACCAAACTTGAAACCAAGATTTAGGTCTTCCTCAGTGGCAGCAGCTTGGAATGTATTTCCCTGCAATGCATGATAACACATTTTAAAATTTTCAGTATCAAAATCAAATATTTGTTCGGTACTGTTAAATAAATATTCCCAACAATTAATCATTTAATACTTACTATTCTTGCTCTTAGTTTTCTATAGCCGCCCTGGCCCAGTCTATGTTGCCCGTGCTTTTCCATTCTAACCTTGGTTGCTTTGGAGGTGTCAGGTAGCCTATATATGAAAATTTTGAAAAAGCTTAGATATCAAAAATCTTACTTAAAACAAAAAAGAAAATAATAATTGAGCTTATTTCAGTAAAAAGATGATATATGTTGTACTTTGCTTTACCAGGCTGTGGTTGTTTTCCTTGTCTTTTTAGCAAGTTCTCCTTTGCATCATCTATGAGTGCCTTCCACTCTTTCTCCGGAACCATGGAAGGGCGCTCATGCTTGAGGTCAGCTTGCAATCTTTCCCTATATTGGGCCCTGGTATATTTCAAATTATCACCGGCTAACTTTGCAACAAATTTCCTATTGAAAGTATTGCCGAACAAGTTGACCATGTGGTCCATCAATTCATCTCTTTTTTTGCTATCTTGGATATTCCACCGTGTGCGAAAGGTGGGGCCAAATAGTTCCAAGGCTTTGTCATTCAAATGCCTGTAGTTTCCTGCAAAAACATGCAATCCATTAATTTATAATATTTTCAACGCATGTCTATTTCAATTTCATGATTAAAATCAATAAATTAATTAATAAATACCTGCAATATTCTGAACCTTGATATGAACACAAGAGTCATCCACCAGAAAGGTGAGATCTAGTGATCCGGTGCTTTTAACTCGTGCTGCACCTAGAAAAGTTTCATGGTTGTGTACAGTACGTTCATCTCTAGACTCATGTGGAGTCCTAGGCTCCGTCTCATCATGCTCTGGCATGGCATCATGATCCGGCATGGCATCATGCCCCGTCTCATCAGTTCCCGCATCATCAATGGATTCGAGGCCAACCACAGGAGTGGAAAAAAGCCTCATTGGTACATTGCTTCTTTTTTGCTGCATTGGACCATCACTGCTACCTATACTTGTCTCAACAGGTTCTCTGGACACGAGTTTTAAAAAATCCTACAAACAATAAATTTTACTTTATTAGATCACTTGGAAAAATAAAAAACATAATATCAGATATGAAATCATGTCATAGCTTAAAAAAATTTGTGAATATGCCACTTACCCCATAAGATTGTATTTGATCTTGCAGCTCTAGAATCTTTGCCCTGTTCTCCTTTGTCAAGGGCCTTTTTCGAGCCAAGGCAAGCATTTATATGTTTTCCTTTTTCAAGGCTACTCTAAAAGTGTGCAGTGGGTCAGTGGAATAGAAAATGTCTTCCTCAAACCCCTCATCACCCAGATTGAGTGCACGTGACTAAATTCATCAAACAATAAATTAAATTAAGCAATATAATTTTAACATCATTCAAATATTGATATTGTAATGAAAATTAAGTTACTATTATGCACTAACACTTACCTGACGCGGTGTTATGGCCGATGAGTGTCCACGATCAACCAACACCATGGAAGTAGCAGGTGCCTTTCCACGGTCCTGAATGAACCAGTAATCCATCATAATGTCAGAAAAATGAACCAGTAATCCATCATAAGCTCAAAAAAATGTGAATGTCAATAGTGGACATTGAATGTTAACATACTAAATCGAAACATTTAGTTAATGTACATAACACTTACCTGATGGGCCACATAGTGTGACCTTCCACGGTCTCCCTCGACCATGGAAGCAGCAGGTGCCTTTCCAATGGCGCCACCTTGACATAATAAATAAACGTTTACCTCATACTGTTAACACCCAAAAAGTGCTCACTAGCTCATTCCCTTATTCACATGACCCATTTGTCCACTTTTCCACCATCTGAGCCTTTGAAACCAACAAAAAGTCACCAAAAGACCTTAGTACACCCCTTTTTCCCACTCAAAAAGATTATTGTTCCTGAAAAGCATAAAAAACCCTCAAAAAGGGTCCAAATTCCCAAAAATATTAAAAAGGGAATTAAAATATTAATTTTATTCAAAAAAGGAAAAAGGAGGGAAAAGTACCTAAACCATGTTGGTCAATACCATTTGGTTTCCACAAAACCACAAATGGTATTCCCCACCACCAAAACCTATAAAAAGGTGGTAGGGGCTCCTCATTTCACATCCATCCATATTCCTATCCTCATGCTGCCAAAATCTCCCTTGAGTATTTGGCCATTGTAGCAAGCCTTGGAGAAAGGACCCATTGGAGATTGGAGTTGCTCACCATTGGAGCCATTCAAACAACCTTCATTACTTGGAGGTATTGTACTTGCAAGCATTGGCTTGCCCCATTGTCAATACAAAAGATTCTTCCATTATTTGCTTATATTCTTGCATAGATCCATGATTAGTTTAGTTTAGATTAGTTTATTGTTATTTGCTTTACATTGAAACTGTTGCTACTAGTTAGCAGGTGCCCATAGCACTAAGCCTGGTTGCAAAACCGGGCCAACACATACTGAATAATTGTAACATAAACAAAAATAAGATATTGCATTAATATTTATTTTTACCTCAGAAGTAGAAGATACATGTTCTGCTGCATGTTGATGTGCAGACTCCTGCCACAGTTTAATAAGCATGTTATCATATGGAAATATTAACAATAAGCATAGAAAAAGCGAATGGTAACAGTGAAAATCGGAACATCTTGTTATTGTAGTCATATTTATTTTCTATAGTTAACATTTACCTGACGAGGCATAGAATCTGACCTTCCACTGTCACCCTGGACCGTGGAAGCAGCATGTGCCTTTCCACTGCTGCCACCCTAAACAAACGTTGAGTCAATAATTGCATCATAAACAAAAATGAGATATTCATAGTAGTGTAATCACCATGTACTCACATGGAAATATTCATAATAAGCACAAAAAAGTGAATGTCAAAAGTGGAAATCGAATGTTAACAAAAAAAAATGAAACATTTAGTTATGGTAGTCATGTTTAGTTACTACATTTAGCATTTACCTAATGAGGCATAGTTTATGACGGTCCATGGTTACCCTGGACCGCAGAAGCCACATCTATTCGATTTAAGTTGTAATCGATCAACAACTCTTCACCTGCAAGTATTGGTTTTATTACACATACAAATATACAATGTTTTTCACGTCCCTCGAATTCGCAATTTGGTTGCTTATTTGTTGTCACTGGTCGTGTACTATTTATAAATCCAGCAATGTTTCTGGACGCTTTTGGTCTCCCATCAATATACATAATCGCCCCTTTGTTTTTATTTTTTTCCGCTAGTTGAATATAATTCGCTGCAACTCTGTATCTCCGCATACTTCGAGTATATTGGACTAAGATCAACCAGTTATTGTATCTGTATAGTGGTCCTACATACTCCATCAATTCAGTTACAGTGCCATAGAGGACCTTTATTCCATCCATGGAAAATAGCCCGAATCCATGTAAGGATGAAGGAGTGATGCAATACATCCTCCCATTGATGAGGAAATCTGTGTCCACTTGAGGTAGCATGTTAGGTACCCATAGTTGCACTAGATGTTTATACCTCAATGGAAAATCAATGTCTCCTATGCTCTCAACATCATAATTACACCACGCACCATTGGCAATAAAATATTTCATGCATCTATGAAATATTTTCCTTATCTTTTCAGATCTAGTTGATATAAAACCGGTAGATCTAGTACAATTGAACACTTTCAACCTCTCCGAGTATATCTTCATCATCACTTGAGGAAGTTATATCTGACAGATATCTATTTGGTGGTACCTACACTCGATAAAACAAGAATAAACAAGATGACGCTTTCTTTCTTCTTTGAAAGTACACATCCACAAATGCAAAGATTCTTAGTTAAACACATTTACTTCCCTCAAATCTAAAGCTTAAGAGGGACATGCAAACCAAAGTGGATGTAGTGTTACAAATATCAGGTGAAGTGTTTGATATTGGGAGGATGATTTGTGGAAGGAATAGACCAAGTTACAGTGCCATAACAAGCTGTCCATACGACACCACATTCATCACTGTAGGCTGTGAGATCTTTTGTGGACCGAGTTTGCATATTTGGGGGTCTTTTTCTCTTGTGGGGAGAACAAAACCACCGGGGAAAACAAATTAAGGAAGTTATCTAGTATATCACCCAGTTTCGGTCCTTCTAACACTGTTGGGCATATTATTGGCAACCTACCCTCTTTCTTTGAATGGCATATTATTGCCAGCCCACCCTTCGTTTTTGAAATTTACATGCTGGTATTTTATGCTAATGGATATGAAAACTATTTTTTAGTGAACTGTTTGGAAAAATCAGTCAACTAAGAAACATTAATTGACTATGTCATCCCAACAAACCATAACTACAGTTAGAGGGTCCACTCAGGAGTACATTGCAGCAGTGTTCGTAACTATTTGTCAATACATCTGAACCAAGTAATCAGTAAAATACTACAACCAAGAACAAAAAATACATCAGCTAACTTAGGTGAGATATTACACATTAGACATGTTGCAAATTTCAAATTCATGCAAAGTGGCACTCAAATGGCCATGAGAAATTTGATTTTCGAAGACTTTCAATATTACGAGGATCTTTTTCGTATCAAGCTTTAGCAAGCAACTTGTAGGACAGATTTTTAGACATTATGTGTATATTGATTTTCCGATTATATTAATAAGCAATATTGAAATAAGCAGGTGTACACATCAATATAATTCAATATACATTTCATTTAATAAGCAAGTACTGAAATTAAATAGCAAGACATAAATTAAACACAGTTGTCATATCTTTCAACTTTTCATCTTTAGCACTCCCAAGCCTGGGTAAGAGTATCGACATATGAGGTTAAGTTCAGATCAGCATAGGTCATTGTTCAGAGGTCATTGATAATGTAGCCCACTAAGACATAATCACAAAACTATGTCAAGTCAAACATGGGTGAGGGTACCATGACCAAAATAAAAAAAATGGTACAAGTTAAAAAGATGATAATGGGTGTTATGACTGAACTCCCTTTGTACCAAAGGGTGTACCACAACCAAAGTACCCAAAAGACCAAAGCAATAAGTTAAAGAATAAATTAATGTGGGTAACTGACCCTAATAATCACAAGTCAGCTATGTGGGAATCATCTCTTGCTAGCTGACTAGTGGGATGACTTTGGGGTTTTGGAACTGTTTCATGCTATAGAATTGGATAACATCAGCTATTGAGGACTGTGAATTGAATGTACCAAGGCTGATTTCCTCCCGAATGTTGTTATTTAATTATTTATCCTAATGGTATCAATGACCTCTTTAATAGACTGTTATTAAGGTTTCTATGCCTCCAAATAACTATAAAATATTCCAAATAAGGGGAGCACTCTAGTCTCCCAAGCAAGCAAACAACCGAAGGATGCCACCTTAGCACCTGATAGTCAAAATCCTAGAGGTCATTGATACCATTAGGATAAATAATTAAATAACAATGTTCGGGACCAATGTGTTAGTTGCAATTAAATGTGTGAGGAATGTTATGTAAGACCCTCAAAAAACCCTTATACACCACATGTGCTTGATGCAAACATTCAAATCCTTGACAATTTAATCCTTAACTTAAGTGAAATCAACAAGAGATATAAGTGTTGGAAACAACCAAACCATGACTACAATGATAGCTGAAAATATAATGTGCAATAAGACAATTTTGAAAATTCGAAAACACCATGCATACAAAGAAGAAATGAAGTCCATGTTCATAGTCTCATGATGAATAGGATTGTCATTGATGACAACATAAAAGTAATTAACCATCATGTAAAACATCTAAAAGTTTTTACGACTTTCAAAAGTAAGATCTAAAAGTTTTTAGGACTTTCTTTTCAATCTTTATGACTATCTGAATGGACAGGCCCCACTCATAGCCAAATACATTTGAGACATTTATAAATCATCGAAGTATAGGGGACCATATATTTCTCGAAATAGGTTGGTATCAGTGCGCCACGCCTTTGAATAAATAGACCTCCGAACCACACGTCTATTATGATGCATGTGGACGTCTATGCGGGTTTTGACAAGCCATTGTTCTTTGTATTTAATGTAGTACCCAAGGATTTGATCCTCAATAATCTTTGTCTGCAAAATATCTTTGATATGTTCCAGAGATTCTCCAACTTCCCGTTTTATATTATAAATAATAGTTGGTTCTAATGTTTTCAGGCTGATGCCGAATGACTTCCACCAATCTCTAATCCAATCAGGGATCTAGAATGCAGGATCCTCATATATTTGTGGAATTTGAAGTCCAAACTTTAGCATGGTATAATATGTTCTATCTGTATTTTATTTTCTCAAGAATTTCCACCATAACTTTTTATATTATTCATAAGTGTGTGTAGTACTTGGAAACCAGAGTCTAGCATCTTGATGTGGCCATGCTTCCAAAGAACGTATCTGGTTAATACAGTAGTATTGTTGGTCTAGTTGTAGCCCGGGGTGATGTGTAGAACCCTTTGTCAAGATTAAGGTAAGATCCTGGCAGATGTTTGTTAACCAATTGCTTGCGTCGACTGCTTTTCTCAGGGAGTTGTTGGAAATCATCTCTAGTACAATACTAGATCCCATAGGCATTCTTCTGAGTTCTGGCACTAGTCTAATAAAAGCATCAGATCCCTGTAAGTTAGCATCTAACACTTTAGTATGTCTCAACTCCCACCTAGGTTTGCAGTCTTGCATATAATCAAACCACATCATATTATCATCAATAGTATAGATCTGATGTTTTCCATCGGTCCAAGCAGATATTTCCATGTTTACTTGTGGGTTATGGGCCCACTGGATTCCGCTTTGACCTTCTACGCTTGCTTGCCTTGGGCTCACTTGCACTAGGCTCGCTTGTTTCAGGCTCGCTTGTTAAAAATTAACAGCATTCTTATGTGTCAAATATTCTCTTATTAGTAACCATTGTGGTACTTTGGTGCAAATGTTTTTCCTAAGTCATTGTTTCTCCATATTATGTGCCTAGTGCCACCTCTCTATGTCAATGCATAAATCAACCTCTTCTTGGTTTTTGGTTCTAGTTGGCCTTGTTTTGGGCCTTGTAGTGGTTCTCTAATGTCACGGCCATAGTCATTGACACATTAAAACACCTTATATCTAAGCCCGAGGTGAATCATGATTCAGAGTCAAATCACAGTGGCTAGTACCTCATAGTCATCAATCATCACTTGTCACCTTGAAAAGCTAAGCACTGAGTGCATGATATGAGTGCGTGAATGAGTAAGTTTACCAAGGTTGATTTCCTCCCGAATGTTGTTATTTAATTATTTATCCTAATGGTATCAATGACCTTTTTAATAGATTGTTAAAAAGGTTTCTCTGCCTCCAAATAACTACAAAATATGCCAAACAAGGGGATCACTCTAGTCTCCCAAGCAAGCAAACAACCGAAGGATGCCACCTTAGCACCTGATAGTCAAAATCTTAGAGGTCATTGACACCATTAGGATAAATAATTAAATAACAACATTCTGGAGCAATGTGTTAGTTGCAATCAAATGTGTGGGGAATGTTATGTAAGACCCTAAAACAATTGTTATACAACACATGTGCTTGATGCAAACATTCAAATAAGAGATGATGATGCCAAACAAGAATACAATGAACATCGTCTAAATACTATACACTAATAATATACCATCAGAAACAATCCCACCATGGTGATGTGCTCTATAGAGAAAAAACCATAGAAAATCATGCATTAGAACAAATCCATCAGCAGTAAATCTGTCTTTTTGTCTTTAAGACTAATGTTAAAATCCTTGACAATTTAAGCCTTGACTTAAGTGTTAAAAAAAAATAAACCAGACTAAATGGCAATCCTTGAATCATGCATGTTTAATGTCACTAACTATCATGCATGTTTAAATGGCAACATCACATGTACATGTGCACATACTAACAAATCAAATTAAATTAAGATCATATGTTGTATTGATTTTATGGAATCATACTTACATTGCTTTGAAATTATACATCTCTCCAATCATCTGTGTATGCTTACACCAATGTAACATTACCTTATCAAGAGGCAAAACTGAAAGCATATATCTAACTAATCAAAAGAGTGCTAAAATTAATTGTGCTAGGAATTGACACAGCTACAGAAACTACCATATTTTATGTCATAGTTCTCAAAACTTTGACATTTGGGACTACCATAAAAATGATAAATAAGGGTAGATCTTTAATCCTAGATATCTTTCAAAATTGATTATGTTGTTATATGTGTAGTTAATATGATGCCTACAATGGCTCCATATCTCAATTGATGGATATATTCATTATCTCCTTTTATAGCTTCCACTCACATGCACTGGAAACAACCATCATGAGAAGAATTCTCTCAAATTGCTTTATGGTTCCCTGGATTACACACAGGTTGCTATTGTTGATGTATATGTAACTTCGGAATGTATTTCACCCATGTATTTCATATATGTATTTTGTACTCCTATAGAGATGGTATTATTCCTCTATACGGAAGTGTTTGTATTCCTATAGAGATGTTATTATTCCTCTATACGGAAGTGTTTGTATTCCTATAGAGATGTTATTATTCCTCTATATGGAAGTGTCGTCATTTATATTCTAAGTATCGTAGCTTATACTTGATGGGTTATTAGACCACCTTGTTGGGGTCGGCCCTGTATAAGTCATGTGGGTCAAAGGGTTATTAGACCACCAAGTGTGGGGTTGGCCCGGATTAAGTTAACCATGGGTTAAGCTAGACATGTAGGCCCCATTAGTTTATTGGGCAGGACAGAACAAGTATAAATAGAGATCGAGAGATCTCTATTTGATCATTCATTCACACACTTATCTCATTTGGAAAGTGGCGCACTTATGAGGAGGAGGCTCTGCTGCTAGGAGAAGACTATCTCTTGTATTCTGGTTGTATCATTGCTCTATCTATCTCTGAGGAAGCTATTGGGGTTTTTCACCTTTATGGTTTTCCCCAAGTAAACTCTGTGTCTCTTGTGTGCTTGCATTATTGTGTCCATGATTGATATGCTGTACATGTTGTTCTCTCAGTTAATATCCTATATCAGATTGAAGTAAATTCTGAAAATTTAACATGGTATCATAGCTAGCCTGAAAGAAGGCATGATATGGCATGTATGACACTTGTTGCACTTACGATGCTAGGGCTTGATATAGAAAAAACCAGTCATCGTAGAACTTTGGAGAAGTTTTCAGATCTGAAACTTTTACAGGTAGAAGATAAGATCCCCATGTACCTTGTGTCCAAATTACAACCTCTAATTCGTTGTACTTTGTGATTTATGATCTGTACAATATAGGGTTTCTGCCTCTTCCAGATCCGAGTCAAAAACAGGTGACCTTGGAAAAAAGGTCATAACTTGGGCTAGGAAGCTCCAAATGAAATTTCGTAAAAAGTGACAGGTAGTACACAGACTGTACTGTCTCAGGAAACGTTTTTAGAGGCCGAAGTTGAACTAGTGACACGTGGAATGCCGTACAATTTCGATCTCCTGTATTATTCTATAAACAAGTCACGCTGCGACACTTGGCATAACTCTCTCTCAAAAAACCCAATTGAGGTTAGAACTATCGGGATAGAAAGATGATAGGTCAGGATACCACAGAAAAAAATTTCAGACCTTGTGGATCAAAAAGTGCGTAGTTACACCATAAACAATCAGGTACATATTTCTGTCAAAACATAATTATTTTTTAGCACCTTCATTCATGGCTTCCGGAATTTAGGGTTTCGGAGAAAGTTGGAATTCTTGTAATCAGAGACCACGGCTGAATGCTACTCATCAAAATATAAATTTAGAGACCAAGATCAGAATTTTTGGTTGGGTAGAAGACCGGGCTTGATCAGACCCTAGTTCAGGACTTTGATTGGAAAAGTGGAAAATTAGGGCTTCTGCAAAAATGAGAATTTTTTAAATCTGTGACCACGGCTGGAAGCTCCTCAGAAAAGTAGAAGCTTAGAGCTTTGGATCAAACCTTTTGATTGGGAAGAAGAGTGGGATTCATCAAACCCTAGTTCGGGGTCACGTCCAGTGAATCCGGAAGTTTCAAAGGCAAAATTGAGGAGTGAAACTTTGCAGTTTTCAAATTCTGAATATACCAGTTTGATCAGCTCATCAAGGCGCATATTTTTATCCTTTTGGAAGTTTGAAATTCAAAGTTTGAATTTTTGGGGTTTCTATGACAAACCCTAATACAGCTCCAGATCCAGTTCCTGCAAATCAAGTGGATTGGTTTAATCCTAGAAAAGGATGGATTGGTCACCTGCATAAGTGAAGAAGTTCCTGTTTCAGAGGGAGATGAGGCTAAGGCCTTACATAAGAAGATTACAAGCAATCTCGACAGGTATGACTCATCTAGGTATGTCTCGAGATTTGTTCATGATTAAGTTTATGATATGTTTGTCTTCATTTTATTACGGTTAGAAAAATCTTGATTTTAGACTTGTCATATCACCTTAACAAAATTATGAATGCATGCATTAGGGTGTTGACACTTATGATTGTACTAATGCATTATGGTGTTGTATGAGGTTTATGTTGTCCGCTAACATGAAAGGTACACCAAGAAAGACAAATCATGTTCTAGTTCAAGAACATATGATCATGATGACATGAAGACAAAGATTCATCCATTGTCATGGATTACTTAGAAAATCTACTTACAAGGTATGTATAACTTGGTTCTACAATGGATAACTTATGAGACATCCAGGTTACTAGGACAAGTCATTGAAGAGAACCAGAAGACATTATGCGGGTATGTTAGACATAACTAGCTAGCATGCTAATCCAGGTATGTTTTTCCTATATCAAGCTAGAATCCTACCTTGTGTTAGGATCTTATACTGTTGTGTTGTTGATAATGATTATTCATGAAGTCATAGGTTTGAATAGTCATGGTTGTATGCATATTATGTTTCTTACCATAATTGATGATATGACTAACCAGAAGAATCATGAAGGTATAGGTTTGAATAATCACAGGTTTTATGAATATTATATCTCTTATCTTGATTGATGATTTAACTAACCAGAAGAGTCCTATGATCAAATAAGAATATGTATGAGTAAAAGAAGACTTCCCTGAAACCTTGAATACTAATGTTTATTATCTGTGTTTGAAATGATCCTGACTATACATGCTTGAGATTATTGTGTTTTGATAATATTAAGATTATACTAATGAATGTTTGATTATGTATGAGACCTAGAGGATAACACAATGATGATACTAACAAGCATGCACATGGATCGAGAACGAATATAAGTTCAAGGACAGGTAATCCAGGAAGCAAAGATCAAGGGAGAGCACACTCCAGTTGTTCCTGCAAGAAAGCAAAGGAGCACACTTCAGTAGTTTCTGCAAGGATGCAGATATTCAGAGGGAGTTGACCACTTCTCACAATCCACATCAGAATGGAGTTGCAAAGATTCAGAGGGAGTCCTCCCAGCAACCAAACAAAGATAAGTATTTGAATTGTCATTTCTTAGATATTGTTCAATAATGTATATACTCATGTTCCTAGAATTAGGTTGTGTATTATGCATATTAGAATAGTTGCATTGATGAGCAATATACTACTAATATACATGGGTAAGTGGCCTATGGCACTGTACAACATTCCATTGCTACTTATCTAGAATGAAACCTCTTTGTTGACATGTTAGGAGTTGTGCACACTCTTAACAATGTTCTGGTAAAGATTGGAAGGCATCTAGAAAGTTACAGGATATGGATAAATGTTGTATTGAAGCATTGGCTAAGATAATTGCATGACTGTATGACATATTTCTTTATGTGTAAGAATTTGTTCTGAAAACTATGAGATGTTTTCTAATCATGCAATTTAACTTGTTGTGTAGGAAAGATCGTATACCATCACCCACAAAATAAGGACTACAACATTTGTTCAGCAACAAAGTTATCTATTGAAAATATTGAAGATATTGAAGTTCCCAAGATCTAGGAAGAATGCCATGATCGAGGAGTACTAGTCGATCATGAAGATGTTTGGGATGCAGTCCCAAAGGGTAGTCTGTATTGACTTCCAAGAGGATCTACAAGATCAAGCATGCTGTAGGTGGTAGCATAGAGACTTTTGCTCCTGTAGCCAGATACACTTCCATTAGATCCGTACTTGCTATGGCTGCAGTGATGAAGTGGAAGATACACCAGATGGATTTCAAGACAGCCTTCTTGAATGGTGTAGTTGAAGAAGAAGTGTATGTGGAGAAGCCACTTGGTTCTGAGACACATGACAGGGAGTCATATATGTGCAGAACTTGGTATGGTATGGTAGATAGCTTTCTATCCAGTTTGGGTTTTACCAAGAGTAAAGCGGATTCCAACCTTTACTACAAGGTTGAGGAAGGAAATCTAGTGATACTACTTTTGTATGTGGATGACCTGTTTGTTACAGGTGAGTATATATTGATTGCCGACACGCAGCGGAAGCTTGCTGCCAAGTTAGAGATGAAGAACTTGGGTATGATGCACTACTTTCTTGGTATGAAGGTGTGGCAGAGTGCAGATGGAATCTTCCTTGGACAAGGGAAGTATGCAGTAGAGATCCTAAAGAGGTTCAGGATGATGGACTGCGGGGCTATGGCATCGAACCTGAAGCTTCTGTGTGATGCTTCATCTGAACCGGTTGATGTCACTATGTATCGTCAGATGATTGGGTCCTTGATGTACCTGACAAACACGAGACCAGATATTTGCTTTGTGGTGAACACATTGAGCTAGTTCCTGACAGATCCGAGGAGTGTTCACCTGGTTGCTGTAAAGCATATTCTGAGGTACCTGAAGGTTACAGTTGATTATGGGCTCAAGTATGATGCGAATCAAAAGTTTAACCTACGAGGTTATGTTGATTTAGATTGGGCAAGCAGTGCTGCAGATAGGAAGAGCACTTCTGGGTGTTGCTTCAGTATGGGATCAGGTGTGATCTCTTGGTTTAGTAGGAAGCAGTCCTGCGTAGCACTGAGTACAGCCAAAGCAGAATATGTTGCGACGGATGAGTAGGTTGCAGATGTATTGACCAAGCCGTTGGCCAGAGTGCAGTTTGAGTACTTCAGAGAGAGGCTTGGTGCACTTCATATCAAGGTTCATTCCAAATGGAAGTGATGAGTCCGGAAGATGCAGATGCACATGAGATTTTCTGACATGGTTGATGTGTTCTCCCATGGTCGTGATGTAATTTCTGAGCCATTCTCACATGGTGGTAGATGTGTTCTCCCATGGTGTAGATGTAAGGGCTGAAGCCATTTTTCACATGGTGGTAGATGTGTTCTCCCATGGTGAAAAAGTAAGGGCTAGAGCCTTCCCCGAATGGTGGTAGATGTGTTCTCCCATGTCAGTGGTGTAAGTACTGGATGATGTGCATCTGGGCTGGCTTCGTGGACGATGAGATGATCTGAAGAAGACGATGCTATGATGATCAAGAGGATCATGGATGATGAGCATCAGGACGATGCTCCAGTTACTGCTCTATATGTATATGTACGCATCATGTTGGATGCTGGATATGATCAGTTGGATCATTTATATGTATATGTATGTACGCATCATGTTGGATGCTGGATGTGATCAGTTGGATCATTTATATGTATATGTATGTACGCATCATGTTGGATGTTGGAGATGATCGGTTGGATCATTTGTATGTATTTTGTATATGCATCATGTTGGATGCTTGGACCATGTATTTGTATATGTATCAGGTGGATACATTGTATGATCAGGTAGATCATGTATGTTGATATGTATCATGTATCTGTATATGTATCAGGTGGATACACTGTATGATCAGGTGGATCATGTATGATGATATGTATCAGGTAGATACTTGGTATGCATCAGGTGGATGAATTGTATGATCGGGATGATCATGATGACGAGCTTCAGGGTGTTGCTCTAGATGATATGTATCAGGATGGTACAGTGATGATGATCAGTGTGATCATGAGCATCAGGATGATGCTTTTTGCGATGATGATCTGTTGGATCATGAGTATCAGGTTGATACTTGGAGGTCAGAGATGATATGTGGCAGGTTGTGCAAATATCATGTAATGAGTCCTGGGAGATCTTGCCGGTCGTGCTGCGGCACATAAATGTTCCTGGGATACTCTTTCCGGTATTTCTATGTAGTATGTAATCAGTCCTCAGATATCCGATAGGTTGAGCTATGTGCTCGTAATCATTCTTGGGATGAGGTATTACTACGGAGACATGTAATCAGTCCTCAGATATCCGATAGGTTGAGCTGTGTGCTCGTAATCATTCTTGGGATGAGGTATTACTACGGAGACATGTAATCAGTCCTAGGATGCTCTTTAGAAATCTTGTCGGTCGTGCTATAACACATAAATGTTCCTGGGATTCTCTTTAAAGGTTTTGTCTATCCACATGTAATCAATCCTAGAGATCCTAGAGGTTGAGCTGTGTGCTCGTAATAAGTTTTGGGATGCTCTTTAGAGATCTTTCCGGTCGTGCTGCGACACATAAATGTTCCTGGGATGCTCTTTAAAGGTATTCTGGAGGAGATGCATGTAATCAGTCCTGGGAGATCTTTCCAGTCGTGCTTAGGCACATAAATGTTCCTAGGATACTCTTTCTAGTATTGCATCCGCACATAAAATTAGTCCTGAGAGGCCACCTCTATCAGACCGTTCGCACAGATGATGAAGACCTGCAGGTGGTGGGTCTACATCCAGTATAAAAAATGACTAGCTCTGTAGAACTTCCTATGACGATTAGATTCAGAGATTGATTGAGATAGCAGCAGCAGTGACGATGATGATGATTCGAGGATGATGATTCGCTGATGATGATCCAGAGAAGAAGACTTGTACTAGAAGACCTGTGTCGAGAAATACCTTCCTAGTTAAGAGGGAGTGTTGATGTATATGTAACTTCGGAATGTATTTCACCCATGTATTTCATATATGTATTTTGAACTCCTATAGAGATGGTATTATTCCTCTATACGGAAGTGTTTGTATTCCTATAGAGATGTTATTATTCCTCTATATGGAAGTGTTTGTATTCCTATAGAGATGTTATTATTCCTCTATATGGAAGTGTCATCATTTATATTGTAAGTGTCGTAACTTATACTTGATGGGTTATTAGACCACCTTGTTGGGGTCGGCCTTGTATAAGTCATGTGGGTCAAAGGGTTATTAGACCACCCTATTGGGGGTTGGCCATGTGGGTCAAAGGGTTATTAGACCACCAAGTGTGGGGTCGGCCTGGATTAATTTAACCATGGGTTAAGCTAGACATGTAGGCCCCATTAGTTTATTGGGCAGGACAGAACAAGTATAAATAGAGATCAGGAGATCTCTATTTGATCATTCATTCACACACTTCTCTCATTCGGAAAGTGGCGCACTTATGAGGAGGAGGCTCTGCTGCTAGGAGAAGACTATCTCTTGTATTCTGGTTGTATCATTGCTCTATCTATCTCTGAGGAAGTTATTGGGGTTTTTCACCTTTATGGTTTTCCCCAAGTAAACTCTGTGTCTCTTTTGTGCTTGCATTATTGTGTCAATGATTGATATGCTGTAGATTTGTTGTACATGTTGTTCTCTCAGTTAAGATCCTAGATCAGATTGAAGTAAATTCTGAAAATTTAACAGCTATTTGCATTTGTAATATGAAATTTGAATGATGTTGCATGGTAGCTATGCTACGAACCATAAAGGACAAATATGCACTTAGTACATCAAAATAAATCTGAAGCAGTTTGAATCAAAATCTCATATTGCTTCAGTTTGATAAACTACAACAATTCTAATGTCATTTTATAGATTTTACAATCACAGGTATCTTTGGTTTACTGTGAGGGTTATGGTTTCTAATTTATAACACCCTTAATAAAGCTCATGGATGTCAATAGATAGTGTTACTTCCCAAGGTTGCACTCAAGTTAGAAAGCCCTGAGACATGAGTCCAACCTAAGGAGAACTAGGGAAGGGTGTTGCCCACTGTCACCACAACAACTCTTCCTCTAACTTTAGGTTGGCTCCTCCAACACAAGGGGGGTGTCCCTAAGGAAAGGTATAAGATGAAACTTAGAAGTAAATGGGATGGTGGACCAAAACCAAAGCCGATCCAAAGGGTAATGGGGTCAAGGAATATGAAGAAAGAGGGTTTAAGAACATGGAGAAGATTATATAACTAAGCCATAGTAGGATGTGCCATAATTAGTCCAAGTGGATTTTCAATTTGTATAAGAGTAAGTGGGAGCCCTAATAGCAGATGCACCATCACAACCATGTACTAACAGCCAATAAATAGTGTGCAACTATAAATAGTGAAGGACAACCATAACATAAGACTATAATGGGCTCCTAACAAGTCAATTTTGAATGCATGATGAATGATGATGAAAGGAAAAGTTGCGCAGTGGCTGCATGATTGTTTGGTATACTTAATTGAAATCCAACTTTCAACATAGCCCATGGCTTTCAATGATGCGCGTTGTCATCAAAGAGTTCCCTCACCTTAACAATATATTTTTAATAAATGATTGGTGGAGAACCAAGTTGTTTCTACCAAATATTTGCCTTCGTATTAGATTACAGGATACATCACCATATGCAATGTTCATTGAAAAACAAGGTTGTGCAAAGTGAGTCACTCTTTTGGGAAAGGTGATGCTGAACAGTATCCCAAACCATTTAGATACTTGGACCCACAAAAGTGCCATGAATATGGAATTTAGCAAGAGATAAGAACAAAGTTTGGAAGTTGAGATTCCTCCAACTAGTTTTCCTTAGTTTTGCTCCTCGCGAGATGCAACCATGTGATATCACTTAATTTTGAGTTCTCTTGACCCTCCATGACCCAAATCTCCCATATTGCACATAGGGAAGGAATGAACCTTGGTCATCCCCAAACCACCCCACTCCTTAGGGATACAAAAAACAACCTATTTAACCTAGTAAAGTACTTTTCTTCCTACAATCCAATCTAAAGTAAGCCTTGAAAGAGCTTCTCCATTCATTGATAGGATACAATAGACATAACACATGAGTAATAGTTAGTACCTTTGAGAAAACTTAGAATCTAGCTTCTAAAGACAGAGTTTGTGCTATCCACCTATCAACTTTCTTAGATATTCTCTTCAGCACCACCTCCCTAAGGGATTTTAGTGAAGCTTATGACACGTGAAGATCCCCAAGAACTTCAACACTCAAATATACTAAATTCATGACTAGCCCCAACTCACTAACCAAGCTATAATGTTTTTGAGTGACCTATAACAATTCATTGTTTCCATTTACAGTTTGGACCCCAAAGCATCATTAAAGACTTGAATAGAATCTATTGTATTTCCCATCCCTATTTTTTCTCAAGATAGTAAGAAAATAATTGTGAATGAAATGCCCATTAACCATTTGGCTAGCATTGAGCCTTGGGAAGGGAATACATTCAATGAAATTGAGAGCATTCTAGTGATTCAAGTGTTCACTGAGAGCCTCAACAGGAAACACATAGAGGATCAAAGCCACTGCGCAACATTTCCTAATTGGGCATAATTGCTACATGATGAATGCTTTAGCAACACAACCCTACCCTGCAAACATTTAGAAAACCGATAATTCATTCGTGTGAGTGAGGTGGGGGCTAATTGTGAATGAAATGCCCATTAACCATTTGTCTAGCATTGAGCCTTGGGAAGGGAATACATTCAATGAAATTGAGAGGATTCTAGTGATTCAAGTGTTCATTGAGAGTATCAACAGGGAACACATAGAGGGTCAAGGCCACTACGCAACCTTTCCTAATTGGGCATAATTGCTGCATGATGAATGCTTTAGCAACCCAACCCTATGTTAAATTTTTAGTATTAAATCACAATACTATAGGATCTTTGCTGAGAGAATAACATCTACAGTATATCAATGCATGACAATCATAATATGACAAGCATCACAAGCATCACAAGAATCAAAAGCATAGAGACAAGAGACACAGAGTTTCCGTGGGGAAAACCCTAAGGTGAAAAACCCCACAACTTCCTCAGAGATATAGAGAGCAATAGCTCAACCAAAATACAACCAAATAACACTGAGATAGTCTCCTAGCAGATGATCCTCCTCCTCCTCACTAGTGCGCCACTTTTCAGAGAGAGAGATAGTTACTTTTCCGAGTGAGTAAAATAGAGATCTCCTATCTCTATTTATACTCACCTTTTTGCCCAGTGACCTATTGGGGCCGACTTGTCTACTTGGATACATCCACATTATATTATATATTAATTAGGGCCGACCCCATAAGGTGGTCTAATAACCCATCGGCAAGTACACACACTTGCGACACTTGTCAATCCACATGACGACACTTCCTTATAGAGGAATAACACATCTCTTATAAGGGTACAATAAATATATATATAATACACAGATGAAATACATTCCGAAGTTACATATACATCAACACCCTACCCTACAAACATTTAGAAAACCGATAATCCAGTCGTGTGAGTGAGGTGGGGGCTAATAAACCTAAAAACCGATAATCCATGACATAATGTGTTTCCAATGACCCGGAGCAGATTCAACTAGACATTTTCATACTCATCCATCACCTATCCTTCCTTACCCTCTGACCTCAATTCTGTGTGCTATGGGTGGTCTGGAAGGCGAGGATTAGGCACATTCTAAAATATGATTCGAAACAAGTCGGCCTCAAATAATTTAGAAAACAATATGAATATCCAGAGATTCGAAATAAAATGAAAACCACCTACTTAGTAAATGAAATCAAAACCACCTAATTCGCACCAAAAAATGCAGAGATTTGACTCAATAGAGGAGGGTTTCAACTTACAGTTGCCATAGAGGGTCTGCGGGGATATGCAGACATGGCCGAAGTGGGTGCCACAAAGAAACCAACTTCAATAGCCCTCGTAGCAAAATGAAATGAGGACAATGCCGGAGCGGGTGCAACCAAAAACCAGGTGGAACATGCACATTAAATCCTCGTAGCAGAGTGAAATGAGGACGCTGTTGGACCGGGTGCCACCAAAAGACCGGTTTAGCTAGGTTTTTGCAAGTGTGTTGCTATTTGCAAGCATTGAAATGACGTCAACTCCAGTCCAGTTGTAGATACTAGAATATGGTCAGGTTTTTTGCAATTTCATAAATAGGGAGAAGATGTTGCCACTAAGAGGAAGAAGTGGTAGGGATGTAGTAGATGAGGCAGTGATTAAGTAAACCATAGTACAGGTGGCAGGGTTTTGACAAACCAGGAAGGAAAAAAGTGCGGCCATGTTTTTAGGCACTGGAAAAATAGGTGGAAACACTCTATAATCCAATGACATACGACGAAATTCTTAGTAGAAACGTCCCCTTCAAAAATTCCTTCAACATAATTAATAAAAAGGTCATTTCAAAGAAATCAATATCTCCAAGTAAATTAAATTAAATTAATTACAACAAATAAGAAATTAAGTCGATATGAAAAACAAATTGATACCTTAAAAATGACATAATAACTTTGATATAATATATTTTATTTTTTATTACAACATCTTGATGGCTATCTCTAATAGAGAATACAAAATAATCCATTTAAGAGAACCCATATATATCTAGTTTCCAAACATATTTTAACCTACCTCTCTAAGCCTGCACTAAATCAAAGCATTAAAGGTACATGTATGTATATGGATATGTCTAGTGATTTAATTGGATTTGCTTAGTAATTATAAATGAATCCTAAATCTCGGGGACCAACTTCTTAGTGAAATCTCATGCTTAGATGAAGGAAAGCCACGCTATTTAGTTATTACAATTATAATTTAAATTTACATAGCATAAATTTGAAAGAATGAGATGAGAAATTTCAGCTCCAAACAATGCTAATCAAATTATTATTATTTTAATCAATATTAGTAGGATTACATAAAAATAATATGTTATTTTACTATAATTCAATGATATATATATAAGCTTTTTTTATTTATAAAACATTTTTCAAACATATTATTATTAATTTAATTAATACTAATAAAATTATATATAAATAATATGTTATTTTATTTCATTATAATTCAATGATATATAGATCTATCTATATATATAAACTTTTTTTATTTATAAAACATATTTATCTTTAATTTTGTCTATGCAATATATTTGCTTGACTATTTATTCATGCAAAATTAGTATTTGTGCAAAATAAATCTTAAAGTTCTAACCAAACTAGCTCTTTGGAAATCACCTATGATGCAAAAGGTGCATATTGCCTCCATTCAAAAGAAGAGTATGTGTATATCAAATTAAATATCTAATGCTTTAAATGAGAAGCAAATAGATGGATCTTCTTCGAGAAAAATAGTCAATAATCCAAACAAGTAATTATCCAAGAAAAATGAGTGGTAATTGAATTAACTAGCATACGTGAGAAGGTCCCTCTACTCCAAACTAGATGTAATCAAACTCTAATTTTGAGTACCTTGCTACTCTCTTTATTAACTAGCAAACTAGCAAACATGCTACACTAGGACACTCAAACTTAAGAGTTTTATAGCCATGCAACCTGTGTAGTATGGTATTCATTAAAACATAATGAATACGCAAATTTGTTAATACCAACTGACTATGATAGAAATCAATTTCTAAAACAAAATTGTTTAAGCCAAGTGGACACAACATAAATGGTGTTGTCTACTTACCCCAAGGAAGCCAAGTTCATAAAGTTACCAACGTAACCATTAAAAGAGGACTTAGATACTTGACATTCACCATGCCCTCAAGACAAAGAAATTGGGCTCTACAGACTGTAAATCATGAGTAATTTCCTCATATAAATTGAAAAAATTTCTAGAGATAGATTGAGCAAACCAATTTCCATGTCAGCAAGAAACTAGAGAATATCAACTTCATCCAAATGACATTCTAGCAAATGAGTCAAACCCTTAATGCATACCTCATCATTATCAATAATTTTTTATTTTATTCTAGAACCAATGATGAAATATATAGGAAATATAATTGCATATGAGCCTCCTATAATAGTAGGAATCCTAGTATCAAATGTCATTTGGATACTATATTAAGACCTACCACAATCAATAATATTTAGATATCTCTACCCTTCTCCTCAGGCACAAACATATAAATTTTAGTCAAAACCTATTGTAGTAAAACTTAATGTGTCATCGATCTTGATGAACCACACATTTTCCCATGATTGAATAGAACTGAAAGAGTATCAAAATGGATTGTTTATATGTCCCCCAGTAATAAAATATCAATGTTCCATTGCTTAAAAAAGGACCATACCAAGACCTTAAAGACCAAAATGTGAAGTGGGTTGTGCTTTCTACTTACAGTGATATGACCCATCTAAGGAGAAAACATTAAGGGGATGATAAAAGTGGTGCCCAACATTACCAAATAGTGTTGGAAACCTAATAAATGGATTCCTATTAACAAGATTTTTTTCTCACCTACTTTGTCATGATTGTATTCACCATTATACATCACTTCCAATTGTGTTAGTCCCATTCTCATCTCCTCCATCACCATATGGCATGAGTAATATGACCATAAACTAAACTAAAGACAAAAGATGACCATAAAAGGTCATTGCAAGGAATTTCCCTAAAAATCCATGTAGACCCATCACATTAAAAGTCTTAAAAACTACAATGTGGACCCAAAAACAAAATCTAGCTAATCTTAACTATGATGCATCTTCCAAAAAGGTGTAGTAGTTTTGGATACTCCCAAACCATTATTTCTAAAAATAGTATTTGATATGATCTCCAATGCCTATTATTATCTCATTCAGCCATTAATGAAAAGGGATTTTCCATAGTAAGGCTAGTTCAAAGAAGTGTCCACATAATTTCCTTTTTAATCAATTCCTCAAGTTCATTATACCAGACCATACTCATTCATAATCTAATAAGGCTTATGTTACAAGATTACCTATATGAAAAGAGAAATAACCTTTTGTATCCCATTCCTTTCACCATTTGGAGTCCTACACATACGTCATCTAGCTCGGAGTAGAGCATCAAAGGAGAAGAAAAACCCTCTCTAGGGTTGGGTATAGAAGTTCACATTAGTTCATCCAACACCAAGGTGTGTCTCGTAATCTTCATTCTTTCGTTAAACTATCAATACAAAATTCTTATATCATGTCTTGTCTCCTTCTTAGTTAGATTATTTTCTATGACATTGCATGAATATTTAGGATCATTGTTCATTTCTTTTAGTTTTCCATTAAACCCTTTTTATATCGTAATTAGGATAGCACAACCCTTCAATAAGTACTTTTAGTATGAGTTGGTGCTAAAACACAAACACAAACACCGCTTCCACTACAACAAAAGTAACTAAAATTTCCCACCATGTTTAAACACTAATAATATACATGAAAAACATAAAAATATCCACAAGAAATAAAAGGAAGTAACTGATTGAATAGAGGTGCCCAACATGCTAAATGTAGTTATGGAAATGACTCACAATAACAAATGCACTTTTAGTAGTACCTTGCAACATGAAACACAATACTCTCTATTAACATTAAGCCAAGACTTGCACTAGATTCTCTTCACAAAACGCCTTCCACTAAAACCCAATCCAATTCTACAACAAGTTGGATTTCAATATTAAGCAACAAAATAAAGTTATTGAAGAATTTCCAAGTCCACATATTGCATCTAAATAGGGAGAATTTATCGTTACGATGGCCATGTGGGAATTTGGTGGTATTAAGCCCACCCATTGTAAAGTTTTCAAGGCTTCCTTCCTTAAACGCCCAACACGCCCCCTTCCTAAAAACCCAATCCCACTAAATGATGCAACATGGATTACGACAAGTTGGATTTCAATCTTGAGCAACAAAATACAATTTTTAAAGAACTTCAAAATCCAAGGATTACGTGTAAATATGATGAACCTCTATATAAATAATCACATTGAAACCATTGCCACCAAAGTTGACATCAATTCAAATAAATAATTATTTTTCCTTTTTTATTACTTATGGTAATTTCATTCAATAACAATTACAATATTATAATTTTTATAAAAGTTAAATATAAATTTAATCATAAACATTTATTAACCTAACTTTTCCTATAGCTAATTAAAAAACAACTATGATGAATTTCACAAAAAAATGATATTGATGGAAAGATGGTAGATTTACTTAGAGTAATCTAATGTGTCAAAAAAATGATATTGATGGAAAGATGGTAGATTTACTTAGAGTAATTTAATGTCTAAACATTTTCTATGGGCAACAAATGTCTAAGGACTTCTAAAGCCGCCAGGAATGGCACACGGTTTTCAAATGGATCTCAATAATTTAATGCATTGCGCATGGCAGTACAAGTTAATTTTTTAAATCAAAAGAATATTTTGCTTTTATTCAATCCTATATATAAGAAATATGTATAATTTTTTTTGGAAAATGTGGCAACACACCCTACTCTCAACTATACGCCACACATTCGGCGTAATAAGAAAAAAAACAAGAAAATTAATGTTCATGTTGACATTGTAATCCACGTGGCTAACTAATATCGCCGATGTCTACGCTGTCACAGCAACGATGATTACTCTTCCCTTTGTATATCGATGTGTGATTGCCCATTATACTATTTTACACTGTTTGAGCGCCATTGTCAGGACTCACGACAGTACTCTTTGAACCAAATAACTTTATGGTCGGCCACCTATGACGCAAAAAAAAAGAAAATACTGTTTGCTGTGATTCACGTTGAAAACTTTGCTTCTGAATTGGTTCGTGAATCGTGACCTCCCGAGGCAGAGATAAGACAATCCAAATATCCATCATCCATCTACCTATTCTTTCTGAGGAATTTAGCGAAAGAGCAATAATCAATTCGCGATGACAATTCCATGGCGCAGCCTCGTTCTGATAGCCTTCGCCTCCCTCGCCATACAACGTATTCCTGCACAGCTACTGGAGGATCGTCGACATACCACATTTCTCTTCGACGGATTCAATGGAACCAACTTGATCTTGGAGGCTGATGCTTCTGCCATCGCCTCCGAATCCGTGCTCGCGCTCACAAATCACACTCGTGCAAATCACTCGCATGAGTTCTTGCTTGCCCGCGCGCTGTATTCAATTCCTGTGCAGATGAAACGCAACGGGACGGTTTCCTCCTTCAGCACTACCTTCGTTTTCTCCATTGTGCCTCCTTCCTCTAACGCAGGAGGAAACGGAATCGCCTTCTTCATGACGCCCCATACATCTTCCATGGGCACTCAGCCGTCCCAGTATCTGGGTTTGCTTAACCTCACCAGCAACGGGCAGCCATACAATCACTTATTCGCAGTGGAGTTCGATACCACCAGGAATGTGGAGTTCGAAGACCCCGATGGCAACCATGTGGATGTGGATATCAACAATCTCGTCTCAGTCATGGCCAAGCCCGCCGGCTATTGGAATGGGGAGAAATTCCATGGATTGAGTCTCAAGAGCGGAGCGAACATACAGGCCTGGATCGATTACGAGCATCTTCAAAGCCGCCTCAATGTCACCATTACGGTGGTTGGCTTGCCGAAACCGCAGAGGCCGTTGATATCTCTGCACATCGATCTGCACAATGTTCTGGAGGAGAAAATGTTCATAGGGTTTTCAGCGGCAACAGGGCTCTTCGTGGAAGACCATTACGTTCTCGCGTGGAGTTTCACCACCCAAGGCACAGCGCCGCTCCTCAACGTATCGTGTCTCCCTTCATTTGCCAACACGTATTCGGAACGTCTGAGCCGGGGATTCATAGCCGGAGTCGCCGTGACCGCTCTGGTTCTCTTCTCGCTTGCGATTGTGGCGGCCGTATTTTTCAAAAGAACGATAAACAAGGAAACGATAGAAGAATGGGAGCAGGAGTACTGGCCCCATAGATTAACTTACAAGGAGCTCAGCATCGCCACAAGCAGGTTCCGGGACGAAAACGTTTTGGGGTACGGGGGTTTTGGCATGGTTTACAAGGGCGTGCTCCCTAGCAGCGGCCAAGAAGTTGCAGTGAAATGCATAACGACGGAGTTCACAGAAGGAATGAAGGGGTTCGTTGCAGAGATCTCGAGCATGGGGCGCCTACAGCACCGGAACCTGGTTAAACTGCGGGGTTGGTGCCGGAGACATAAGCAGCTATTCATCGTTTACGACTACATGCCCAACGGCAGCCTGGATAATCTCATCTTCGGGAGTCCAAAAACAGTCCTGCCTTGGCATCGGCGATACGCGATCCTGAAGGGCGTAGCTGCGGGTCTGCTGTATCTACACGAGCAATGGGAGAAAAGGGTCGTCCACAGAGACATCAAGTCGGGTAACGTGCTGCTGGATTCGGAGTTCAACGGACGGCTTGCCGACTTCGGGCTCGCTCGGCTGTATGATCACAGCGAGAATCCGGAGACGACACATGTGGTAGGAACGGTGGGGTACATAGCGCCGGAGCTCATACACACGGGGAAGGCCACCCCTAGCTCGGACGTGTTCAGCTTCGGTGTTCTGCTGTTAGAGGTGGCTTGCGGGAGGAGTCCAGTGGATTCGTTGAAGGACTCGGGGCGGATGATTTTGGTGGAGTGGACGTGGGAGCTGTACACGGAAGGGAGGCTGCTGGAGGCGTCGGATCCAAAGCTGGCAGGGAAGGGCGGATATGATGTGGGCCAGATGGAGAAGGTGCTGAAATTGGGGTTGTTGTGTTCTCACCCAGAGCCTGAGAGCAGGTTGGGCATGCGCCAGGTTTGCCAAATACTGGAGGGTGAAGCTGCAATTCCTATGGGATGGTAGGACAGTAGGTTTGGATTATTCATGTCTGAGTTAATAAATGTATAGAATATTTTTGTGAAATTTTGATGTGTAATGTTTAAATTTTAATTTTGATTGTACAAATAGATTTATTTTACTCGACGATATTGAACATTCTAATTATGCAATTTCAACAATTTAAAACTACAATTTTAAAGTATACTGAAAAATGGCTTAAAATTACAAATGGTCAACCATTTAACTTACATCCTTTTATATTATCATATACTATTTTATTTTATGTTCATAAATCATTTAACTTACACCCTTTTATCTTATCCTATGCTACGTTATGTTTGTCAATCATTTAATTTACACTTTTTTATGTTATCATATATTATTTTATGTTCTTAGCCCAAGTATATTTAAAATTTGAACAATAAATTTTTATCTGATGTTTTAATTTGAACATTGCCCTTCATGTAACATTTAAATCTTAATGTTACCATTTTTTTTAAATAACATTTATAAAAACTATATGAAACATTGAATTATCATCTTGCAAAATGTTTACAAAAATATAATAAACAAAAAAACATAATGATTAAACCAAACATATATATATAATGACAAAGAAGGTTTATCTTATAAACTTTTAAATAGGCTTCTTTACAAGCAATACAATGGGCCATTACCCTGGGCCACCAAATACCATAGGCCCCAAAAACCATCACCTTAACATACAACAGAAAGAAATACAACATATTGTGACAAAAATCAAAATTTCCATATTAAAAATACAAATATAAAAAGAATATATATATGAATTTTAATTTCATCTATAATTTTGAAGTGCATTTTTATTCTTACACATCTTTCTTATATATATAAGTGTAAAAATAAAGATACACTTCAAAATAATGTGGCAGTGTGCGATTTTTAACAATATTTTAGAAATGGTATTTAATATGTTTTTAATAATATTTGTATTCGCGATGGTATTGAATGTTTTTTTATTCCCTACCCATCTGTTTAGTCGACCGTACAAAACTTTTAACATAAATCACCAAGTATAATCAGAGTTTTTTATTTAAATGGTTTAAAATATTTTTTTTAACTATTATTGAATCAAAACTTTACTTTTATCGTTCAAGAAAATTTAGTAGTAAAAATATATATTACAGCACCGTATCTTAACTAGCATTCAGATCTGTGATGAGTAGGGTCGTTTATTGTAGATGGCATCTTTATAATTAATTTAATTAGTTTCAAGTGTTATTGGTTTCATCGGGTTGGTGACGACATAGTGGCTTGCACCTACCAACCAATGTCGGAGGCTTTCTTCTCTAAGTGTTTATGTTTATGTCGGAGGCTTTCTTCTCTAAGTGTTTATGTTTATGTCGGAAGATTATCCTCCACTTTGTGAAGGTATATGTTATTTACTGTTCTGGATTTTCCATGAAAGACCTTGGCAATGCTCTCACAAAAGCCATCTAAGAACTTGGAAGCATTCTTGAAAGCTGGTTGTGGATACATTTACAGAATTTAAAGATAGCATGTTATCCAACTCATAAGGAATTAGACTCGAGAGTTGATTATTTGAAAATTCATTATTTTGAAGCTACTTAAAATTAATTAGATTAGGTGGGATCCCTCAACTCAATTGGTTATTGTTGGGATTAAAAACCAATGAAAAACTAGATAAATTTCATATAGATGTGGAATATGGCCTTCCAACTTGTTCTCATCTAGTTACAATTGTATCAACTCTTGAACACCATAGAGAGAGTTTGATATTTGTCACTTAATGTTGTTCCTTTGAATATTTCAATCTTTCAACTTTGTCAAACTAAAAAGAGGCAATGGAACGCTTCCTATAAGTAAATTTTTGCTAAGATCTAGCTTCAGTATGTTGGAGCAAATCCCAAGCTCATATGGTATATTTCCCATTAGTCTATTTGAGAGAGAAGGGGATCTTATATGTCCTACCCATGTCCTGGGAGGTGTAGGGGTCCTTTTGGTAACTTGGTGAATCATTACACTTGTTAGAATGGGTAGGTTCAAATGGCATGTTGTATTGATTGTATTGGGTTTGAAGATTGAATTAAAAGGAGTTCATGAACATGTTCTAGAAAGAAGGATCATTCGGATTGACTGACATAAATGGTGGATTAGGATGAGGCATCATCCTTTGTGTCATGATTAACCCTTGTGGTGGAAAGAGGGTTTGTAGTGTACCATTAGTTGGAACTTGGGAGGATGAGTGGGTGGAGTATTTTTTTTACCTTGAGGGTGTTAACAATCTCACTCCTGTTGTCCTCATCCCACAATTGATGAGCTCTAGTGAGGTGCAAACAATGGTGGGTATAATGTCCATAAAATCCAAAAAAGGAACATGAATGATTAGTTCATAAATGGGGGTTCTTGTCATATTTGATGGGTTTAGTAGGATCCTAATTTGTGAGGTTGGGATTTCCTCTAGTCTTACCAAGAGGGTTAGGTGGGTGGCCTTTACCTTCCTAATTTTGATTATTTCCAATATTCTTCCCTTTATTGCTACCGTGCTACATTTTTTGTTTGTTGGGTGTAGGTTGGGCAATGGATGTGTTTTGCTAGCATAAATACACCCTTGCAAGAAAGGAAGAGGTTGAGAATATTGTTGGACTAGCAGTCCTGACGAAGGGCTAGGAAATGGGTAATAATGATTATGGTCTAGTAGAGCGACTCAACCACATATGCAATGGAATCACTACTACACATACAACCACTACATGCAAATCTATGTACATGAAGGATGTTGATAGGAATCGAGTATAAGGTACTCGTTCTCACATGCAAGGATGAGTGTATAGGATTGGAAGGTTAGTAGGGCATATGAGGTTTCCTTGGATTAGAGCACTCACCACTAGGTCTATTACCATATGGATAGTTTCCCATGGATGATGACATGTACGGTTGTATGGGATTAAGGTAGATGGTACTACACCAATCACACCATCTACAGAATGGGATGCTTGATGTTTATCTCAATGTGAGGAGTAACTACAATGCACAGGGGCATCACCATGTTGACAAGTATCTCAGCACGTCCATTCATAAAGGGGGGTTTTTTAATTGTGAAAATTAAGGTCAATATATTGTAGGTATTGGGGGGATGTAGGGTATGTGAGGTATATAGGTATTGGGGGGTATAAAAAGGGGTGTCTAGTAAAAATAGGGGATATCTAGTATAAGTAGGTTTTTTTTTAAATTTGAAATATGTATTGGGAGGGGGGATCATCGAAAGGATTTTGGTAGGTATTTATTAATATCTAGTGAAACTAGGGATATTCTTTAATATCCCATGAATGCATGTGTTATGGCATAGTTTCATTGAGTGAAGACCCAATGCTATGGGGCACATTTGGGATGATAGATTATAAGTAGCCATATTGAGCATACATCAAATCATATTGCTAATGCTTTAAGATGTCTTTCTATTCCATTTTTAGTCACTTGGAAGCAACATCCTTAGCTATGGAAAATAATAGAAATTTCAAGAACTAATCTACAAATATGCGGCCATATATTTTTATCTTGCAAAGGCTCCTTCAAATTTTCCATTCATGGATGTGGTCTGTGGTATGGGTAGCCATATTATGATGGCATGAAAAAATAATTTATACTCCCTCATTGTATCGAATGGGTAATTGGAAGAAAGTGAGAAAAGTGTAGGTCGATGACACAAAATTGGGATATGTCGTGGAAGGTTGTTCAATGTACCACTTTATTGATACTCTAGTAAGGGTTCTTTGGAATAATCGCAAATGGATAGAATCATATACAATAGTATTGGAGGAGAACCATAGACGAAACAACATGATATGGTTGGAGGGTTCCTCTCCTACTTTACCTTCAAATTGAGGGATGTATAAAGGTAATTTGGTAGCCATTGGAGGTCATTTACGATCATGTCTAATAGGATCATTGGTTAGTCTATCCATATATGATAGGTTTAGACTAGCCATAAAAGGGAGGCTTGGCGTTGGGATCATAATTGCACTATTGGTTTCATTTGCATTTGCACTTTCATTTGTAGTAGGATGACTAGCATAGGGAGGGTGAGGGCGAGGGGGGGATTAACACTAGATATGATGGTTTCTTGGTTTCCAAATGAGTTAGTGGCACTAGGGGAAGGTGGAAATTTAAGTTGTGAGGAGCCTAAATTTGATGATCCTGGAGGGTAATTAGGTGAGAGGAGAGGTTTCTATTGTTCAATTCTCACATGTTAGGGTGGGATGATAACCTAGATAGGAATCCCAAAGAGGAGGGATAATCCTCAAAGTTTCCTAGAACATTTAGGAGGCTAGATACTGACACCAAAGAATAAGAACTACCTTAACTATTAGCTCTATGCAATACTAATGAGATGGAGCCAAAATAAGCTAACACTAATTCTAAATATCACTTAATTAAATACAAAGTGCATTGTGTACATTGTAACTTGTGATTAAATTAAGTAAATAACTAACGTAACAATGAACACCCTATAAAGAAAAGATTCACTAGGCCTAGGAAGAGAACTATAACAATGATGTGAAAATAAATGAATAAGAAATTTCTCAAATCTTTACCAATAAGTGGTAGGGAAGGTTCCACCACTGGGAAGAATCAGAAAGATGAACAAGGGCCTTCCAAACACTTTACTTGATGGAATCTCAAATCCACCAAGAAAGTGAGCGAAAGTGAGAATGAGATAGTTATAGTGCATGACATTGGGACAAACTCTAGTTAGCCTACAACTATTTGTCTTAAGTGCACTCCCATCCGTGAGAGCCACTTGGGTAGGTACCTTGAGTTTTTCCACTATTCTACCTTTCATAGGTACATGCAACATGTCATCTTGCCTTCAATTTGAAATCAAAAGGTTGCAGAATCTTCAGTATTGAAAGAGATATGCATCTCAATCAACCTTTCACCCCAACATTGGAATTATCCACTTCGAAGAGCATGCCTTTTTCCAAATGGGTTTGATCCACACCTAATATAAGTCATTTTCAAGTTTCCTAGAAGACAACCTATGAGTTTCGGATGTGAAATGATTGAGGGGAGTTATTTGGATGCATATCCCCACAATCCTAATCTAGCTAAAAAAATTTTTTAGCCCTCAAGTGAGGGATTTTAGTGTGTTATCTTAGGGGTTAATTTTAAGCTTCACTTGGTGTCATGAAACAATTTTTAATGAATTTAAGGTGTGATTTGTGTGCACATGTGGTGTGCAAAACAAAAACTTAAATTGTAATGAAAAGTATATGCTTGGAAATTAAAAGTGTGATGAAAGAAAGATAATAATCAATATTAAATTTTTTTAAAAATATTTCTTGAAGTAAAACAAAAATATTTAAAAAATGTTTCTTCAAGTAAAACGACTATCTTTAATGAGAAAAACCACTTTCCAATTTTCATTCAAATAATAATACAAAATAGAACTACCTATGGGTGAGTGCAATCTAAGAGGTGCAATTGAAATAAATATTAACAGCTGATACTAAGAAATCTAAAGTGACTATTTTCTCAATTACTTTTTTTCTAACAAAAAAAAAGGAAGACAAGTTAATTTCTTATTGATTTGGAAGGAAGAAAAATGAGGCTCTCAACAAAACAAAAGAAAGAGGCCTTAATAAAATTACAATAAACTGACTTCTGTTCAATTTTGGAAATTACTTGCAATGAAAAAGAAAGAGTGGTCGAAAGCTATCTCATTTTGGCACCCTAAAAGAAATAAATACTATGATTTTCAATCATTTCTTTACCTATATCATCCAAACCAATAAAAAAAATAAAGTAATGCAACAAATGAAATGACATAAACAAAAAATAAAATATGATTTATGACCTATTAAAAAAATCATAACTAAGCCAAAATGGAAAATTTGGGGATTCAACTGTTTCATTGAAAATTGTTCTTTTCTGAAACTACATGAAATTTATGTGAAATTATGAAATGGTGTATTGTGCTTTTCCTACAAAAAAAATCATGACATGAAGCCAAATAGGAGAAAATATAAATTATTCTTGTGGTTGTGGTAAAAACTTGGTTTGTTGTCCTTGGTTACCTACCCGCAAGAAGATAACATAAAGTAACAAGCAAAAAATTACCTAAGGATGGAACGCTTATTTCATTAAACTTGGACATATTCTAGTCCAAGTCACTTTGAAGATGGGTCAAAAACATCCTTTCTAAACCCCAAAATCAAGGTTTCTAAAGTGCAAAATATGGTTCCAAAAGTGCCAAATCTGGTTCCAAAAGTTCCAAATCCAGGTTCTAAAAGCATACTTTTTCTTTTGATATCGCCACTTTTGAAATTGGTTTTTGCACTTTTCCGATATGATAAATATGATAATGGCACTTTTAGAACCTGATTTTTCCCTTTTGGAAGGCTACTTTTGACACTTCCAATACTTAAATTTGCAGTTTTGAAAATCGATTTTGGCACTTTCAAGCTATGATTTTGCATTTTCAAAAACCAAACTCGACACTTTACAAGTATTATAATCACAGTGAAATTGAACATACTTGTACAAAAAAACATTCGAGTGTATTATTTAACAAAATACTTTCATTTTCATTTTATTCACAATTGGCCTCACATCACTCACGCCATTCAGGTGCAACAAGCAAGGCCATAATCGATCTAACAAGAATGTGTCATTGACATCTTGGAAAGCATACATTTTTGTTATAATACAATTCCCTTCCTTGTTACAAACATGTTTTTCTTTTGAGTCATCTACAATCACTGTATTTGTAGCATCCCAACCATGGATCAAAATGTCCCAAACTTTGTTTAAAGGCTTGAGAAATACATAAAGATTTCCATCACCCTGATAACCCTCTCTGGCTATGCAAGAACAATATTCTTGTGTTAAAATTACTCTAAAGTGTTCCCTTTGCAATCATGTTCTTTGTAATAATGTTGGCAAAAACTCATCAACGTTTTTTTGTTGTGTAGATGTCCATACCCCAACTTCAAATATACTAAAGTATTTTTCAAACAATTCCCTAAATCCTGGACGTATAAAATAATACTTTGTGGTTGATTCGATATCTGGTGTTCGTGGCAATCCAATTTTTATTTTTATTTTTATGAACTGCGTGTAACAAAACTCCATTGAAATAAAAAAAAATCAATGGTTTACTAGTAATAAATCTTCTAGTATCGACAAACAAAAAACACAGACACACAACCCAATCAATAAAATATTATGTTTCAATGTTTCTAAGTATATTGCTTTCATGTTCTGCAATTTTTGAAACACGTCACTAGATACATGATACGATGTCCATAAATAATATGAGAATTGTCCAATAAAATTTACATCAATTAAATGTAGAAGTTGTAAAAAATATACAAATCACTAAATGAATTGTTGTATGTATAATATGGTGGTCATTTGAAGTGGAATGTCTTTAACCAATGCCCCATTTTTTAACAAGGCCCGAGATAATTCAACAGAGAACACAACATTGTTTTTATAGTTATTTCTCTTTCTTGTGAACCATCAAATGTCCAACCAGTTGGCATTTTCAAGCATTTTTCCTTGCTATTATCTATTGAATGATATTTCCCTTCATCTATAAACAACATGTCCGTTTATATATATATATATATATATATATATATATATATATATATTGGATAAGTACATCCTTGAACGACTTTTTGTAAATGTGCAGTACTTCACCAACATTATAATATGCATACATTGAGTAATTATAAATAGTACTATGTTTACATTGCTCTCGACCCCAAATAAATACAAAGTCTTCATTCTTCAACCATTCAAATATACCAAGGAATTTTTTAATTTCCTTGTTTTTGAGTGAGGAAAACCATAGAGCAATGTCAAAATGTTCTCTAGCAACACTGATAATATCGGGGTTGAACATCCATGCATAATAATGATAGCAATTATGGACAAAATGAGGTTGTTTGGAAAAATATTCAATGTTGGATCTCATCCGAACTCCAAATAGCAATCCCTCTACTCCCAGGACCAATAGTTTCTTTTGTGGTGATATCCATATTGCATACAAAGACCGTGACTATATATATAACCACAACAACAACACTTCATTCATGAAGTTAATGATCACAAACATGCAAATGTAAATGAAGATTTTGATTTCCAAAGATTAATACAAAAAGCACCCAAAATTTCACAGATTCAAATGATTTAATAAAAGCATTACACTGAACTAGTAATATGTTAGATTAAAACGAAAATAGCAACGTCACTAAAAAAACAAAAAACACATTGAATGTTTTAAAATCTCCATAGGTTACATCTAGTGTTTCCCGCTCTTGAAAGAGGCAATGTGTAATGTCCCCAGTTTGATCCCATGGCATTAAACTGTAAATGATGTAATATTGTTATAAAATCGTGGTGAGGAGCTCAAGGCCAAGGCCCCGCCATCGATTTAGTGATGCATATGGTTTACGTGCTAGCCAGGCACATTGAAATTGTAAATATGCATTTTAATAAATACCCATAACTAGCTATGTAATGCAACAAGAGATGGGGGCGTGATTTTACAAGGAATTGGGAGGGAAAACATTCAAACCCTTGAGCCACTCAAGTCAATCCAAGTGTCAATGAGAGAACCCATCAAACCCTCAACTACCCATGTTGACTTTTGTACCCAATCATTGATTTCTCCCAAGAGTTGGTTGAGGTAGTTAATGCCTTGGGGAATGGGAGGTATGGCTGTCCAAAATTTGGGTATGGGAAAACCACCCTGCATGGGAATTCGCGTTTTTCTTCTTGGGCAAGAAAAGAGCCATGAATTCCCCCCCAAGCCATTATCCATGATCATTCCTTCTCCCTCACGAGTTTAGAGCTACCTGGGCGTTTTCCAGGCATGTTTGTTGTGTTTTCCTTCATTCTCCCAGTAGAGAAGTGCGTTTTTGTGTTGTATACCAATGGGGAAGAAGGGGAATGGAACGGGGGTTCCATAGAGACCGTTTTTGTTGTTAAATGCTGAGAGAGTTGGGGAGAAAACGTTTTTCCTCCCTGTGGATGCATTTCCCTTCCCACAGCTCGTTTTGGGTGAGCCATGATTTGGGGAAAATCGATGGCCATCTTGTTTGTGAATTCCATTGCTGGAAATGTGTATCTATGCCCAATGTATGTGCTTGCTGTATGAGAAATCAATATGTTGGGGTATGGGTATGGGTATTCATTGCTTTGGCTTGAGCTTGAGAGTAAGCATCTAGGGTTCAATTGTAGCCTGATAAACCCAACTATGGACTGGCTTGGCTCAGATGGAATGATTAATTGGTTGTGAGAGAGTGAATGTCCCCTTTTCCTTGTAGGAATCATGCCCGGCTCGGGGGTGGCAGTTGTGTTGAGAGGTTGATGAACACAACTGGCCTATGGTTGAGTGGAACATTGCAGCAACATAGCTAGTTGTTTGGGACAATTGCAAAATGGAGATAAGTGTTTTTCTGTCTATGTATTTACTTCTGCAATGTATTAATTTGATGACTGTTGATATGTTGTATGCATGAGTAATGTGTGTGGATAAGTTTAATTCCGTTGTGCATACTTGATTAGTTTTACATCTGCACACAAATGATTTACTCAAATCATTCTAATGAATGGGCTGATAGAATGTGAAAGCCCCACATATTGTTATCATCTTCCCTCTCTTATTGGGTCAGCAGGTGGGTACATTACACAATGATAGGTTACATTTGATGGTTGTCACTCAACTAGTAGAAGAAGGCATTGGAGGTTCTGATATCAATTGATTCATGCATTTTACTAAAACCTTGCCAGATTCGATTTACCAATTCACTATCTGTCCTAGCGGATTATGCAATAAAGGGCTTACTCAAAATACAATTTTCATATGGATGTGATTTCACATCATCACCCTCCAAAACAATGATTGATGTATTACTTTGCGAAGATTTCATTGGGAACTCCTCCCCCACACTCTCCATATTTTTTGTGTATTTCCTTCTTTATCATTGGTACATCTTTCTCGAAACCATAAAAATAAAATTTGTTCCCCATATGTTTTTTCTACACTACCTGCCCTCAAAATTTTTGTAAACAATGACTTCTCCTCTTTGACCCCACATTTAGATGACCAAATCCCAACATTGAATTTGGAAAGACATAATCCCAAAAATTGTATGGCACATGTTCGTGACTCATATGAAGTTTCTTTGTGTTTAAACTGAAATTCACCAACAATACTTTCTTCCCCCTTTTTTACTTTTTTCCCTCCAACAACACTTTTTTGATTTCCCTTTTTTTCTCTTTTGGAGTCATTTTCTGTGACTTTATTGAGAAATAGAAAACCTTCCATTTCTAATATCAATAACATTTTTGTATGGGGAGCTACACATAAATATTGCTTGTCATTATATATTTCAGAATAAATTTGTTTTATCAATTTAAGTAGAAAATAATCTTTGTGTTTTACCTATCAATGCCAGGCCATCATTTGAGTGGTGTGTAACATTACTGGAGATACCGCTTTTTGACACTAATCCCTCGCTTGGTTCACTATTGTCCAATCTCTCTCCTGGCTCATTATTATCCAATTTGATTTGTTGGCTAATATCCACAAACATCGTCGATCCTAGCTCTGGTTGTGGATGATCCACATGGTGAATAGCAATACAATCATCTTGACCTAGAAATTTGCAGGTATACATTTTATATAACTTTTTGCAAGTATTCAAGGTCACTATTCTCGTTCATGATTTAGTTAATTTAACCACAATCTTTGAAAAATAAATTTTTACCTTCTTGTCCATCTTGTTTTCCAGTTTGGTAGTTCTTTGTCGATTCTCCATCACATTCAATGTCGTCATCGGATACTATAATTTTATTGGACGATACCTGAGTGTGCTCTTTATTTGAAGTTGTAGTAGAATAGGAATTTGAAGAAGTTATTGAAAATAACCGATTGAGAAAATTAAAATACAATGAATTAAGACATCTGAAACTGTTAATACAAATACCTTGGTTTATACCCAATTCATGATAGAAACTGTTCATAAACAACTCTTGTTGTACTGTATCCACAATAGAAATAACTATTCTATGAGGCGACCTGATCAACGAACAAAGAACTCTACCTCCTACATACAATGAAAGAAATGTACCTCGAGAAGAGATCAGTCTGGAAACTATGTGATCCCAGAATTCATGTGTCCTTTCTTTTGAAAAAACATGGCTTCTCGAACTATCGTTGTTAACCTTGGGAAAGGGTAAATCAATCATTGGTATGCCCTCATCCTTCCAATCCATATCTATTTGAAAAGTAGATAAATTATCCTCATCTGTTCCAATTTTCCAACACTGTATAATAGAGAATCCTATAAATAAGTCCTTGGATAAATATCTATAAACTCCCTTGGTAGGATTCCGTGTTACCTTCTTTTTTTTTCTTGCTGAAAAGTGTGAAAGCTTTAGAAATTAAACAAGAGTTTTCCATATCAGCTAAAAACATACAAGTACATGTCGCTTCATTCGATTCTAAGTAGTACAACAATGCAATCATATCTTCTTCTGTCCAGGGACTATCACAATTACAAATATCAATGAAAACAAATTCACAACTGATTGCCGCACCAAAAAATCCAATGGATCTCAGTGTGTTGACCAAAGATGCAGGATAACAACATTGACAAGCAAACTGTGAACTATCTTTGATGGAGTCAATGGACATACCCATCCCCTCTTTATTGATATAAATGTTCAATATTTTCTCAACATCATTTGGTAATTTGGTACCATTATCCTCTTCATATTCTTTCTTTCTCTTTTTACCCGGACATTTTGCTTGCTTTTCGGAGCATAAAATATTGCACAGTTGCTGGAGATGGTTTGGTGCAATTTTATATATTTCAATGACATTATTGTCAATGATAATTTGTGATCGAAAAGTTTGAACATCATGAGCTTTGAAATATTTAAAGATCAAATGCTTGGTTGACCTCTCATCCCTGATTTGCTTGAAATATTGATATAAAGTCTCTGCGCAAATTTTTTTTCGACTAATGTGCTTAGCCAAACCAATCCGTTGATTATATTTTCTGCCACAATGATCAATTCATCTTCATCAAGATCATGCAATGGTCTAAAAAAAATAGATCCATGATTCTTTATTTTATTTTGAACAAAATCAACCTGAGTGATGCCACTAGTACATATGGTCAAAATTGCCATGAATTTTCGTTGTAATTGCCACAATTTTTTGTTCCTGTTGCAACGATTCGGGTTTCGTTTTTTCGTGGAAACCGTTTCGTGGATATAGAGACGAAGATTCCCCATCGTGGCAATAACAACGCTCCCCAGTGGCCACATGTCACCTATACAATAGTTCTCAAATGCTAAACCAACCATGAAGTTTCGTCGATATATTGATGCACATCTTTTATATGTTTCCACTCAGATGATAAACTTGCCACGAAGATTCGTGTCTATAGAGACGAACTTATAGCAGAGGTTCGTTGTGATAGAGATGAATGTTTGTTGCAAGTTTAGCATCTACGTGGAAACATTTTCTATAGCTCCACAAATGTTTGTCGCAGTATCCACACGAAAGTTCGTCGATATTGAGACAATACCTGGAAGTGTTAAAAAAAAATAAACCAGAGTAAATGGCAATCCTTGAATCTATTCAGTATTGCACATATTGAAGCCTTATTGCCATTAAATTAGATACTTTGTGGGAACCGTAAGAATCTCACCTTTTTTTGGACCAACAAGCAACAACATATGTTTAATGAATTGAAAAAAGGATGTTTCTATGGTTTTTAAATAGATGCATTCAATTATGCTCTCAAGTTTCAACACTATATGCACTCACATTAACTAGATATTCAATCAATATCTATCATTTATAGACCTCATGGGACATTATGTAGTACTCAATGGATGACTAGCATTGTATTCTATTGTGCATGTTGTCTAGCAATGGTGACACCACCTACTTGGAAAGGAGATCATTATTCATTTAGATCATTAGTATTTGTGGTTCTTGCAAACTCAGGAGTAGGTTGAAGAAAGGAAGACACACGAAGTGGATGACCTACTTATACCAATTCCACTTAGACTTAAGAAATGTGGAGACAAGAAGGCCCTAAGTTGACCTTTTGCAACACTTGCAATAAACAATGCTCAATGTTCTAGCTTGAGGATTCCACTTTTAACAAATCGGTCAATCTCTATTCAACATATCCAATCTTTCAATTCACTACATCAACATCCAACATGCTTGACAGGTCAAGTTTCTCTATCAAATTCTACATTTTTCCTTCATCAAGGATACCTTGATAACATTGATTTCGTTTAAAACTATTGTGGCATTAGTAAGACAATTGTAGCATGCTAGGCCCATTTCTACTGGTCATTGATGCAATGGGATGTTGAAGTACAAATCCTATCTTGCATCCCTTACAATAATTTCCAAACTCCCAAATAGGAAAATTTCTACGTATACACTTATTGTCCCTTGATGTCCATGGGAGTCCAATGTGGTTTTATTTTCTGGTGTACCTCTTATAGGGAACAACCCAAAGTGTGTCTTTATGCTTATTGATCATTTCTCTAAGATGGAATCATGTTCCCATGCAACAATTCTATTATTGCACCAAAGGTTTCCATGCTTTTATTTCTACATGTATGATCACACTTTGTAGCTCCAACATCCATTGTGTCTATTTGGTATTATAATTGATAAGAAATCCTTGTTTCCCAATGAAGTGTCACTTTGACATATCTAGAACATTGCATCCTCAATCCCCTCAATCTGATGGTCAAAAACCAAAATAGTTGACAAATTTATTGTCCAACTCTTCCACATGTACAACCATTTGCATTCCTACACTTGGGATGAAATCCCACCCTTATCAATATGCATGCAACAAAGGTCGCGATCACATCTCTATAAATATTAACCCATTTCATACTTGGTTTCATAGCATTTTGATCCACTCATCATTTCCTTTCAGGATCCATAAACTTAAGTGGCTAGACAATAGGCTAGGGAAAAATGGGAGGCATATTTGTTCATTCAATAGATACAATAGATCCACAGACAGGTCCAGGATCTACTCAGTTGATGATGGTGGAAATACAAGGATTGACATGGCATCTAATGCACCTAGCATTAGTTGAAAGTCAGTGATAGAGTCTATTCCAAGTCAGTTCCAAGTTAGTTGAAAGTTAGTGATAGATTCTATTGAAAGTTAGAGAAATATACATGAGAGTACTATTCCAAGTCAGTCCCAGAATGTTGTTTGTTGGATGTATTTTGAAGGCAACAATGATGAAAGCATGAATCTGATCTATCGGAATGCTTTGATGACAGATTTAGAAACATGTCATTGCATCCTTGTAGCCTTGTATGTACCATATATTTTTATGGTAGAACTCTTAAGCATATTATTGCTTAGAAGATTTTAAAGAGCTTGATAGCCTCCTTTTCCAAATCGTTAAATCACTACATGGATTTTCGACATTTGGAAGAGCTCGATGATGAATGACCTTGATTGCTGTCTGTTCCTAGAGCTGATACAGCTCCAAGCCATTTCAAGAAGAGAATTTAGTGATTCCCATGAAAAGTCCTTAACAAAAATTAATTGTAAAATGCAATCAAGTAAGCTTGACAATATAATGCTGGGCACATTTTGAAAACCTAATGCGTATAATCCAGTATTACTTGTATGTTCAATATTTAAAGTTGGTATTTGATCATGTATTTGATTTACCTACTGGTTTGAGATGAAAGGCTGCTTGATTGGTATATATTCATTTCATTTTGTTTACCAATATATGTTTCCTATTGACTTGGGAAGATAATTTAATTTTCACCGCAGCAGGTTTTGTCTCCTACAAAATGTATCATTTGAAAAAATATTTGTGTTCAATGAGCACAAAAGAAAGTGTTCTTATTTATCATAAGTAAGTGGAAAAGTGATTTTGTGGGGATATACCCCTGGCAGGAGGATGGATACCCAAGTAGTGGGAAATGGGTTGGAGATACCAATGGATGTGAAGGGCAATCTATGGCCCCAACCAGCAGTGAATGTGGAATAAGAGATATATTCTTAAGGGCAGATGTAATCATCCTAAACCCCAACCCAGCCGTCGATCTGTAGTTGGGTCTTCTCATATGATTCATGAAGGGGCAGTAAGCACTGGAGAGGTCCTCATCAGCCTCTGTTGTAACTGATCTTTAAGATCCATCATCAAATACCCAAGTTCAAAGCTCTAGTCGCCTATATTCACTAGGTACTCTAGAGCCTTCATCAACTCTAGCTAGTGATGATGATAAGGACGTGTTGATCGTGAAATGCATCCATATATTTGATATCCATCATCACTTAAACTAAAACTTATATATTTTTAGTTAATCTAGGTACATACAAAACACCAATATGCTCAAGGATATCACCTGATGTTATTTGGAGTGAGATAGATTCCACTCCTAGAATTGGATATGTGTCATAATCACTAAGTTTCACGTGCATACTTACCTCTTGTAACCAAGAACTCCAAATGTACAACCAGTAAGTTCTTAACACAGGCTCTTTGGTATATTCATAACTGCCATATCAACATATTATAATGAGTTACACTGACAAGCAAACTAAAACGATAAACTAATATTCAGAAACATGTAATAAAATAAACATATATATCATATAACAAAAAGAGAGATAAAGTTGAAGATACCAACCTCGATGTGAAACCATTCTTGTAAATTTACTCAGAAGTGTTACTTTTAGAAAAGACTGATTGTGCCTCGGAGAGGCCAGTCTTCTCTAGGAACCAGCTGACCCTACAAGAGGGTGTGTACAAACCAGAGAGAGAGAAATGACTGAAGTTGATTAGGTCAATTACAGTCAAGCATAGTACAAAACTCAACATAAATAAATCTCAAAAATTATAAACTTCAACCAAGTCTCAGCACAAGAGAAGCGATTATCAACACACCACAACTGATCACAGGTGATCAAAGTCAAGTACTCTATAAGAACAAAAATTCAACAAGGTGGTATAAAAAAAATGAAGGTGGGTAAATAACCGCATTAACCACAAGTCAAAGACAAGGTACCACAAGTCCAATAATAACTCAATGAAGGTGGGGAAGGTACAATAAGTATTTAATAACTCAATCAATAACAGGTAATAAAATAAACATATTGATCATATAACAATAAGAGAGGTATAGTTGAAGATCTCCACGTCAACATTAAACCAAAAATCAGATCTGAAGTGTGCGTACAAATATAAACAATGTTCATAAAATAAGAAATATAAACAATGGTCATAACATAGGTGTGGGTAGTAGAAGACCCATGACCCTTAGAACCAAGGGTATGCTCCAAATGTGACCAAACAACCATAGTACTCTATAAGACCAAAACTTCAACAAGGTGGTTTTCATAAAGTTACTCAAGAAGGGTAAATGACCCCATTAAACACACGTGAAAGATAAGGTACCACAAGACCAATCATATCTCAATCAAGGTGGGGAAGGTACAACTAGTCATATCTCTCTCAAATGTACAGACATTCCATATAGCTTGAAAGTTCATCATCACAGTATAAGGAAGGGTGGTGGGATGCCAAATAAAAATATCCCTCATTTCTCTCTATGCAATCCTGATAGCATCACATAACAGATAAGTACCTTGTACTATAGAAAATAAAATCCACCCGTGTTACCTTTGAATTTAGGAATATGGTCTACAATAGCAAAATTTCATCACAATTACCATCCAAATTTCTGACTAGTGCTAAAGCAACAGTAAAAGATTTTATAACATAATTTTGATCTCTAACAACTTCAGCACTCCTCTGTGGTCCCTATGATGAAGTTGGTCCTCGAGATGTAATGGGAAGTAATCAAATTATAACATATGCAGCAGCAGTAAATAAGCAATGAAAAAAACGAATAAAAATTGATTAGGCTTCCTTGTACTCAGACAACATTTTGGTTCATATCTTATCCTTTCAAGGGACAAGTCACCAAGGGAACATGAAAGTACCTTGAGAGAGAGGAAAAGTTAAGTACAGACCTCAAACAGGTTAACACAGTCCACATACTACAACAATTTAACACACTGATGAAAGAAAGGTACAATAACATAACAATTCTACAATTGCATGATAAAACGGTACTATTTCTGAATAGTGCCAAAGCAACAGTAAAACATTTTATAACATAATTTTCATCTCTTTCAGTAATAGGTAATAAAATAAACATTTTGATCATATAACAATAAGAGAGGTATAGTTGAAGATCTCCACGTCAACATTTAACCAAAAATCAGATCTAAAGTGTGGTACTATTTATGAATAGTGCTAAAGCAACAGTAAAAGAATTTACAACATAAATTTGATCTCTATCAACTTCAGCACTCCTCTGTGGTCGATGTGCTGAAGTTGGTCCTAGAGATGTAATGGGCAGTAATCAAATTATAAAGAGTGATGATGATCGAAGTCATGATGAACATATCTAATATAAAGAGAATCAATGTTTCAGACTAATATATCAACATGCAGCACATACAGGGGTCATGATGTGTGAGAAAACACAAAATTTGAATATTAAAATACAAAATAATTATAAACAAGCATACAATGACTTGTGATGACATTTAAATTTAAAATTCAAATTCTAAGAAAATAAAGATATAAATGGGAAAATTTCCTAAGAGCATCACATAAAAGATAAGTACCTCTTAACTATACCAAATAAAATTTATCTATGTTACATACTAACAATGTTTCATACTAACAACATTGATATCCATCAAAATACAAGTCATGAATTTATGTTGCATCTACTTTTTCGTTGATTTCTATTTTTTTGCATTGAAAAAAGTTGCGAGTACAGTATCACAATCATCAATTGGCGCAGTATTTACTGCGATATCTCCTATTATTGTTTGTGTTTCCATGCTGATATCTATGCCACTTCTTGTACATCGCTGAGCAGGGCGTGGAAGCAGTTCTGAAGGGGTGTGAACTGCAACAATAGAAATGAGCATATATATATGACGTTGAATTATTATTGAAATAAATATTTCATTATTTTGATTAAAATTACAATATTTCTCTTTACTAGTCTCTGTAGATGTGACAACTAGGGTGTTAATTGGAGGTCTATTTGCTTCCTCTTACAGTTCATGCTCCTGAGCTACATGGTATTCCATTGAAAGAAGACAATTTATAAGTATACGTCAGAAAATATATATATCTAATCACAATAGATATTTCTATTTCCAAAGCATACATACCAGAATGGACACTATGCTCCACACTATCATGGGACATGTGCACCCCAACATCAACTGGTACTTGCTGAGTACCGCTAGATTCACTACCGTGGTTGCATTGTTGCTTAAAAACAAACATAAATTTTTAGTTATGGGTGATATAATCAGAACTGAATAGACTGTAATAGTATACTACAATTGGTGATATACCTGCATTTGCGTCATTAGGGAGATTGGAGTCTACCCCAAGCTTTTCCGATATTCAACCACACTTTTAAAACCAAGCTTTAGGTCTTCCTCGGTGGCAACAGCTTGGAACGTATTTCCCTGCAATGCATGATAACACATTTTGAAATTTCCAGTATCAAAATCAAATATTTGTTCGGTACTGTTAAAGAAATATTCCCAACAATTAATCATTTAATATTGATGATTCTTGCTCTTAGTTTTCTATAGCCACCCTGGCCCAGTCTGTGTTGCATGTGCTTTTCCATTCTAGCCTTGGTTGCTTTGGAGGTGTCAGGTAGCCTATTTATGAAAATTTTGAAAAACCTTAGATATCAAAAATCTTACTTAAAACAAAAAAGAAAAAAATGATTGAGCTTATTTCAGTAAAAAGATGATATATGTTGTACCTTGCTTTACCAGGCCGTGGTTGTATTCCTTGTTTTTTTAGCAAGTTCTCCTTTGCATCATCTATGAGTGTCTTCCACTCTTTCTCCGGAACCATGGGAGTGATAGTTTTAAACCTTAGCAGTGCAGTAAAAACGCATACAGATTCTTAACCATTAACAGAAAATACACAATGGCACACGCATAACACAGAGATTTTCACCTGGAAACCCTTAACCAGGAAAAAACTAGCAAAACATAGAGCTGCACAACTATTTTCATTATATGTTTTCTTAACCATTTACAATACAATATATGGTATTCGCAGCATCTAAAACCCTAATTCGTTTACTCGAAATTAGGTTACAACCCTAATCCCTTTACCGGGATAAGATAGAATACAATGGGCCGAAACAACAAAAAAGCAAACACAGGCCAAAAAAAAATTTTGCGCTCCGCGCGGACTCCAAGGGCCTAACGCCCCCCTCCGTGTTGTTTTAGAACCTAACGGTCTGAAACGAAGGGGGGGGGGTCCATGCTTGAGGTCAACTTGCAATCTTTCCCTATATTGGGCCCTGGTATATTTCAAATTCTCACCGGCTAACATTGCAACAACTTTCCTGTTGAAAGTATTGCCAAACAAGTTGACCATGTGGTCCATCAATTCATCTCTCTTATTTCTATCTTGGCTATTTGACCATGTGCAAATGGTGGGGCCAAACAACTCCAAGGCTTTGTCATTCAAATTCCTGTAGAAGACATTGTTTCCTACAAAAACATGTAATCCATTAATTTATAATAATTTCAACATATGTCTATTTCAGATTCATGATTAAAATCAATAAATTAATTAATAAATACCTGCAATTTTGTGAACCTTGATAGGAACACAAGAGTCATCCACCAGAAATGTGAGATCTAGTGATCCGATGCTTTTAACTCGTGATGCTCCAGGAAAATTTTCCTGGTCATCTACAATACGTTCATCTACAGAGTCATGTGGAATCCTAGGCTCCATCTCATCATGCTCTGGCATGGCATCATGCCCCGTCTCATCAGTGCCCGCATCATCAATGGATTCGAGGCCAACCACAAGAGTGGCAAAAATCCTCATTGGTACATTGCTTCTTTTTTGTTGCATTGGACCATCACTGCTACCTATACCTGTTTCGGCAGGTTCTAATCTAGTCACGGGTTTTAAAAAATCCTACAAACAATAAACTTTACTTTATCAGATCACTTGGAAAAATAAAAAACATAATATCAGATATGAAATCATGTCATAGCTTAAAACAAAATTGTGAAGATGCCACTTACCCCATAAGATTGTATTTCATCTTGCAGCTGTTGAATCCTTGTCTTGTTCTCATATGTCAAGGGCCTTTTGCGAGCCAAGGAAATCATTTCTATGTTTGCCTTTTTCAAGGCTGTTCTAAAAGTGTGCAGTGGGTCAATGGAATAGAAAATGTCTTCCTCAAACCCCTCATCACCCAGATCAAGTGCACGTGACTAAATTCATCAAACAATAAATTAAATTAAGCAATACAATTTTAACATCATTCAAATATTGATATTGTAATGAAAATTAAGTTACTATTATGCACTAACACTTACCTGACGCGGTGTTATGACCGGTGAGTGTCCACGATCAATCGACACCATGGAAGCAATAGGTGCCTTTCCACGGTCCTGAATGAACCAGTAGTCCATCATAATGTCATAAAAATGAACCAGTAATCCATCATAAGCTCAGAAAAATGTGAATGTCAGTAGTGGACATTGAATGTTAACATACTAAATCGAAACATTTCGTTATTGTACATAACACTTACCTGACGGTCCACAGAGTGTGACCTTCCACGGTCTCCCTCGACCATGGAAGCAGCAGGTGCCTTTCCAATGGTGCCACCCTAACATAATAAATCAATAAATAAACATTCACCTCATACTAAATAATTGTAACATAAACAAAAATGAGATATTGCATTAATATTTATTTTTACCTCAAAAGTAGAAGATACATGTTCTGCTGCATGTCGATGTGCAGACTCCTGCCACAGTTTAATAAGCATGCTATCATATGGAAATATTAACAATAAGCACGGAAAAAGCGAATGCTAACAGTAAAAATCGGAACATCTTGTTATTGTAGTCATATTTATTTTCTATATTTAACATTTACCTGACGAGGCATAGATTCTGACCTTCCACGGTCACCCTAGACCATGGAAGCAGCATGTGCCTTTCCACTGCCGCCACCCTAAAACAACGTTGAGTCAATAATTCCATCATAAACAAAAATGAGATATATATAGCAGTATAATCACCATGTAATCACATGGAAATATTCATAATAAGCACGAAAAAAGTGAATGTCAACAATGGAAATCGAATGTTAACAGAAAAAAACAAAACATTTAGTTATTGTAGTCATGTTTAGTTACTACATTTAGCATTTACCTGATGAGGCATGGTTTCTGATGGTCCACAGTTGCCCTAGACCACGGAAGCCACATCTATTTGATTTAAGTTGTAATTGATCAACAACTCTTCACCTACAAGTATTGTTTTTATTGCACATACAAATATACGATGATGTTCGCGTGCCTCGAATTCGCAATTTGGTTACTTATTTGTTGTCACCAGTCATGTACTATTTATAAATCCAGCAACGTTTCCAGACGCTTTTGGTCTCCCATTAATATACATAGTCGCCTCTTTATTTTTATTGTTTTCTTCTAGTTGAATATAATTCGCGGCAACTCCATATCTCTGCATAATTCCAGTATATTGGACCAAGATCAACTAGTTATTGTATTTGTATAGTGGTCCTACATACTCCATGAATTCAGTTACAAAGCCATCACAGACCTTTATTCCATCCATGGAAAATAGCCCCAAACCATGTAAGGACGAAGGAGTGATGCAATACATCCTCCCATTGATGAGGAATATGTGTCCACTTGAGGTAGCATATTAGGTACCCATCGTTGCACTAGATGTCTATACCTCAATGGCAAATCAATGTCTCCTATGCTCTCAGCATCATAATTACACGACCCACCATTGGCAATAAAATGTTTCATGCATCTATGGAATCGTTTCCTTATCTTTTCAGATCTAGTTGATATAGAACCGATAGATTTAGTACAACTCGTCTCACTTTCAACCTCTCTGAGTATAGATTCATCATCACTTGAGGAAGATAGATTTGACAGATACCTATTTGGTGGTACCTACACTCGATGAAACAAGAATAAACAAGATGTTGGTTTCTTTCTTCTTTGAAAGTACACATTTACTTAGTTAAACACATTTACTTCCCTCAAATCTGAGGCTTAGGAGGGACATGCCGGACCCTAGTGGATGCAGTGTTACAAATATCAGCTGAAGTGTTTGGTATTGGGAGGACGATTTGTGGCAGGAAGAGACCGAGTTATAGTGCCATAACAAGCTATCCATACGACACCACATTCATAACTATAGGCTGTGAGCTCTTTTGTGGACTGAATTTGCATATTTGGGGGTCTTTTTCTTTTGTGGGGAGAACAAAACCACCAGGGACAACAAATTAAGGAAGTTAACTAGTATATCACCTAGTTTTGGTCCTTCCAACACTGTTGGGCATATTATTGGCAGCCTACCCTCTTTCTTTGAATGGCATATTTTTGGCAGCCTAACCTTCATTTTTAAAATTTACATGCTGGTATTTTATGCTAATGCATATGAAAACTATTTTTTAGTGAATTGTTTGGAAAAATCACTCAACTAAGAAACATTAATTGACTATATCATCCCAACAAACCATAACTACAGTGAGAGGGTCCACTCAGGAGTACATTGCAGCAGCGTTCGTAACTGTTTTTCAATACATCTTAACCAAATAATCAGTAAAATACTACATCAGAGAATGAAAAATACATCATCTAACTTTCAAAGACTTTCAATATTATGAGGATCTTTTTTGTATCAAGCTTTAGCAAGAAACTGGTAGGACAGATTTTCAGACATTATGTGTATATTGATTTTCTGACTATATTGATTTTTTTTTTTAACAAATAATAAACTTCAATCAAGAATGAGCGTATCCATCAATCAAGCAGGAGGACCAAACCATAAAAATGTCAACCTGAGAGTAGTATGGTGAACAACCAGAAATGAATTTATATTAACAACGGAAATTAACAACAACGACTCAGTTAAGGGAGATTGACATTTATTAACTCTACACAATATCTCAATAATTCAATTGGACAAGTGTACACATCAATATACTTTAATGCCACATTTCATTTAATAAGCAAGTACTGAAATTAAATAGCAAGACATAAATTAAACACAGTTTTCATATCTTTCAACTTTTCATCTTTAGCAGTCCCAAGTCGATCATTGTGTTGAAGAAACTTCAACACTACCAGTTAGGTCAATGTGCTAATACAATTTTCAGTAACATGTAATGTAAGATAAACACATTAATCGCATAATAATCTCTTGCTAGCTGACTAGTGGGCTGACTTTGGGGTTTTGGAATTGTTTCATGCTATAGAACTGGATAACATCAGCTATTGAGGACTTTGAATTGAGTGTACTAAGGATGATTTCCTCTCGAATGTTGGTATTTATTTATTTATCCTAATGGTATCAATGACCTTTTTAATAGACTGTTATTAAGGTTTCTATGCCTCCAAATAACTACAAAATATGCCAAATAAGGGGAGCACTCTAGTCTCCCAAGCAAGCAAACAACCGAATTAGGATGCCACCTCAACACTTGATAGTCCAAATCAAAGAGGTCATTGATACCATTAGGATAAATAATTAAATAACAACATTTGGGATCAATGTGTTAGTTGCAATTAAATGTGTGGGGAATGTTATGTAAGACCCTCAAACAACCCTTATACACCACATGTGCTTGATGCAAACATTAAAATCCTTGAAAATTTAAGCCTTAACTTAAGTGAAATCAACAAGAGATATAAGTGTTGGAAACAACCAAACCATGACTACAATGATAGCTGCAAATCAAATGTGCAATAAGACAATTTTGAAAATTCGAAAACACCATGCATACAAAGAAGAAATGAAGTCCATGTTCATAGTCTCATGATGAATAGGATTGTCCTTGATGACAACATAAAAGTAACTAACCATTATGGAAAACATCTAAAAGTTTTTATGACTTTCAAAAGTAAGATCTAAAAGTTTTTACGACTTTCTTTTCAATCTTTATGACAATTTGAATGGACAGGCCCCACTGATAGCCAAATAATTTTGAGATATTTACAACTCATCGGATTATGGGGGGCCATATAATTCTCGAAAGACATTGGATTTAGTATCCCATGCCTTTGAATAAACAGACCTCAGGACAATGCGTCTATTCTGATGCATGTGGATGTCTATGTGGGTTTTGACAAGCCACTATTATTGGTTTTTAATGTAGTACGCAAGGATTTGAGCCTCAATAATCTTTGTCTGCAAAATATCTTTGACTTGTTCGAGAGATTCTCCAACTTCCCATTTTAGATTATAAATAACAGCTGGTTCTAATGCTATCAGGTTGATGCCGAATGACCACCACCAGTCTCTCATCCAATCAGGGACGTAGAATGCAGGATCCTCATGGATATGTGTAATTTTAAGTCCAAACTTTAGCATGGTATAATATGTTATATCTGTATTTTCTTTTCTCAAGAGTTTCCACCATAATTTTTTATATTTTTCATAAGTGTGTGTAGTACTTGGAAACCAGAGACTAGCATCTTGATGTGGCCATGCTTCCAAAGAACGTATCCGGATAATACAGTAGTATTGTTGGTCTAGTTGTATCCCGAGGTGAGGTGTAGAGCCCTCTGTCGAGATTAAGTTAAGATCTTGGTAGAGGTGTGTTAACTAATTGCTTGCATCAGCTGCTTTTCTCAGGGAGTTGTTGTAAATCATCTCTGGTACAATACTGGATCCCATAGGCATTCTTCTGATTTATGGCACTAGTTTAATAAAAGCATTAGATCCCTGTAAGTTAGCATCTAATACTTCAGCATGTCTCAACTCCCACATAGTTTTCTAGTCTTGCATATAATCCAACCAACTCATATTATCATTAATAGTATAGATATAATTTTTTCCTCCGGTCCAAGCAGAGATTTTCATGTTTACTTGTGGGTTATGGGCCCACTGGATTCTTCTTTGACCTTCTACGCTCGCTTTCCTCATGCTCACTTGCACCAGGCTCGCTTGTTAAAAATTAACAGCATTCTTCTGTGTCAAATATTCTCTTATTAGTAGCCATTGTGGTACTTTGGTGCAAATGTTTTTCCTAACTCATTGTTTCTCCATATTGTGTGCCTAGTGCAACCTCTCTATGTCAATGCATAAATCAACCTCTTCTTGGTTTGTGGTTCTAGCTGTCCTTGTTTTGGGCCTTGTAGTGGTTCTCTAATGTCACAGCCATAGTCATTGACACATTAAAACACCTTAGATCTAATCCTGGGGTGAATTTTGGCTGTCAATCACCTTCTTGAGGTTTCTAGTGTAGACCCAGGTACTTCGTGGTTCAAGGAACCAACAAAACCCCAATTCACCGGCCCTTTCGGCAACACGCTGCATGCAGCCTGAGGTCTCACCTGAGGTGAAGCTGAGGGGGTGGTTGCGGAATCAAGTTTCCACAACCGGGTGATGTGATGGGGGGAAAGCTAATAAGCAGCGCAACGCCTTGTGGGTTGCGTGGATAGATAACTGCGTGAACCTCCTGTTTCGCATCGGATACTTCAGATCACAACTGCGCTCGCACCTCCAATGACTGTGCGATACAGGATACCTTTGCGTTACGACAGTAAGCTATCAAGAGCTTACCTCGCAGCAACCTTCAATGACTCGCTGCATCAATGAGACTACGCGTCCTTGCCACGGTGTCCAATTCTAACCACTCTACTTAGCATTCTCTTTCCCTTTATTTCATTCAAGTTCTTATCAGTAAATTTTGGATGGTTTAATAACATACGTTACTGCGCGCTCCAACGCTGCGCTTAAACTCAGTGTTCACTACTTGACCAATAAATAGATTCATACATTCTAATCGACATATTCATACATGTTGAATACTTAACCTTCCTCTGCGCATGCATTACTTAACATATTATTCCCATTCACTGCGGCGAATACATATAAAAGCAATCACATAACAGAATTTTCCAACACTAAACATTCATACCAAGCAATTAAACAATCATAAACACACATTGGTCACACAACATAGAATTTAACGTGGTTCACCCCCCGGATGGAGGCTACATCCACAAGAATGGTTGTTAATATTGTTGTTAATGGGAAGGGTACAACCGTTCTTATTCTGCGCACTCAGCTACAGACTCTCTTCTCTCTCTCAGATAGGTCTCTGCGCACTCAGCTGCAGAGCCTTTACAATGGATTTTCTAAGCTTAAGATTCTACAATAATCAATACTTAACAAAATGAAGAGTTCAACCACCAACCCTTTCCCATACAAAATCATGCCTATTTATAGATTATCCCCGTAGGCATATCTTTACAATTCGTAAGCAAAAACCCTTAGGTCTACAAAACCGACGTGTCTAGCTGCTAGCCTGACTGTCGCCGTCGATAGCTTACTCCACGTGCTCTAAGCTGTCCAGCTAGACCACTTGTGGTTCACACACTTCTCTGACAGTCGTAGTTCTCAAAATGGTTACAACTACATCATGGCCTGTCTCTTTCCACTCCTTCACTTGCCTTTCACCATCAACGTCGTGGCCTAGATTCTCAACTACTTGCCGCCACACGTTCGAACAGGTCGCTTTCATCTGTCATACACCTGTTCCTTACCCAAACTAGGTCATATCCGCGTCTTACTTTTACCCATGTTCTGCCCAAAAACAACTCATGTGCTACCATGCACATCGTCCTACTTTGCGACCATGCCTTAGTAATTGCCATCGCGTGGCACGCGCAAAACCTCAAAATTGTTCGTCGCCTGTTGCTGCGTGCAATGCACTTTCACCAAAACTGCTTTCTCTTCCTTCCGCAACGCGCAATGCGCAATTATCAAGATTTCCTTTTCTTCCTGCTGCAGCGTGCTACGCGCACTTTTCCATACTTACATATTTTTCTAACCCACTTGGGCCCATCCCAACAATGAATCAGGATTCATAGTCAAATCACAGTGGCTAGTACCTCGTAGTCGTCAGTCATCACTCATCACCTTGAAAAGCTAAGCAGTGTGTGCATGACACGAGTGAGTGAACAACTGAGTTTACCAAGGATGATTTCCTCCCGAATGTTGTTATTTAATTATTTATCCTAATGGTATCAATGACCTTTTTAATAGATTGTTAAAAAGGTTTCTATGCCTCCAAATAACTACAAAATATGAAAAATAAAGGGAGCACTCTTGTCTCCCAGGAAAGCAAACAACTAAAGGATGCCACCTCAACACCTGATAGTCAAAATCATAGAGGTCATTGACACCATTAGGATAAATAATTAAATAACAACATTCGGTAGCAATGTGTTAGTTGCAATCAAATGTGTGGGGAATGTTATGTAAGACCCTCAAACAACCATTATACACCACATGTGCTTGATGCAAACATTCAAATAAGATATGATGATGCCAAAGAAGAAGACAATGAACATCATCTAAATACTATACACTAATAATATACCATCAGAAACAATCCCACCATGGTGATGTGCTCTATAGAGAAAAAACCATAGAAAATCATGCATTAGAACAACTCCATCAGAAGTAAATCTGCCTTTTTGTCTTTAAGACTAATGTTAAAATCCTTGACAATTTAAGCCTTAACTTAAGTGAAATCAACAAGAGATCTAAGTGTTGGAAACAGCCAAACCATGACTACAATGATAGCTGAAAATCAAATGTGCAATAAGACAATTTTGAAAATTCGAAAACACCTTGCACACAAAGAAGAAATGAAGTCCATGTTCAACACCACGTGCACCTAATAATTGTGCTAGGAAGTGTTAAAAAAAAATAAACCAGACTGAATGGAAATCCTTGAATCATGCATGTTTAATGTCACTAACTATCATGCATGTTTAAATGGAAATCCTTGAATCATTTTCCGGAAAGCATATATCTAACTAATCAAAAGAGTGCTAAAATTAATTGTGCTAGGAATTGGCATAGCTGCAGAAAAAAAAAAATGAAGCTTATGCATGTAAAAGTGTAGCATATTGTGTAAGAGAGAATAGTAAAAGGCAATTACCATTCCAAAATGTAATTTGAACCAAAAGCACATCCAAGTCAAGATCAACATCTAATGGCATGCAAGAATTTCGAAATATCCAAGGTATATCTCAACCTCCCAACGACAATGAAACCTCATCCCTACGAAACCAACAATTATGAGTAGATTTTAGCCATTCTTTATGGTCAAACCTGAATAGGTTGGGTATAAATTGAGACTATTTCTGACCTCGTGTTCATCAAAACCTTATCTCTTCTGAGTCTAGACTAATTATGGGCTAATTCCTAACAAATATGCGCAATCCTGAGCATGGTTAGGGATTTTCCTATCCCCCTACAGTAGTGAAAATGAAATTTGGGAACTCCTAGGCATAATGTAACCATCAAAGAATTAGATTCAAATCACCTCTTATTTGGATTGTGATGCACAGTGCAACATCAACATGAAGAGTGGAGAACTAGGGTAACAAACGATTATTACTTTGAAGTAGTACTTTAACAAATACCAAGAGGTAGTACTTTGAAGTAACAAACGATTATTATCCTAACTACAATCGTGCTTTCCGATGAAACTAGCTCGTACTCAATATGTTTGGAACTCAAACTAATCTAACATCAAGTTATAGCAGCTTATGCTCATCATTTATTGCGATGAATGGAACAAAGGTTGGTAACTTGTCACATGAAGCATGTTCCAGATCCAATTCAAGATTAAGTTGTCTAGTGAAAGCACCCATTGAATAACCAATTGATCGTGGACCAAAATACCTAATTCTATTTTCTTATTAGTTGAGTCTTGTGATTACCCAAAAATAGACAACTAGAGTATAAGTTCCATTGCCACAAATGAGGCATGCAACTATTGCATGTTCACATAACATGTAACAAGTCCTATTCGGGATCTGTAGTAAGCACAACAATTGTCAATAGCAATCATGTATCTGATCAGGTTCAAAGATGGAAGACCCTAGACATGTTTCCATGTTAATGTCACCTAGAAAAATTAATCATTTCATTTTGCTAGAACTAGACCTGATAAAAGTCCCAACAACTTTGAAAATGTATGGAAACAAAGTGTCTTCACAAGTTAGGTCTATGATTCTCCCCTACCTAAACTAATGACTGTGTTCTTGAAATACTGATATATTTAAATTGCATTTTATTTATGGAACGCCATATCGTATTTCAAATTTAATTTATAATTTGGGTCAATTCCTTTACAGCTTTTACCATTCTTTTCAGAATTCAATTTTCTTTCCCCAAACTAAAAACCAAACTTAAATAAATTCCAGTGAATGAACTGAACCACGGAATATTATCCTACATAATATTTTCTTGGAACCCAACACAGTTAAGACGCAGATGCAATTATCGAATCCCCCCCTACCATTCTTTTAAACATAGAAAAATCACAAACAAGGATTGAGGCATTTGCTAAAGGAATGACATTACTGTAAATCCCCAGGTCTTATGAAATGCACCCTACAATATCGAGACCTAGCATTCAAAAGAAATCTAGCTACGTCCTTCAAATCCCTAATCAACAATAGCGAAACTTTATTACACAGTGTTCATACTTTCCATCACCAACGATTTCACATCAAAACTATTACCTACAAATTTAGCTGTACATTTCCATTAAAATAGTCTTTGCCTACCAAAGCGAAAACACAAGAGTATGCATACAACACGAATTCTCTACCTTTAGGTTCCAAGATTTTAAACACCTTATTAGTCTATCATTTAAACTGTGTAAGTGACAGGTTCCCGGAAACAAAACGAAAGACAACCCAAAACGCAGGCTTTGATAACCACCAAACGTAGACATTATGTTTTATGCACCTTTAAAACCTCAAGTCTACAAACATTTATTACGTTTCATCAAAACCTTGACGGGCATCACTTCCAAAATAAGAATCAAATCCACAACAAAATGAAAACAGTACATTGGTGAGGACAATTCGCACCTAATTCAAATCAAATGCACCTAATTCGCACCCAAAAATGTAGAGATTCGACTCAATAGAGGATACACACCCAAAAATGCAGAGATTCGACTTAGTAGAGGAGGGTTTCAACTTACGGTTGCCATTGAGGGTCTGTGAGGATATGCAGACACGGCCGGAGTGGGTGCCACAAAGAAACCAACTTCAATAGCCCTTGCAGCAAGTTGAAATGAGGACAATGCCGGAGCGGGTGCCAATGAGGACAATGCCGGACCAGGTCCCACCAAAAGACGGGTGGAAGTTGCACAGTGAAGGAGGACACATCCCAAGATCCGGTTGCATGCAGGGGGGTGCCGTCGAACCCAACAGAGGCGCAACTGAGCATTTTGGAGGAGCTCGACAGGTATGTTTCGACGACCAGGTATGTTGTATGTTTCAGTTTTTTTTTTTAATGTTTTTTTTGTTGTTTACAAAATTTTAATATATAGTAATTAAATTATAATATATATATATATATTTTACTATGTCCATTCCACCAAGTTGTAAAGCATTATATATTAATTAAATTATAATATATGTTAAATAAATAATAATATATATAGAACTTTGTCCATTCCACCAAGTTGTGATACCAAAATTTTTATTATTGTGTTAAGATTGGGATTTATAAGGTCCAAATTAGATCACTATATGTAGTATAAATGTTAAATTTTTAGTATTAAATCACAATACTATAGGATCTTTGCTGAGAGAATAACATCTACAGTATATCAATGCATGACAATCATAATATGACAAGCATCACAAGCATCACAAGAATCAAAAGCATAGAGACAAGAGACACAGAGTTTCCGTGGGGAAAACCCTAAGGTGAAAAACCCCACAACTTCCTCAGAGATAGAGAGAGAAATGGCTCAACCAAAATACAACCAAATAATACTGAGATAGTCTCCTAGCAGATGATCCTCCTCCTCCTCACTAGTGCGCCACTTTTTAGAGAGAGAGATAGTTGCTTTTTCAAGTGAGTAAAATAGAGATCTCCTATCTCTATTTATACTCACCTTTTTGCCCAGTGACCTACTGGGGCCAACTTGTCTACTTAGATACATCCACATTATATTATATATTAATTAGGGCCGACCCCATAAGGTGGTCTAATAACCCATCGGCAAGTACACACACTTGCGACACTTGTCAATCCACATGACGACACTTCCTTATAGAGGAATAACACATCTCTTATAAGGGTACAATAAATATATATATAATACACAGATGAAATACATTCCGAAGTTACATATACATCAACACTCCCTCTTAACTAGGAAGGTATTTCTCGACACAGATGTGCTAGACAAGTCTTCTTCTCTGGATCATCGTCACTACTGCTACTATCTCAACCAATCTCTGACTCTACTCGTCATAGGAAGTTCTACAGAGCCAGTCCTTTTTCATACTGGATGTAGGCCCACCACCTGCAGGTCTTCATCATCACTGGCCATACTGTGGAATCCTCAGGACTTATTACGTGCATCACAAAACCTCGAAAGAGCATCCCAAGCTGTTACGAGCACACAGCTCTACCTATAGGATCTCCCAGGGCGCTATTACATGTGACCCCACCACAAAACCTCGAAAGAGCATCCCAGGATGTTACGGGTACACAAATCTAACCTGTAGGATCTCCCAGGGCGCTATTATATGTGGTCATGGAAAAACCTCGCAAGAGCATTCTAGGACTGATTATGGGCACACAGCCCAACCTATCGGATCTCCCAGGGCGCTATTACATGCCATAGGACAAAACCTCACAAGAGCATCTGCCAGATATCCCAGGGCGCTATTACATGCCATAGGCAAAACCTCGAAAGACTATCTACAGATCTCCCAGGGCACCGAATTACATGTCCTCCTAGAGCAAAACCTCGAAAGAGCATTTGCCAGATGTCCCAGGGCATCGATATTACATGCCATAGGCAAAACCTTGAAATACCATCTGCAAATCTCCCAGGGCACCGGATTACATGCTCATTTGCACAACCTAATCCACGGCCACAGAGTATCAACCTGATACTCACCATACATCATCCTGATGTATCCATGATCATCCTGATCATCATCACTGCAACGTCCTGCTGCATGTCATCTGGAGCAACATCCTGAAGCTCGTCATCTATGATCATCCTGATCATCACTGCAACATCCTGCTGCATGTCATCTGGAGCAACATCCTGAAGCTCGTCATCTATGATCATCCTGATCATCACTGCAACATCCTGCTGCATGTCATCTAGAGCAACATCCTAAATCTCGTCATCTATGATCATCCTGATCATCAATGCATCTACCTGATGCATACCAAGTATCTACCTGATACATATCATCATACATGATCCACCTGATCATACAATGTATCCACCTGATACATATACAGATACATGGTCCAAGCATCCAACATGATGCATATACAACATACATACACATGATCCAACTGATCATATCCAGCATACATACATAAATGATCCAACTGATCATATCCAGCATCCAACATGATGCATACATACATAAATGATCCAACTGATCATATCCAGCATCTAACATGATGCATACATACATACATAAAAATGATCCAACTGATCATATCAAGCATCCAACATGATGCGTACATACATACATAAAAATGATCCAACTGATCATATCAAGCAGAAACCAGAACATCATCCTGATACTCATCATCCAACGCTTACATCCACAGCCATGTGAAGGATCCTCCTTCCAACATGCTTGGAATGGCTTCAGCAAATGTGTCCATCACTTCTTCCTCGAAGTGTCCGCGATCTGAAGAACGCCAAGCCTCTCTCTGAAGTACTCGAACTTCACTCTGGCTGGTGGCTTCGTCAGTACATCTGCAATCTTCTCGTCCGTCGCAACATACAGGAGCTTCACAGCTCCTCTCTGCACCATATCCCTGATATAGTGATATTTTATCTCTATGTGTTTCGACCTGTCATGAAACACTGGGTTCTCGAACAGCTTCACACAACTCTGGTTATCACAGAAGATACCAGTAGCCTCCAACGGGAGATCAAATAACTCAGACAGTAGCTTCCGTAGCCATACTGCCTCACAACTAGCTGAACAGGCTGCAACATACTCTTCCTCAGCTGTACTCAGTGCTACACAGGACTGCTTCCTGCTAAACCAAGAGATCACACCTGATCCCATACTGAAGCAACACCCAGATGTGCTCTTCCTATCTGCAGCACTACCATCCCAATCTGAATCAACATAACCCTGCAAGTTAAACTTTTGATTTGCTTCATACTTGAGCCCATAATCCACTGTACCCTTCAGGTACCTCAGAACATGCTTTACAGCAACCACGTGAACACTCCTCAGATCCGTCAGGAACTGGCTCAATGTGTTCACAGCAAAGAAAATGTCTGGTCTCGTGTTCGTCAGGTACATCAAGGACCCAATCATCTGACGATACATAGATACATCAACTGGCTCAGATGAAGCATCACATAGGAGCTTCAGATTCGATGCCATAGGTGTGGCCATGGCCTTGCAATCCATCATCCTGAATCTCTTCAGGATATCTACTGTGTACTTCCCTTGACCAAGGAAGATCCCACCTGTATTCTGCCACACCTCCATACCTAGGAAATAGTGCATCATTCCCAAATCTTTCATATCGAATTCAGCTGCAAGCTTCCTCTTAGTATCTGCAATTAGTTTGTCATCTCCTGTCACAAATAGGTCATCCACATACAGGAGTAGAATCACTGGATTCCCTTCCTCAACCTTGTAGTAAAGATTGGAATCTGCTTTACTCTTAGTAAATCCCAAGCTAGATAGGAAACTGTCCATCCTACCATACCAAGTTCTGGGAGCTTGCTTCAAGCCATACAAGGCTTTCTTCAATCTGCATACATATGATTCCTTGTCATGTATTTCAAAACCGAGTGGCTGTTCCACATATACTTCCTTTTCTACTACACCATTCAAGAAAGCAGTCTTGACATCCATCTGGTGTATTTTCCATTTCATTGCTACAGCCAGGGCAAGTACTGTTTTGATGGAAGTATACCTGGCTATAGGTGCAAAGGTTTCTTCATAATCTATTCCATCCTTTTGAGAGAAACCACGAGCTACGAATATTGCTTTGTATTTTTCCACAGTGCCATCTGCAGCATGCTTGATTTTGTAAATCCACTTGGAAGTCACAACAGACTTCTCTTTAGGTCTTGGGACAACATCCCAAACATCATTCTTCATTATTGATTGGTATTCCTCAACCATAGCATCCTTCCATTCTTTCTTTTCTGCTGCCTCTTCATAACTGGAAGGTTCTTTGTTCATAATGTCACAGAGTAAAGCAACATAACTGGTGTGTGATCTGGTTCTCTTCTTTGCTCTGTGTTCTTCTTCTGGAATGCCAAATCTTTCTGCATCATGAATGAGCTCTCTAGCCCATACAGGTTTCCTCTTGTGAGATTTATCCTCACGGGGTGGATCTACAGGTTCTTATGGATCTTCAAACTCTCGAACAATTTCTGGAACTGCTTCAGTCATGGTAGTGTCCTGAAATCTTGTTTCCTTAGGTTCTTCATAACCTTCGGTAGGTGCCTTTCTTGATTTGATGAATGCTGAGTTTTCATCAAATGTTACATCCCTACTAACATCAATTTTCTTGAACCCTGGAAAGTATATTCTGTAAGCTTTTGAGCTTTCACTATAACCCACAAAGATGGCCTTCTTTCCTAAAAGATCTAGTTTAGTCCTCTTCTCTTTTGGGACATGAGTATATACTGGACAACCAAATATTCTGAGATGGCTGACTTCAGGTTTCTTACCAGAAAAGACCTCTTCTGGTGTCTTGTTGTCCAATATCTTGTGGGGTGTTCTGTTATGCACATATACAGTTGTTCTGGCTGCTTCTGCCCATAGATGCATATGAAGATCCTGGTCATGCAACATTGCCCTTGCTGCTTCCATGATAGTTCTGTTCTTCCTTTCTGCAACTCCATTCTGTTGAGGATTATAAGGAGCAGTCAACTCCCTCTTAATCCTTGAATCACTGCAAAGCTTCTTGAAGTCATTTGAGGTGAATTCCCCACCATTGTCAGATCTGAATGTCTTGATTTTCTTGTCAGTTTGATTCTCCATCAAGGTTTTGAATTCCTTGAATTTATCAAGCACCTCATCTTTTCCCTTCAAGAAGTATACCCAAGTCTTCCTGGAGAAGTCATCAATAAATGATACATAGTAAACATACCCACTCAAGGAACTGGAAGACATAGGGCCACATACATCTGAGTGGATGATTTCCAGAATGTCTTTTGCCTTGCTTTCACTGCTTGGGAAAGACTTCTTAGTGTTCTTACTTTTTGCACACCCTTTGCAAACACCTTCATGTTTGGTCTTGATTTCAGGAAGACCCTCTACTGCCTTGCTTGCAATTGGAAGTTCCCTATAGTACATGTGAGCAAGTCTTCTATGCCAAAGTTCACTTGGCTCCATGTATTCATGCACCATGGCATGTTCAGGTTGTCCCTTCAATTTATACAGTCCTCCCTCTTGCTCTCCAATCACTACTGCATCATCTATTGTCTTTCCCTTTGGCCACATCAGAACTTGGCCACCTACAAATGCAACCCTCATACCTTTTGCATCCAATGCAGAGATGGAGAGTAAGTTCTTCTTGAGCCCAGGTACATAGAGGACTTCCTTCATCTTCAGAGATTTTCCAGAATCTAGGTTGTAGGAGGCTTCACCACTTCCTTTGATTGGGTATTGATAATCATCCCCAAGTTTCACCTTATGGGGTGATTCATGTTCAGATAGGTTCACAAAAGATTCTTTGAATCCAGTCATGTGTTTGGATGCCCCACTATCAATTAACCAATCATTACAACCATGGGAGATTGTACCTGTGAGAGCAGAGATCAGAACATACTCTTCTTCACTTGATGAGACATCATCACTCTCACTTTCTGCCCTAGCCTTCTTCTTTAGGGGTTCATCATCTTCGGCAGCATGAGCATGAAATCTTCTTTTGCTGCCCTTCTTCTTCTTACTGAAGTTGTTGTTATTATCCCTTTTGTTCTTGGGACAATCTGAAGCATAGTGACCCTTCTCATTGCATGTAAAGCATCTTAGGTCCTTCTTACTCCTTTGATGAGATCTTTTGTGGTGAGAGTGATCCTTCTTGATTTTTCTTCTTTTGGTGTGAGCTACAAGAGATTGATCTTCTCCTCCCATCTTTTCCTCACGAGCTATAAGTCTAGCTTCTTCTTGAGAGCATTCTTCCCTCAATCTGTTGAAGGAGATCAATTTCTTCCTTGCACAAATTCCTTGAATAAAGGAATCCCATGACCTGGGTAGGCCATTTAGAGTGGTCATCACCACTTCACCATTCTCCACCATTTCATCTACTGCTTTTAATTGTTCCTTGATCTGGGAGACCCTTGAGAAGTAAGATTGAATGGTTTCTCCATTCTGAAACTTCACTGCTTTCAATTGGTTCCGCAGGGTCATCTTCCGATTTATGTTCTTTCCTTCAAATAGCTTGGTCAAAGATTCAAACATCTCTTTGGGTGTCTTAAGAGAAGACACATGAGGTATGAGATGGTCTTTTATAGAATCAACAATGATTCTCTTTGCCTTGACCAAGTTCTTCTTGTGCAATGCCTTGGCTTCTTCATCCTCTGGGATATGGATGTCTTCTTTCACATATGAGTCCAACTCATTCTCTTCCAGGATTAACCCAATCCTATACTTCCAGGATTGGAAGTTATCAGCCCCTTCAAGCTTATCCTCAAGCTTGGTGTGGAGAGACATCTTTAAGAGTACTTCAAATGGAAATAGAAAAGATTTAGGACTTACCACTTGAAGTGCTGAAAACTGGATCTGGTCCCAAATTAGGGTTTGTTAGAGAAACCCTAAAAATTCAAAATGTGAATTTCAAAATTCTGGAAGGATAGAAAGATGCGCCTTGGAGAGCTGATCAGCCTAGTACATTCAGAATTTGAGATCAGCAAAGTCTTGCCCTTTAAAATTGCCTTTTTGTCCTTCCAGGTTCACTAGGGAGAGCCCTGAATTAGGGTTTGAGTTTCCCGGAGATCTACTCAGCCAAAAATATCGATCCAAAGCTCTAACCTTCGATTTTTGCAAGGAGCGTCCAGCTGTGCCTTCAGTTTCCAGAAATTCATATTTTTGTGGAAACCCTAATTTTTAGGGCCAAATCTGAAAATGCTCAGAACTGAATTCTGATTGGACAGATAGATGCGCCTTGATGAGTAGATCCAATCTACTATACTGAATTTCAAAAATATGTGGAGAGAAACCCAATAAACAAGGAATACAAGCTTCCGTCACTACAAAATGTCTTCTTCTCAGGTTAGCTCTGATACCATGTTAAATTTTTAGTATTAAATCACAATACTATAGGATCTTTGCTGAGAGAATAACATCTACAGTATATCAATGCATGACAATCATAATATGACAAGCATCACAAGCATCACAAGAATCAAAAGCATAGAGACAAGAGACACAGAGTTTCCGTGGGGAAAACCCTAAGGTGAAAAACCCCACAACTTCCTCAGAGATAGAGAGAGAAATGGCTCAACCAAAATACAACCAAATAATACTGAGATAGTCTCCTAGCAAATGATCCTCCTCCTCCTCACTAGTGCACCACTTTTCAGAGAGAGAGATAGTTGCTTTTCCGAGTGAGTAAAATAGAGATCTCCTATCTCTATTTATACTCACCTTTTTGCCCAGTGACCTACTGGGGCCGACTTGTCTACTTAGATACATCCACATTATATTATATATTAATTAGGGCTGACCCCATAAGGTGGTCTAATAACCCATCGGTAAGTACACACACTTGCGACACTTGTCAATCCACATGACGACACTTCCTTATAGAGGAATAACACATCTCTTATAAGGGTACAATAAATATATATATAATACACAAATGAAATACATTCCGAAGTTACATATACATCAACAATAAACAAGATGGTGGTCATTTACTTGTTATCACTTTGTATGTAGATGATATGTTATTTTTTGGTAACAATAGGGATGTGGATTGTGATCTGAAGTCTCATATTTTAGCACAATTTGACATGAAGGACTTGGAGGCTACAAAATTTAGATTAGGAATCATTAGAGATAGAACAAACACAAATATTTGGTTGATCCATGCTAAGTATGTGAACAACATTTTATGGTGCTTTTGCATGGTAGATTGTAAACCATTGAGTGTTTTGATTTATGTGGAAACTAAGATTTTAGTTGAACAACGTCCTACAAAACTCACATAGATGGAGTATATGGCTTCTATTCCTTGTGATATTGCATTTTGTATTATGATGTATTCTATAGTTTGTACTAGACCATACATTGCCTAAGTAGTGAGAGTTTTGAATTGATTCATGGATAATACTGATGCGAACATTGTGTTGTAGTTAAGAAGGTATTTAGATATTTGCAAGGTACTTTATGACTCTTCCATCTTTTGTCATAGTAATCTTTCATAGGACCCACACTTATTGGACATACAAGGTTATGTCGAGTTTTATTAGGTAGAGGATGTAGATAGAAGGAGATCTATGAGAGCATATGTGTTTTTACTATTTAGTGGAGAAATGAGTTGGATGAGAAATAAACAAGTTGTGGTCAGTAGCGACATAGTATATGGCGGCTACTCATGCTTGTAAGGTGGTCATTTGGATTATGAAAATATGTTTAGATGTAGGGCTAAGTCAAAGATCTATTATAGTATAGTGTGATATTAACATTGTCATTGATTTGTCTAGCTAAGAATCCCACCTTTCATGCAAAGACAAAACATATTGACATCTAGTACCATTTCATGAGATAAAAAATTGACATTGGTTCTAGTTGGGAGTGCTTCCACCATTATTGTTTGAGAGATTTCAAACAATCCTGAAAAAATTCTTATGTGCAATAGGAGAGAAAGTTAACAACAAGAAGAGTCAAAGATAAGTGACATTGATTTGGGACACATTGATTGAGCTATTCACATTGATTTGTGATGGTTAGAGTATGTAGTATATATAGCTCGAACTTCGTCTAAATTGCAAAGAAAAGCGAAAACTAGAAATTTCGTCGATATAGGGACGAAAGTTCGTGGAACATTAAACATTGTCGATATTGCCACATTTTTTCCGCCCTGTGCAAAAAAAAATATAAAATTCATTTTTTTAACCCACGAATGTTGAAAACGTGGAAATATTGCGTGGAACAATCCGCCCATATGTAATAGTGTGCTCTTGGGTGAGCATGGCAAGGAACCAATTTTGTAAAGCTCGAATATAGACATCGATTTTCTCCACACTTGATCTGATTTCAAAACAAGAGTTAGCTTGTTTTTAAGGATGTCATTTGTTTGAACAACAAAGATATCCATACATTCACCTTGGAAAGACTGTAAACATATAAAATTAAAGATAATATTTAATTTTCTAATTTCATAACACAGGAATCAATCTAAAGACTTTGATTGATAATAAGAAAAATTATAAACCTGACAATCATCACTGGAAGCATTTCCCTTTTCTGAGAAGGATGGTCTATTGTAGGATATCCATTTCTCCCTTGCTTTTACAACTTGAGAAATGAATGGAGTGTCTGCAAATTCCTTGTTTGATAAATTTTGTTGTTTGCATAATTTGCTGATAATGTGCTGAGGAACATATTTATGTAGAAGGTGAGTTGTTCAATGCCGATACCTTGAATGGACTGATTGATATTTATCAGTTTCAATGATTTTTTTATCCGCAAAAATAGTATGCTGCCCATCCAATATATAAAAATATACTGAAGGAAAATTAATTTCGTCTTCATTTCTAGGAATAAATCCCAATGTGGTCTCCTTATCGAAAGGAAATAGAATAACATCTCTCAATTTTGCTGTAAAACTTGAGAGAAGAGATAAAACCATCTTTTCCACAACCTCCTCATCAATGTTTCGATATTGCAAATGCGGAGGCACATCAACACATCTTGTTACATTAATAGAAAAAACTTTCTCATTGAAAAAAAGTATTTGATTTGTTCTTGTTGAACTTCTTTTAAACTTTCGAAGCTCTTAGTCGCTTTCCGCATCATTGCTACAGAAGGACTTGATTTGAGTGCTTTGAAGGAATATTTGGTCACATATTTTTCAATATGATTGAGAAATGTTCTTCTAAGGTAGAAAAGAATCTTTTCATGGTCTACATTTTTCAACTTCTTTTCAATATTCATGTAATGCAATATAGCTAAATTTTTCGCAGCCATGATTCTTTTCTTCCATACCAAAAAAATTATTTTCTTCAAAGATGACGTGGTATAAATTCCGGACTGATTACAAACATCATACGAGGGAAAAAACCACCCTTGATTCGCACAGGAAACCATATTTGAATTGGGACCACTTTTCATTAGATATGGTTGAAAATTACAAACCATAAGATCAGCCTGTAGAAGGAAACACCGGTCTCTCTCGACCACTTCAACTTGAACATGCAATAAATCGTCAAAAATGGGATCTGCAGATGTCAATATTCCAGCTCGAGTTGGAGCTCCTTCCTCATCCAAGAATAATAGATATAAATCCGGGTAAAAATTATCTGTTTCATCCATCTCAACATACCATCCATGCTTGAATGAACCAAGGTTGTGATCTTTTAACAAATCAAGGAATGTGATTTCTTGGTATTGACTAAGGCTCAACAACACATACATGTTTTATCTGCAAAACAGTAAATATTGTGTAGTTAATATAAGAATGCACACAATGTTTATAATTATCAATTAGTGTTTTAATATTAGATGTATACTTGCAAATGTTTAGGCTAATGATCGATGGAGAAGGAACGACTGCTCATTTCCAAAATCAATTGATTGATTAAGAACAAATCTGCTAGCATTATCCATGAGAGATCGAATGCACATTTTATATAGTCATTTGAGATAGAATCGATCATAGAAGGAGTGATCATCATAGAAGGGTCAGCCGATCATTCTTGTTGGAATTCAGAAGTTGGGATAAAGATAGTTTATATGTTATAACTTAGCCAATGTCCCAATCCCTACTATTTACTGCGAAAGTCAAAAGTAAAAAATTGTCGGCCCAGCCTTCGTAGATTAAATATTTTTACATTTATATCATAAATGAAGGGTCGACCAACCCTTCTTGTGCTCAGTATTCTTCCAGTGTTCACCATTTTGGATATACATGAATCAACAACCTAGCCTTCGCAGGTTGAATATTTTTACAATTCCCTCATAAATGAAGGGGTGGCCGACCCTTCTTCTGCCCATTATTATTTTCATATAGTTCTAGACTGCAAGAATGGTCGATCGATCCTTCTTGTGTTCACCATTTTGGATACAGGTGAATTGTTGGATATAAGTGTTCACAAATATCTAGTAAACAAAGGGGTGGCTGATCCTTCTTGTCAGAAGTCAGAAGTTGGGATAAATATTTTTTATATGTTATAAGTTAGACAATGTCTCGATCCCTAATATTTACTCCGGAATTCAAGAGTCGGGAATTGTCATCCCAACCTTTGTAGATTAAATATTTTTAAATTTCTGTCTTAAATGAAGGGTTGGCCGACCCTTATTGTACTCATTGTTTTTCCAATGTTTACCATTCTGGATATACATGAATTTACGGCCTAGCTTTCGTAGGTTGAATATTTTTACAATTCCCTCATAAATGAAGGGGCAACCAACCCTTCTTCTGCCCAATATTATTTTCATAATAGTTCTACATTGCAAGAAGGGTCGGTTGATCCTTCCCGTGTTCACCAATCTGGATACAGGTGAATTGTTGGATATTAGTGTTCACAATTATCTACTAAATGAAGGGGCGGTCGATCCTTCTTGTCAGAAGTCGGAAGTCAGGATAAATATTGTTTATATGTTATAACTTAGACAATGTCCCGATCCCTACTATTTACTATGAAAGTCAGAAGTCAGGAATTGTCATCTCAGCCTTTGTAGATTAAATATTTTTACATTTCTCTCTTAAATGAAGGGTCAACCGACCCTTCTTGTGCTTAGTATTTTTCCATTGTTCACCATTCTGGATATACATGAATTAATGACCTGACCTTCATAGGTTGAATATTTTTACAATTCCCTCATAAACGAAGGGGCGACCGACCCTTCTTCTGCCCAGTATTATTTTCATAATAGTTCTAGACTACAAGAAGGGTCGGTCGATCCTTCTTGTGTTCACCATTCTGGATACAGGTGAATTGTTGGATATTGGTGTTCACAATTATCTCCTAGACGAAGGGGAGACCAATCCTTCTTGTCGGAAGTCGGAAGTTGGGATAAATATTTTTATATGTTATAACTTAGCCAATGTCTTGATCACTACTATTTACTGCAGAAGTCGGAAGTTGGGAATTGTCGTCCAAGCCTTCGTAGATTAAATATTATTACATTTCTATCTTAAATGAAGGGTCAACCAACCCTTCTTGTGCTCAGTATTTTTCTATTGTTCACCATTCTGGATATACATGAATTGACGACCTAGCCTTTGTAGGTTAAATATTTTTACAATTCCCTCATAAATGAAGGGGCAACCGACCCTTCTTGGATCTCCTTGCATGATGTCCTCCGCACATGCCCTTATGAAACTCTACTATTGTGCCTTCAGTTTCATATGCAATTACACAATTTAGTAAAATTCCTAGAGGATCTTTCCAAAAGAGGCATCCATCTAAAATGAAATACTTGATAGCTTTAAGTTTAAGAGATCTCATTTTTTATTTATCCAAATCAGAAGGACAAGTTAGATGTTTTAGGTAATAAACAATATCCGTGTACCATCCCGAATAAGTGATTTTTTCAGAAACATTAACAGGGATATTTTGTTGAATACCTTCTTCTTCCTGATTGGGGAGTTGGTCTATCAGATTTATCTCAAGAGCTTGATAGTTCGATTCGGCCAAGAGTTTGGCTAGTCCTTCTCCCTTCACCAACTTGGTAGGCTTGAATTCCATGTCATACTCTTGGATTTTGGAGATCCACTTTCCCCTTCTTCCTTCACTGTCTGGTTGACACAAGATATCCTTGATGGTGCTCCCTAGAATGTAGGTGATGATATTATAATGTATGACATAGTTCCTGAATTATTTGAGGCCTTTGACGAGTGTATATGCCCGTTTCTCTATCGTGTTGTATTTTAGCTCGGCATCTCTCAATTCTCGGCTAAAAAAGGAAATGGGTTGCTCGTGTCCTTCATTATTTTTCTGTAGTAAGACTACTGCAATGGTAACCTCAGAGACGAACGAAAATATAAGAAATTCCCTGGTGTAATCAAGACTAATTAGAACAGGTGATTCTCCTAAAGCATCTTTTATTTGTTTAAAATAATTCCTTTCATCTGTTGTCCATTTAATCTCAACATTTTTTCTTAACATATTGATGATCTCCTTCATTGTTTCAGCAAAGTTAGGGATGAATCTTCATAGAAAATTTATTTTTCCAAGAAAATACTGTACCTCCTTTTTATTTATTGGGAGATCAATTAACTTTATAGAGGCCACTCTATTAGGATCTATCTTAAATCCATCTTTGGAGACAATGTGTCCCAACAATTTTCCTTTTTTCATTGCAAAAAAATATTTTTTAGGATTTAGGGACAAACCAAATTTTCTACATTTCTTGAAGGTTTGCTTTAGATGTTGAAGGTGATCTTCATCATATTTTGAGCATACTATCATATCATCTAGATATATAACAATGAACTTGTCTTTTTCACTGATGAAAGCTATATCCATGGCTCTTTGGAATGTTTCCCAAGCGTTGATAAGGCCAAAGGGAATCTTATCATACATGAACGTTCCCCATGGTGTGGTGAAAGTTTTTTTTTCCCTATCATTGAGGTGCATGGAAATCTGATTATAACCTTAAAATCCATCCATCATAGATACTCTCGTTGACCCAACCACCTGCTGGAGATTATGATCAATTTTGGGTAAAGGGTAATTATCCTTTAAAGAGCACTTATTAATATTTCTGAAGTTAACACACAAACAAATTTCTCTGGTTTTCTTCTTGACTGGTACTACGTTAGCTACCCACTTTGAATATCTGAGCAGAATAGTGATTTTAGCATCAAGTAATTTTCTTACTTCCTTTTCAATTACAGGGAGTAGAATAGGATTCACATGTCTTAACTTCTTCTTTATTGGCTTAGCATCTGTGTTTAGAGGGACTCTGTGTGGTATGACAACTGTATCATAAGTTTTAAAATCTTCATACTTCCAACAAAAAACATCCATGTATTCCATGAATAGGTATTTATACCTTTGCCTCTATTCGATTGACAAGGACTGTGAAAGCTTGATGGATTTTGGTTCTTTTGAGGTACCATTGTTCACTTCTTGCATAGCTTCAGTAGTTGGTTGTACTGTTGGTTTAACCGAGATCTGATTTTTATCAAAAAATTGTTCTAGAGGAACTAGACCTTTAGGGATGTAGTTGTTCTTTAGTTGAAGAATTTTGTGACAAACAACCTGTTGTGTTAATTCAGGGGTTGTTCTCTCCTCTATCTATAGGATTCCTTCCCCTTCACACTCTTCATCACTGTCTATATTAGTACCTGAAAATTCATCTATAAGCTGCATGAAATGTTTAATCTGCTAATCATCCTCAAAGAATTGCCAATGCTTGATGTTGTCAGGGATAGAGGGACAATATCGCATTTCCACTTCATTTTTCATCTTTGGTTTCTTGGGAGGTTTGAAAGTGCTGGTTGTTAGGGCCAATTAATCAACATGTTGGTTGCACTCCCTTGGGACAAAAGTTATATTAAAAGCATCAAATAAATTTTTGATAAGATCCCAAAAAAGGTTCATGTATGCCTTAAACCTTGGATGTTTCATTTGCTAAATACCTTTGATCTGTTTTACTACCAACTCGGAGTCTCCAAAGACTGTCAGCTTAGTGATTTTGAAGTCTTTAACAGCTCGGAGGCCTAAGATGAGGGCCTCATACTCAGCAACATTGTTGGTGGTATCAAAATCTAACTTGTAGGAAAACATAATCTCCTCCCCCGCTAGTGAGGACAGCAATACACCAGCTCCATATTCATCTTTAGTCGAGGCTCTATCAAAATATATTTTCCATAATTGACCCTGGTGATCTTTGTCAGTATGTTTAGTCATTTGAGGTTCTAAAAATTTATCTCTAAGGGACTCGTCGGTGGAAAACATATAGCAGTCCATATCCTCATCGGTGGCATATATGGGGTAATTAATAGGACTGTCTTGATCACTTATTATGTTTGCAAACATTGATTTTCTATATAGATGTCTGGTTTCTACTGCAAACAAAGGTACCATAGCATATTTTATATCCATCTGCATGGTACCTCCCAATTTTTTATCCCATCTCCTTAGAAGCATACCATATTTAGACAGGACATCAACTACTACCACATACATCATTATACTTTTGGCCGGTAATTGGGAAAGAGTCACTACCAAATATTTTATCATACCTATACACTTCACTTTTCTAGAGTCAAAACAGTAAAGATCATGATACAACCTGGTAATCTCTAGTCTCGGCCGTTCCATGATAAATTTTGGAATCAAGTTGTGGGAGGTGCCAGAGTCTAGCATATAGTTGTGGATTAATTTACCATGTACATTAATGGTAACTTAAAACAGAGTAGTAGTTTCTTCCTTGTCATCAATATGAGGGTCGCATTGAAAATCTAGGGATTCATCGTTCTGATTTATGGTATCTTGCTGGTCGACGACTTCAACTTTGTGCAACATCTTATCAATTTGATTTTGGTTCTCATCAATTTGATTTTGGTACAAATGATTATTTATTAGCTCGGACAAGGGAACTGCTGTCTTGAGTTTGCTTAATTCATGTTCCAGATTAAAAGGTATCATGTTTTTTTCATGCTCTTTAGGCTCTTGCTCCAGTTTTTTAAGTGGACTGACATCTAACTCTTTTTGGCCAATTGAAACGGAGAACTTAGTGGTTTTGTCCTTTGACAAGTCTCCATTCTTCATTATGGGATATGTTTGGGTAACTTTGGATCGGGCTTGCTTTTGGGGGGGATTTTTTAGGAGTATTGTTATGTCTATTGATAGACTCTGGCTTAGGCCCGAGATCATATTTATTCTTAAACTCAGCTTGTAGAGAATTCGGGAACAATTGATATTCATCATATGATGAGTCATTCTCTTGAGGATTCTTATGATATTCATTATTTTAGTTAGATGGAAGTGAGTTTTCATAATCATATCTAGTTAGATGCATGAGATAGGACTCCTCTTCCATCCAATTCAATTGTTCTTCGAATTCCTCATAAATTTCTTCTCTATATATTTTGATCAAATTGTTATCGCTATCTATGACTAGTGGTCTCAAAGGTTGTTCATCATTCCTCTTCTCTTGGTATGTCATCTGAGGATTGTAAGTCCTTCTAAACTGAGTGGGCGGACGAGCAAGGTACTGTCTGTTATGACTACTGTTTTCCAATTCCATTCTAGTAACTTTGTTCGATGGGTTCTGGATGATGCAGGACATTTCTTCGATCTTTGCTTCTTGAGAGTCCTTAGCCCCCGAGGAACTAGTATCCTCTTTAGATTTCCATTTATATTTTTGCTCAGCCTCGTTAGTCAATTTTATCTTACCTCCAACCCTCATATTTCCTTTGACATAAATAGTATCATCTTGCATTATACTGAGGGAGGATGATATTCTTTCTCTGAGCATGATAACAAACTCACAGAAAATCACCTGTATATGTAGCTCGAGCTGCTGCTTTGGTAGGATGGATATATTCGTGGATTTTGTAATATACTTTGTTGAACCTTGCAGTAAAATATACAATAGTTTCAGAAGTGTTCTTTCTTAGGGCGGAAAACTATGTTAGATAATACAAATTATCACGCTTAACTAGCCACTTCTTGATGAAAGCGATTTCCAAATTTTCCATAGTTCCGATAGAAGATTTGGTAGTGACCTGAACCATTTTCGGGCCTCTCCTTCAAGTGATTGGGCGAAGACTCTCATGAATACATCATCGTGGTCGATAAGAATGTTATAAGTGAAATCTTGAAATCGATTCACATGATCTTCTATGTACGTACCTGTTGCTGCTGTAAATTGATCCCCAAAAGTTTCCTAGAATTGTAGGGCCCCTCCTTTATTTTTTAGAGTTTATTGCTTCTAAGAAGAGTCTCCCTTTGACACTTAGATTTTTCTTAAATAATCTTGAAGAGAAAGTTTTTTTCAGCTAAGGTGCAACTCAGGTTTTTTTCGTCGAAATAGTCGTAGCGTTCTCGTGAGTTCACGTCGACCAAATCGCAGCAATTTGGTCAAACTACGACGACGTTTCAGAAATTTTTGGCGAGTTTCATCCATGCCTCGCTGCCTTCTGGAGGATTTTTCCCTGATGTTTCAGAGTTTTCTGGTGAGTTAGCGCCGACCTGTCGCTACCTTTTGTTAAAGATCTCGACGATCATATCGCAAGTTTTGACAAGTCTTCCCCAGCCTTTTTCACAACTGTTTCGACAAATTTTCACCAATGTTTTGTTGCTCTTCGACATTCGCCACTGACAAAATCGCTATGGTGTTGACAACGATCATCGATCGTTTCATCGCAGTTAGGTGAGTCTTTGTCGACCGTTTCACTGCGGTCTGGCGAGTTAGTGCCAACCATTTTACTCCGACCAGAGATTTTTTCGCCGAACGTTTCATTTCCCTTGGGAAATCTACTTGCCGACCTGTCACTACCTTCTTAGCAAATCTTCGCTGATCATATCAGAGCATTTGACGATAGCTCGCCGACCATTTCACAGTGACTGAGGAAAGTTCATCGAAACGATCGAGGAAGGTTGGTTTGGTAAACAATCCACAAATCGAAAAGGGGTCATTAAAGCCAACGATTAGAGTCATTGATTGACCCCACCAACCAACCTCGTTGCATTTATTATGAATTTTTTGATTTTGTTATATGTAGCCAAACCGTTTTGGAAAATTGTTTTGCCACAAAAGAAAACGTCATTGGAGCACTTAAGCCATCACCAGTCATTGGACGCTGAACAACTCGTTGCTGCGGAGCTCTTTTGACTCGATCACTCTGGAGGTGACAGGTAGGCAGCTTGATACCCTTTTCCATTTTGTTTTCTAGTTTCTTTACTTTATTTTGGGTTTTCTTTATCCTTTGTTTCTTAGGCCTTTGCCTGCCCACGTCATGCTTTTTAGTAGGGTTGCGCAGTTTAGGCTTAGAGCCGTGTTTTTCTCATGAGGATTCCATGGTCAGCTAAGATTCCCGCTCTAATTTTCCCTCCTTAACCTCTATTCCGGTCACCCCGTCGTAACTCGTGTACCCTTTTTCTGTCAGCATGACTGTGTGGTCGAGATGGCCGCGGCTAGTGGAGTTTCACGCTTTTACCAGGTCTCCACCACCATGAGACTCACTTTTAAAAGGGGTTTAGGAATTTAGCGGCCAAACGTTAGTGGCACATAGAAACCCGTCTGAGTCCAGCCGGTAGTTTAAGATGTCGACGCCAGCATAATCGCTCCAAACTCGTCGTGCTCGAGAAATGTGTGTTGCTAGTTAAAAAAAAGGAAATAATATTTTCTTTTGAGCAAAGTTTCAAAACCAAAGTCAGCAATGTGGCAGATTTTGCCAAAATAGTTCTGGTTTTTTGCAGAGGCCTCCTCCCTTTATTTCTTTTCGTAATCCCAGTAGCATAATCACATTGAACGTGAATGTCAAAAAAATCGTTTGTTGACCAACAACACTACTTTTAAATGCAGCCTTCTAACCATATCACCGACCGACGAGGAAGTGGGTGCACTAGATAAGTACTAATCGCACTCTATTTTTCCACATATATACATATCACTAGGACATGTCAAACCTTAATAGAATTGTTCTATCAGCATGAAATTCATCATTTGCTTAACTTTTTGTGCATGTTGTAGTATCTCCAAGCTGCATTTTTTTCTTTTTATAAGTTTGTTTGTGCATTAAGCCAAAGGAAAATTAAGCTTGTTATTCACCCCGAGGTTTAAATTTTTGATGCAAACAGTTTTAATAAGCACTTGAAAACTTCATCACAATTTAAAAGCTAAAAAATAGTCATAGCAATCAAATGTTAATTTTATTTTTGCTCATCTATACCATGGATAATGAATTGTTTGTGAATAATTTGATTCCTCATTTATCCATCTTGTGTCTCATCGGACTTGATATGCATAAGCGGTCCGCCAGGAAAAATTCCAAGTTAGAAGAATCATACTCAGATGTTGAGATATTGTTGGATACCTCACTAGAGACAATGTTCGGAGATACTAAAGCCGTGATAGGGACCACCCAAGAATTCAAATGGGGTGAACTATATAGAGCCATCAGAGATGGAAATGTCCCTGACGCTTCTATCGAAGAGTTAATGGTATACCATAACATAAAGAGGTCCAGCCTCCATAAGGCAGCCACACGCCCAGATTTATTCCCATGATCAGAGGTTATCGAGTGTATTTTTCCCGAGGTGGATGCTAGCACCAAGATCATTTCATATGTCAAAGGAGAAGGGATTGCATCCTCCCAACCATCCCACATAGCTGCAACATACAATATTCCCTCCCCTAAAGTCATGATGACTGATGACTTTATAAGTGGGGTCAATATGGATAATTTTGATTATGCTAAGAAGATGATGATCCCTGAAAAGCAGTTGAGACCAAGGTCCATCAGAGAATACGATAGTCAAAACTTGAGGAGCCCGTATAGGATCATTGTTTTGATGTTAAGCCGGTTTTTGGCTTTGAGAGCATAAATACATATAAAATCAGTTGGGTACCAGTGATTTACCATATTGCCACACATGGTACAATTTTCAACTGGGAAGATATCATTTATGAGAGTATGGTGTCACACATTGCTGCAACGCAAGGAGGACTGACACATAAAATGGATGAATTCTTCTTGTCCTCTTATATCTTGGATTGCATATTGATCAGACACCCTTTCCCTGATTTGGGATGTGTTTGGAAGCCAGCCAAATCCCCCCTCCATGTAGCCTATCAGATGACATGGGATCACAAATACGCAAGTCACTACAAACTGATTTGTGAGGGATTAATCATTCCACTATACTGGCTAGTCTTCAAAGAAGAACCAAATTGTATGTCCAAGAACGCCTTGTTAGTTATCGAGGAATATGGAGATTATTACTTCTCCGTAGAAGGCACATATATTAGGATGTATGGGGGAACCCAAGCCCCTTTTTTGTTGCCTCAGTATACTACTGATTTTGTTGTGCACAAAGATGCCGTAATGAAAGTTTTCTTTAATGGGGTCGGGAATTTTCTCCATGAGAAGAAGAAGGCATCCTACCCACCACTGCCATTCACTATCAGCGCATACAAATTCCCCAAGCCAAAGGGGGCCGAGGATTTTTTCAAGGATTTAGAGCCCTTTCATTTTGGGACAAATATTTTTAGAAGGAACGATAGCCTAGATAAGATTGTTGAGCATTGTGCCTCTTGCAGAATCAACTTTGAATACACACATCACTTCTTTAAGTATGAAGAAGTGTATTGGAATGAAAGAAACATGACGGAGCCGAAAAATCATTTTGGTTGTAAAGGCGAAGATGGTTCTAGTTCTAAGGATAACACTCTCGAGGAAGCAAAGAGGAAGCGAAAAGAGGAGGCATAAAGGTGACAAAAGGATGAAGCCATAAGGTTGCAGGTAGAAGAAGCTGTGAGGAATCTACTAGAAGAGGCCGAAAGAATCCGGAAGGAAGAGGAATAAAAAATCCAGAAAGAAGAGGCCGACAGAATCCAGAAAGAAGAGGCGGAAATAATTCATAGAGAGGAAGCCAAGAGGTTGAAAAAGGAGGAAGAATAAATAAGAGAGAGAGAAGAAAGAGAAGCAGCAAAAAAACAAAAGAAAAAGGAAGTGAAAGAAAAGTACAAGGAAGCTGTGGAAAAGGGAAGCCCGAATGTGCAGGATATGTACATAGACCCACATAAGGTTTCCACTTTAATGCTCACCGAAGGACACCTCCCATTGGCTAAGCTCGGAATCACGCCATTCACCCCATCAAAGCATCATACCGTGGCCAAATTGAACACTATCAACTTTCATCATAAAATAAAAGCCATCATAAAGAGGACAGAGAAAATACTGAAATTGGGCACCCAACCCGATTTCGTTACTGTCCAGGAAAGCACCATCATGGAGGGTATCCACAAGGACCCTAAATTCATGGCATCTGTCAAAATAGATGTTGTGTAAGAAAGTGCAGATAATGTTGACAAATTGATGAATGACATTGAGCGAAACAAAGAGAAGATGCTCAAACTAAAAGATAATTTGGTGAAAACGCGCAGAGAAGTGGTAAAATTGAAAAGGAAACATGAAGCCATTGTATCATAGAAGGAAAGGATAATGAATGAATATCAGACTGTGGACACTGAAAACGATGCATTAACTGTGTAGTTAATGATCATGGAAGGGGAAAGGGGTGACTTTGAAGCTCGGATCACTCAGTTAGAGTCAAGAGAGTTGGCCGCAAACCAACAGGTTGAAGAATTAAAAGCTCAAGTGGAGGAGTTGGTCAAGGATAAGGAATCATTGGCAGAGAAATTGGAGTTGGCAGAAAAGAGAAAGCAAGATATAACTCCATTTTGTGATTAAGCCTGCAAGATTCAGGAAAAGATATATCACTCTTAGGAAATTCTCACTTATGAAATCTATAAGATGAAGCTAATGATGGAGAGAATGAAAGAAATAGCTGTGGAGTCACTAACATTCAGGAAAGAGCTGTTGGATGTTGCAGAAATGGTTAAGAACCAGATTGCCTGGAGGGAATTTAACTCAAATTTCCTTGATCATCTTCCCCATAAGATAACAAAGGACATGAAGTAGGAGATGGCCATTTTGGAATTTTGCAGAAAAGCTGCTAGGAGGCTAAATAATGAAATTCTTAAGACAATCGAAAAGTGCCATGATTTTTACAAGAAAATCCAATAGGTCCATGAGAAGTGCCACTTCCCTTTAGTCCTGAATATAAATGAGCTTCCATCCAAGGACCAACGCATAACACAGCTACAAGATGGGTTGTGGGGAGACCTAGAGTATATAAAAAAAGTGGATGCTCTCACAGAAGAAGATATTCATCACTTCGTGGGACAAGCTTCTGTAAATGCATATTTCCTGGAGGACAGTTGCAAGGCTATAGCAGAAGGGGTGGCGCATATAGAGGCACATTTGTCAATTCATGAAGTAACTTTGCAAGTATTACAACCTATCAAATATAAGACCATAACTGAAGAAGCTAATGCATGGGCAGAATATATTTCTAGTGTGGCAGGGCCCACCTAATTTTTAAATTGTAAACATATTTTGTATTTTCCTATGTAAGCACTAGAGGACAAATTTTGGGGAATCCTAGGGTTAGGGTAGATGAAGAGTCACTTGAAGAAAAAAAAATTGTAAGATAAATAGGAGAAGAGAATAGAGAGAAGGGTCTTTTTGATAGCACAATAGAAGTTGTACCATTTTGTAAGAGAACTATTTTTCTGCTAATAAGAAGGATCTGTTTGCTGGGGAAAGCTTGCACATAAATGTTTCCTGGAATGAATGGAATGTTTAATGTGGAAATACTTCTTCTTGCATTCGTAATTCATACTATGAGATCGTTCCAACTTCTTGAACTACTTCATTGGAGATCAATGATTTTACTTTGTATGCAATTGTTTATGTTTGAAATGAGTAATCAATTGCTTTATCATATCAAAGCTATCCTTGGTATTCTTTCTGCTGTAAATGTGAATATTGTGTTGGAACAACTATCTGTTAGACTTGTATGAACATTTCCAGTATATTACTCTTAAAGAATAATAAGAGTAGATAAGTGATAAGGCAGGAGCGGTAAGATGGGTGGTAAGAACCTACACATCGCTAGTTTGGTTTCTACCTGTCAATTATATGCATTTTATTAGGGCACGTGCATCTCATACTTAAAATAAAAGAACATAAATGGTGGATCGGGCCACAATCGGTAAAGAACTTAAACAATCACACATACGGTAGCTGGACCATTAACGAGATGGATTCCCCACACCAAACGGTGAGTGATCTAATTGGGATTTCTTACCAGGGAGAATCCCTATTGTTGGTGCAGATATTTTCTGGGCATCAATAGTACCCTTACTATTGTCGTATTTAGGTAATAAATTCAAATAGTGGGTAGGAATTTCATTTAGGGGTGTAGGTAATTGTAGAGGTCCATGCCAACTAGCCACCCATATAGTTGTTCTGGGTGGTGGTGGTCCTCCATGACCTCCTCCTCCTAACATCAGGTGTTTGGTAATTAAATTCTTGGATTGAGGAGTAATAAAAGACTTGAGCGGGTTTTTCAGAGTCGAGGATTCTCCGATTTCACTGGGAATGTTTTGTGAACTAGGTAGACCAAATGGAGTGTTTGGATTCTAGGGAGGAGACTCTCATTCAAGGGTTTGAAAAATAAACTCATATTCAATGAACTAAGGGCCAAACAGAGGAGGGGAGAAGCTTCGTCGGTGATGTCCAGGTGAAGTGGACTGATATTTTCCATGTCTATGTCTCCAGGAGACATGATCTTGGAGAGCCACCAATTCTTCGTGGCTAGGGTTCTGGCGAGTATGCATGCATCCATATGCCAGGTTTTCTTAGGTGGAGTCACCAAGTGGATTTCACATCCTGATTCCTGGTTTCTTCCACTACGAAATCAAGGGCATATGATTTGTCATTGTCCCCAGGGAAGGTTGATATTCTTGCTTCGTTCCTTGAAAAAGGCACAACAAAATATGTTAGTCCTAGAGACGTTCTAGGATGTATTTAGAACTGTGCATGGGCATCAATATTTTCCATTGTTTTATCTTTTCTCAATGCTTAATCAAGAATCATATCATTAAGAGTCAATATAGTAGTAATCAGACTTGGTAGAATGTGGGATGCTCTTTTGATATGTCAGTATAAACTTTGAATAAATTATGTTAACAGGATAGCATGAGAGAAGGTAATGCTTAAAGTAAATATTTATCTCATGTTTTCAGAAAATGTACTAAGAAAAGAATTCAGTAGTTATAACAAAATGACAACAAAGTAGAACCTATTCCTTATAGGATTGATACAATTAGATCTCTAAATCATGAATACTTCACAACATATATTACCCGTAAATGATACTTAAATCAAATACCAGTTAAAGATAATCACATCAGGATCTGTGCTAACTTTTCCAATCATAGAATAAGTATAAATAGAGATGAGATTACAAAAGAGGAGAATACTAACTATGCATATTAGAGTTTAGAATCCACATAAACACAAGATAAAACTTGGAGGTTCTTTTCTCATTCCTTGATCACACTGAAATCATAATAAGTTACACTTCTTATAAAAGGAGTCGACCATGTGTCTAGATTACCTTTATCTATATATAACATCTATTGTCTTTACAAAATTTACAACAAAATCTATTGCATCCCAAAGGATTTCGATTTCTTTGGTGGTTATCAACAAAATTGGTTACAACAAAATCTATCATTAGAGGAAATTTGATGTCTAAAATGGGCCTCATAAGGAAAATAATAAAATAATAAAATAATAGTTAAAATAATAAAATAATATTTATTAATTTTGGAGGAAGAAAGAAAAAAAATTATTTTTATTCTTTGTATTTTCAACATATTTCCGTCAAAAGTATGTAGTGTGGGTACTCGTTGGATGCGTAATTTAATTCCGCATCCAAAAAGTGCTCCCACTCAAACTTTGAGTAAACACACAGGAAGATATGTTGAAAATACGCACAAAAAGTAGTTTTTTTTATGACAAATATCTCAAGTAAACCATTATGATTGAGTCATTTTTTTGAAATTCTATTGGTTCTTTAATTCCAACTCATCAAGAAATTATGGTTGGCTTGTTTTCTTATAAGGCCCATTTTAGACCCCAAATTTCCTCTAATTCTAGTAAAATGATGTTGAGTTGTTGGTAGTGGATATTGGGGTCTTCCTTGCTGAGGTGGAGGAAGGTTTTGTTGCTCTGAAGACGTTCCAACCACTGGTTGCGCCCTTGAAGTCCTTTCCAGTTGCTACACTTGAATAAATATTGTGATATTCTTCCAATCCTTTCCTATTTGATACTGGAAAACCCTTAGTTCTCTGAGGGTCATGTCTAACTCAGAATAATGTTCAAAAGTTGGTTTTGGTAGAGCTTTGAAAATGGCATGAATTTGATTAAGGATCTCAAAACTTGGGCTCATCTTATCTATAATCGTTTATCCATTTAGTTCTTCATGAATGTTTGCTAGGTGTACTTCAAAATTCCTTGTGTCTAGTATCATAGCATTGTAATGATCCTTCTGGTATAGGTCTCCATGTCCATCACAAAAAGATGGAAGACCGAGTGGGAAGACATCTCTGAATAATTCCTTGAATGAATGGACATCTTGTTTTAGTTGGGCAGCCATGTCAACAAAATTCTGAGCCATTAATCCTTTTGTGATCATTTTATTTGATTCAATGATTACCTTCCTTCTATGTAACGTACCCACCCATCTATCCAAGGCAAGGAAGGGTACATGACGGAAATCTCTGGGGATTTTCATAAAACTCATCCCATTCATTACGTTCACAGCCATAAATTAAATGTGTGCAGATGCAAATCAGTTAAACATGCATAGCGGAATAAAACATATTCATCCACACACTATTCATATGCATTCAACATATCAATAACAGTCATCAATTTAAACATTGCAGAAGTCAATACATAGACAGAAAAACACTTATCTTCATTAAGCAATAGTCCCAAACAACTAGCTATGTCGCTGCAACATTCCACCCAACCATAGGCCAGTTGTGTTCATCAATCTCTCAACACAACTACCACCCTCGAGATGGGCATGATTCTTACAAGGAAAAGGGGACATTCACTCATTCACAGCCAATCAATCATTTCATCTGAGCCAAGCCAGTCCACAACTGGGTTTATCAGGCTACATTTGAACCCTGGAGGCTTACACTCAAGCTCAAGCCAAAACAATGGAGACCCATAACCCATACCCCAACATACTCTTTTCTCACACAGCAAGCACAATCATTGGGCAGGGATACATATTTAACAATGGGATTTACAATAGGATGGTCATGGGTTTTCCCCAATTCGTTTCCAGAAAAAAATGGATTATGGAATGGGGAGAAACACTCACATGGAGGAAAACGATTTCTTCCCCAACTACCTGAGCATTCAGCAGCCAAACGATCTCTATGGAACCCCTAGTTCGATTCCCCTTCTTCCCAACTGGTATAAAACAAAAAGAAATTCTTCTCCCAGCTGAGAATGAAGGAAAACACATAAGTTCGATGGGGAAAAACGCCCAGCAAGCTCCCAACTCGTGAGAGAGCCCAACTGGTTGATGGATAATGGCTTGGGGAGCAATTCATGGCTCCTTTATTTTCCAAGAAGCAAAACACGATTTCCCATGCAGGGTGGCTTGCCCATACCTGAATTTGGACAACCATACCTCTCATTCCCCGAGGCATTAACTACCTCAACCAACTCTTGGGAGAAATCAATGATTGGGTACAAAAGTGAACATGGGTAGTTGACGGTTTGATGTGTTCTCTCATTGACACTTGGCTTGACTTGACTGGCTCCAAGGGTTTGAATGTTTTCCCTCCCCATTCCTTGTAAAATCATCCCCCATCTCTTGTTGCATTGCATAGCTAGTTGTGGGTATTTTATTAAAATGCATATTTACATTATGTTTGAAATTCCAATCTGCCTGGCTAGTACACAAACCATATGCATCAATAAATCAATGGCGGGGCCTTGGCCTTGATCTTCTCACCATGATTTCATAACAATATTACATCATTTACAATTTTAATGCCATGGGGTCAAATTGGGGATGTTACATTCTATCTCGGACAACATAGGCTTGAAGGTCATCGAAGGTTTTCTCATTTAAGAAATCGATTACATTCTTGGCTAGATCTATCTTTTTGTTTACACTGTTCTGGACTAAACGAGAGTCTTGAGAAACAGCCTCGACAATTTCCCACTCCTCTTGGGATACGATGAAATGGCTCCACTATACTGTTATCGGGGATACTATCTGTTCCCAAATTACGAACTTGGCACTTTTGAGTAAAGGATTACCTGCCATTCTTCTTGATAACTACTGAATGTTTTTATGGAGATATTCCTTCTTGATAAGTACTTAGAAAAAATTTTGGACCAACTCACCTAGTCCTTCCGCCATTGTGGACCAACTCGCTGAGTTCTTCCGCCGTTGCAGACCAACTTGCCGAGTTCTTCTGCCGAAAGACACTTAGAAAAATTTTCGGACCAACTCGCCAAGTCCTTCTGCCGTTGCAGACCAACTCGCTGAGTTCTTCCACCGTTGCAGACAAACTTGCTGATTTCTTCTGCTGAAAGACACTTAGAAAAAATTTCAGACCAACTCGCCGCGTCCTTCCACCGTTGCAGACCAACTCGCTGAGTTCTTCCGCCGTTTCGGCTAAAAATTCATAACTTCCTGCCGAATTTTTCGTTCTTTTTCGGCGAACTTATTGATTTTCTGTTGGTTCATTGTGGAGCAACTCGCCAAGTTTCACCGCCAACTTCGGCGCAACCTCGCCAGTTCTAGCTGGCAACTTTGGCGCAAATCAGTGAGGTTCGCTGAAATACATTGGCTCAACTCCACGAGACTCGCTAAATCAGTTAGGCAAAAAACTTAGAAGAATTTTTGAAATTTTTTTTTGAAATTTTTAAATTTTGAAACCTTTCTTAACTATCTGTGCTAGGCAGGAAGCATACTTACCTCTGCTACTGTGATAAATAGCCCATGAAGGCCCAATGCTACAACCAGTAGCTCTGATACCATTCTGTAACGTACCCACCCATCTATCCAAGGCAAGGAAGGGTACATGATGGCAATCTCTAGGGATTTTCATAAAAATCATTCCATTCATTAGATTCACAGCCATAAATTAAATGTGTGCATATGCAAATAAGTTAAACATGCACAACGGAATAAAACATATTCATCCACACACTATTCATATGCATTCAACATATCAATAATAGTCATCAATTTAAACATTGCAGAAGTCAATACATAGACAGAAAAACACTTATCTTCATTATGCAATAGTCCCAAAGAACTAGCTATGTCGCTGCAACTTTCCACCCAACCATAGGCCAGTTGTGTTCATCAATCTCTCAACACAACTGCCACCCCCGAGCTGGGCTTGATTCTTACAAGGAAAAGGGGACATTCACTCATCCATAGCCAATCAATCATTTCATCTGAGCCAAGCCAGTCCACAGCTGAGTTTATTAGGCTACATTTGAACCCTGGAGGATTACACTCAAGCTCAAGCCAAAACAATGGAGACCCATAACCCATACCCCAACATACTCTTTTCTCACACAGCAATTGCAATCATTGGGCAGGGATACACATTTAACAATGGGATTTACAATAGGATGGTCATGGGTTTTCCCCAATTTGTTTCCAGCCAAAAATGGATTATGGAATGGGGAGAAACACTCACATGGAGGAAAACAATTTCTTCCCCAACTAACTGAGCATTCAGCAGCCAAACGATCTCTATGGAACCCCTAGTTCAATTCCCCTTCTTCCCCACTGGTATACAACACAAAGTCTTTCTTCTCCCAGCTGAGAATGAAGGAAAACACATAAGTTCGATGGGGAAAAACGCCCAGCAAGCTCCCAACTCGTGGGAGAGCCCAACTGGTTGATGGATAATGGCTTGGGGAGCAATTCATGGCTCTTTTCTTGCCCAAGAAGCAAAAGGCGATTTCCCATGCAGGGTGGCTTTCCCATACCTGAATTTGGATAGCCATACCTCTCATTCCCCAAGGCATTAACTGCCTCAACCAACTCTTGGGAGAAATCAATGATTGGATACAAAAGTCAACATGGGTAGTTGAGGGTTTGATGTGTTCTCTCATTGACACTTGGCTTGACTTGACTGGCTCCAAGGGTTTGAATGTTTTCCCTCCCAATTCCTTGTAAAATCATGCCCCCATCTCTTGTTGCATTGCATAGTTAGTTGTGGGTATTTTATTAAAATGCATATTTACATGATGTTTGAAATTCTAATGTGTCGGGCTAGCATGCAAACCATATGCATCAATAAATCGATGGCGGGGCCTTGGCCTTGATCTCCTCACCATGATTTCATAACAATATTACATCATTTACAATTTTAATGCCATGGGGTCAAATTGGGGATGTTACATTCTATCTTGGACAACATAGGCTTGAAGGTCATCGAAGGTTTTCTCATTTAAGAAATCGATTACAGTCTTGGCTAGATCTATCTTTTTGTTTACACTATTCTGGACTAAACGAGAGTCTTGAGAAACAACCTCGACAATTTCCCACTCCTCTTGGGATAAGATGAAATGGCTCCACTGTACTATTATCGGGGACACTATCTGTTCCCAAATTACGAACTTGGCACTTTTGAGTAAAGGATTACCTGCCATTCTTCTTGATCATTAGTGAATGTTTTTATGGATATATTCCTTCTTGATAAGTACTTAGAAAAATTTTCGGACCAACTTGCATATTCCTTCCGCCGTTGCGGACCAAGTCACTGAGTTCTTCCCCAGTTGCGGACCAAGTCACTGAGTTCTTTCACCGTTGCGGACCAACTTGCCAAGTTCTTCTGCCGAAAGACACTTAGAAAAATTTTCGGACGAACTCACCGAGTCCTTCCACCGTTGCGGACCAACTCGCTGCGTTCTTCCGTTGTTGTGGACCAAATTGCCGAGTTCTTCCGCTAAAAGACACTTAGAAACATTTTCGGACCAACTCGTCGAGTCCTTCCGCTGTTGCGGACCAACTCCCTGACTTCTTCCGCCATTTCGGCCCAAAATACATAACTTCCTGCCAAATTTTTCCTTCTTTTTCGGCGAACTTATTCATTTTCTGCCGGTTCGTTGTGGAGCAACTCGCCAAGTTTCACCGCCAACTTCGGCGCAACCTCGCCAGTTCTAGCCGGCAACTTCGGTGCAACTCAGTGAGGTTCCCCTAAATACATCGGCTCAAGTCCATGAGACTCGCCGAATCAGTTAGGCAAAACACTTAGAAAAAATTTTGAAATTTTTTGAGATTTTGAAACCTTTCTTAACTGTCTGTGCTAGGTAGGAAGCATACTTACCTCTTCTACTATGATAGGTAGCCCATGAAGGCTCAATGCTGCAACCAGTAGCTCTGATACCATTCTGTAACATACCCACCCATCTATCCAAGGAAAGGAAGGGTACATGATGGCAATCTCTGGGGCTTTTCATAAAACTCATCCCATTCATTAGATTCACAGCCATAAATTATATGTGTGCAGATGCAAATCAGTTAAACATGTAGAGAAGAATAAAACATATTCATCCGCACACTATTCATATGCATTCAACATATCAATAACAGTCATCAATTTAAACATTGCAGAAGTCAATACATAGATAGAAAAACACTTATCTTCATTATGCAATAGTCCCAAACAACTAGCTATGTCGCTGCAACGTTCCACCCAACCATAGGCCAGTTGTGTTCATCAATCTCTCAACACAACTACCACCCCCTAGCTGGGCATGATTCTTACAAGGAAAAGGGGACATTCACTCATTCACAGCCAATCAATCATTTCATCTAAGCCAAGCCAGTCCAAAGTTGGGTTTGTCAGGATACATTTGAACCCTGGAGGCTTACACTCAAGCTCAAGACAAAACAATGAAGACCCATAACCCATAACCCAACATACTCTTTTCGCACACAACAAGCACAATCATTGGGCAGGGATACACATTTAACAATGGGATTTACAATAGGATCGTCATGGGTTTTCCCCAATTCGTTTTCAGCCAAAAATGGATTATGGAATGGGGAGAAACACTCACATGGAGGAAAACGATTTCTTCCCCAACTAACTGAGCATTCAATAGCCAAACGATCTCTATGGAACCCCTAGTTCGATTCCCCTTCTTCCCCACTGGTATACAACATAAAGACGTTCTTCCCCCAGCTGAGAATGAAGGAAAACACATAAATTCGATGGGGAAAAATGCCCAACAAGCTCCCAACTCATGGGAGAGCCCAACTGGTTGATGGATAATGGATTGGGGAGCAATTCATGGCTCTTTTCTTGCCCAAGAAGCAAAACACGATTTCCCATGCAGGGTGGCTTTCCCATACCTGAATTTGGACAGCCATACCTCTCATTCCGCATGGCATTAAATACCTCAACCAACTCTTGGGAGAAATGAATGATTAGGTACAAAAGTCAACATGGGTAGTTGAGGGTTTGATGTGTTCTCTCATTGACACTTGGATTGACTTGACTGGCTCCAAGGGTTTGAATGTTTTCCCTCCCAATTCCTTGTAAAATCATGCCCCCATCTCTTGTTGCATTGCATAGCTAGCTGTGGGTATTTTATTAAAATGCATATTTACATTATGTTTGAAATTCCAATGTGCCTGGCTAGCACGAAAACCATATGCATTAATAAATCAATGGCGGGGCCTTGGCCTTGAGCTCCTCACCATGATTTCATAACAATATTACATCATTTACAATTTTAATGCCATGGGGTCAAACTGGGGATGTTACATTCTATCTCGGACAACATAGGCTTGAAGGTCATCAAAGGTTTTCTCATTTAAGAAATCGATTACAGTCTTGGCTAGATCTATCTTTTTCTTTACACTGTTCTGGACTAAACGAGAGTCTTGAGAAATAGCCTCGACAATTTCCCACTCCTTTTGGGATATGATGAAATGGCTCCACTGTACTGTTATCGGGGATATTATATGTTCCCAAATTTCGAACTTGGCACTTTTGAGTAAAGGATTACCTGCCATTCTTCTTGATAAGTACTGAATGTTTTTATGGAGATATTCCTTCTTGATAAGTACTTAGAAAAAAATTTGGACCAACTCTCCTAGTCCTTCCGCCATTGCGGACCAACTCGCTGAGTTCTTCCGCCGTTGCGGACCAACTTGTTGAGTTCTTCCGCCGTTGCGGACCAACTTGTTGAGTTCTTCCGCCGAAAGACACTTAGAAAAATTTTCGGACAAACTCACCGAGTCCTTCTGCTGTTGCAGACCAACTCGCTAAGTTCTTCCGCCGTTGCGGACCAACTTGCCGAGTTCTTCTGCTGAAAGACACTTAGAAACATTTTTGGACCAACTCCCTGAGTCCTTCCACCATTGCATACCAACTCGTTGATTTCTTCCGCCGTTTCGGCCCAAAATTCATAACTTCCTGCCGAATTTTTCTTTCTTTTTCGGTGAGATTATTCATTTTCTGTCGGTTCATTGCAGAGCAACTTGTCAATTTTCACCACCAACTTCTATGCAACCTCGCCAATTCTAGCTTCCAACTTCGGTGGAACTTAGTGAGGTTCGCCGAAATACATCGGCTCAACTCCACGAGACTTGCCGAATTAGTTAGGCAAAACACTTGGAAATTTTTTTGAAAAATTTTGAAATTTTGAAACCTTTCTTAACTATATGTGCTAGGCAGGAAGCATACTTACCTCTACTACTGTGATAGGTAGCCCATGAAGGCCCAATGCTGCAACCAACAACTCTGATACAATTCTGTAACATACCCACCTATCTATCTAAAGCAAGGAAGGGAACATGAATGAAATCTCTGGGGCTTTTCATAAAACTCATCCCATTCATTAGATTCACAGCCATAAATTAAATGTGTGTAGATGCAGATCAGTTAAACATGCATAGCGGAATAAAACATATTCATCCACACACTATTCATATGCATTCAACATATCAATAACAATCATCAATTTAAACATTGCAGAAGTCAATACATAGACAGAAAAACACTTATCTTCATTATGCAATAGTCCCGAACAACTAGCTATGTCGCTGCAACATTCCACCCAACGATACGCCAGTTGTGTTCATCAATCTCTCAACACAACTGCAACCCCCGAGCTAGGCATGATTCTTACAAGGAAAAGGGGACATTCACTCATTCACGGCCAATCAATCATTTCATCTCAGCCAAGCTAGTCCACAACTAGGTTTATCAGGTTACATTTGAACCCTGGAGGCTTACACTCAAGCTCAAGCCAAAACAATGGAGACCCATAACCCATACCCCAACATACTCTTTTCTCACAGAGCAAGCACAATCATTGGGCAGGGATACACATTTAACAATGGGATTTACAATAGGATGGTCATGGGTTTTCCCAAATTCGTTTCCAGCCAAAAATGGATTATGGAATGGGGAGAAACACTCACATGGAGGAAAACTATTTCTTCCCCAACTAACTGAGCATTCAACAGCCAAACGATCTCTATGGAACCCCTAGTTCGATTCCCCTTCTTCCCCACTGGTATACCACACAAAGACGTTCTTCTCCCAGCTAAGAATGAAGGAAAACACATAAGTTCAATGGGGAAAAATGCCCGACAAGCTGCCAACTCGTGGGAGAGTCATACCTCTCATTCCCCATACCTAAATTTGGACAGCCATACCTCTCATTCCCCAAGGCATTAACTACCTCAACCAACCCTTGGGAGAAATCAATGATTGGGTACAAAAGTCAACATGGGTGGTTGAGGGTTTGATGTGTTCTCTCATTGACACTTGGCTTGAATTGACTGGCTCCAAGGGTTTGAATCTTTTCCATCCCAATTCCTTGTAAAATCATGCCCCCATATCTTGTTGCATTCCAGATCTAGTTGTGGGTATTTTATTAAAATGCATATTTACATGATGTTTGAAATTCCAATGTGCCTGGCTAGCACACAAACCATATGCATCAATAAATCGATGCCGAGGTCTTGGCCTTGAGCTCCTCACCATGATTTCATAACAATATTACATCATTTACAATTTTAATGCCATGGGGTCAAACTGGGGATGTTACATTCTATCTCGGACAACATAGGCTTGAAGGTCATCGAAGGTTTTCTCATTTAAGAAATCGATTACAGTCTTGGCTAGATTTATCTTTTTGTTTACATTGTTCTGGACTAAACGGGAGTCTTGAGAAACAACCTCGACAATTTCCCACTCCTCTTGGGATATGATGAAATGGCTCCACTGTACTGTTATCGGGGATACTATCTGTTCCCAAATTACGAACTTGGCACTTTTGAGTAAAGGATTACCTGCCATTCTTCTTGATAAGTACTGAATGTTTTTATGGAGATATTCCTTCTTGATAAGTACTTAGAAACATTTTCGAACCAACTCACCTAGTCCTTCCGCTGTTGCGGACCAACTCGTGGAGTTCTTCCGTCGTTGCGGACCAACTTGCCGAGTTCTTTTGCCGAAAGACACTTAGAAAAATTTTCGGACCAACTCGCCGAGTCCTTCCACTGTTGCGGACCAACTCGCTGAGTTCTTCCACCGTTGCAGACCAAATTGCCTAGTTCTTCTGCCTAAAGACACTCAGAAAAATTTTCAGACCAACTCGTCGAGTCCTTCCGCCGTTGCGGACCAATTCGCTGAGTGTTCTGTCGTTTCGGCCCAAAATTCATAACTTCCTGCCGAATTTTTCCTTCTTTTTCGGTGAACTTATTGATTTTCTGCCCGTTCATTGCGGAGCAACTCGCCAAGTTTTGCCGCCAACTTCAGCGCAACCTCGCTAGTTCTAGCCGTCAACTTCGGCGCAACTCAGTGAGGTTCGCCGAAATACATCGGCTCAACTCCACGAGACTCATCGAATAAAACATATTCATCCACACACTATTCATATGCATTCAACATATCAATAACAGTCATCAATTTAAACATTGCAGAAGTCAATACATAGACAGAAAAACACTTATCTTCATTATGCAATATTCCCAAACAACTAGCTATGTTGCTACAACCTTCCACCCAACCATAGGCCAGTTGTGTTCATCAATATCTCAACACAACTGCCACCCCCGAGATGGGTATGATTCTCACAAGGAAAAGGGCTCATTCACTCATTCACAGCCAATCAATCATTTCATCTGAGCCAAGCCAGTCCACAGTTGGGTTTATCAGGCTACATTTGAACCCTGGAGGCTTACACTCAAGCTCAAGCCAAAACAATGGAGACCCATAAACCATACCCCAACATACTCTTTTCTCACACAGCAATCACAATCATTGGGCAGGGATACACATTTAACAATGGGATTTACAACATGATGGTCATGGGTTTTCCCCAATTCGTTTCTAGCCAAAAACGGATTATGGAATGGGGAGAAACACTCACATGGAGGAAAATGATTTCTTCCCCAACTAACTGAGCATTCAGCAGCCAAACGATCTCTATGGAACCCCTAGTTCGATTCCCCTTCTTCTGCATTAGTATACAACACAAAGACATTCTTCTCCCAGCTAAGAATGAAGGAAAACACATAAGTTTGATGGGGAAAAATGCCCAGCAAGCTCCCAACTCGTGGGAGAACCCAACTGGTTGATGGATAATGGCTTGGGGAGCAATTCATGGCGCTTTTCTTGCCCAAGAAGCAAAACACGATTTCCCATGCAGGGTGGCTTTCCCATACCTGAATTTGGACAGCCATACCTCTCATTCCCCAAGCCATTAACTACCTCAACCAACTCTTGGGAGAAATGAATGATTGGGTGCAAAAGTCAACATGGGTAGTTGAGGGTTTGATGTGTTCTCTCATTGACACTTGGCTTGACTTGACTGGCTCCAAGGGTTTGAATGTTTTCCCTCCCAATTCCTTTTAAAATCATGCCCCTATCTCTTGTTGCATTGCATAGCTAGTTGTGGGTATGTTATTAAAATGCATATTTACATGATGTTTGAAATTCCAATGTGCCTGGCTAGCACGCAAACCATATGCATCAATAAATTGATGGTAGGGCCTTGTCCTTGAGCTCCTCATCATGATTTCATAACAATATTACATTATTTACAATTTTAATGCCATGGGGTCAAACTGGGGATGTTACATTCTATCTCGGACAACATAGGCTTGAAGGTCATCGAAGGTTTTCTCATTTAAGAAATCGATTACAGTCTTGGCTAGATCTATCTTTTTTTTTACACTATTATGGACTAAATGAGAGTCTTGAGAAACAACCTCGACAATTTCCCACTCCTCTTGGGATATGATGAAATGCCTCATTGTACTATTATCGAGGATACTATATGTTCCCAAATTACAAACTTGGCACTTTTGAGTAAAGGATTACCTGCCATTCTTCTTGATAAGTACTAAATGTTTTTATGGAGATATTCCTTGGACTATTGTAGCTCTAAGATGACCATGTTTCTTTTAGCTAACTCTTCGATTACATTACTTAGCTTGTCACATTTGCATTTTAATTGATCCCGAGCCTAGTTTAGTTGGGAATCCTTAAGAGTCATCTCTACGACCTCCTATGCGAGTTTGTCAGTAGGGTTTTCTTAAGGGGAGGCTTGTAAAGCTATGGATTTTTGAAGAAGGATGTCCTAATTCCGCTTCTTGAGCTCAGTTAATTCATTCTCTGGAGTGATTATTTTCTCCTTGATTGTTGGACTATTAGCTAGATCTTTTTCCAGTTCAAACTATACTACCAAGACTTCAACGGTTTGCAAATGCTCAACTATGGGTATGTTGAGTTTCTTCTTTAGGCTAGAGATCTCTTTATCCTTTTCTTTTGGCATGGCTTGAAACAGAGTCATATCACTGGGATTTTGGACCAATTTGACAATATGCTCCTCTAGGTCAGCTATATTCAACTATTTTTCTTTATTTGATGACTTCTCATTCTTCAATTGTTTCTCCAGTCTTTGGACTGCAACCTGTATCTTATTAGTACTCATAGTGTACTTCATCACATCTCTATATACTCCTTCACTATTTTGTTGGTGAATCTCCATGATATCTTTTGACGAGAAATTTCCATATTTAAGGTCCCTTGCCTTAGATCTAATGCAGGCAACATCCTGGACTAGTGCCCTGTCTCGAGATCTTTCTTTGGGAACAGGGACTTTTGGAGATCAATGTTTTCATCTTTGATTTGAGAGTATAAGCCAATGATCCTGCTTTAATTGGTGATGTTGTGATCAAAGCACCTTCTGGGGAAAGATCCTCCTTCTTTTGGGGCCACGCTGCAAATGGAATGTTTTCCAAGATGATGGGTTCCAAAGAGGTGGGAGTTAGTTTAATTTGCAGTGTTGAGCTGGATACATTTTCGGATATGAACCTCTTTGATTTTGACTCGATGCTCCCTGATTTATCCTTGTCGACGTTTGAGGTCAGTTTAGGTGTGCTCCTTTTTACGAGATTATCCACTTTATGTGGTGTAGGGATGACAGGTTCCACAGTGGTTTGGATTGGATCCAACATTGCATTGGCCTGCTCCCAACTATCTAAGTTGGAAATTTCATCCAAAATTGGTTGTGACTCGTGGGAGTAAGCTATTTCTCTAACAGACTACCCGTTTGGGATCGTACTTGCATGTAAAACGCACAGGAAGCTGAAAGCGACTATCATTTCTTCGACCACCTTCTAGGAAGCTTTGATTCTCACTTTAAAAGGTCCATCTTAATTTGGGACTTTGAAATTCCTCACACTGTTACCCTTCATGAAATGAAAGTCATCACAATTGAACCTTTGGTGGATTTATTCCAAGGAAAAAAACCTCGAAGTCATGAACACTAGTAACTTATAGGGGGCAAGTTACGCTCCATACACTCGAATATCAGTATGGGTCTCAAAGAAAAACCAATACCCAATTGGGTCATTTGGATTTAGCTGGAGCAAATGTTTTCATTCTGAAAAAACTCTAGGATGGGGACAATTGAACAATAATGTATAGATTTTAGTCACAACATTATCCACAAATACAGAGAAACCTTCATGAGGCGGAGCAGGGGTAATTGACTGGAGGTCTTCTTGGATGAATAAATCCTTATTGTGATAGATGATCATATAAATGAGAAAGGAATTGTATCTGAACAACTTTCTGGAGGAATTTTTTTTGAAATGCAAGTGAATGGAATAAGCGAGGAAAGATGGCAGGTCCAACTTCATAAGCACTTCTCACTCAGATAAATTTATAATAAAGGCGAAACCTAAAGCAACATAGTCAATTACCAAGTCATGGTCATACATGAGGACCTGGAAGATCATGGATAACACTAGTCTGGTTGGATCTCAAAATACTTCCTGGATGAACATTGAATGGGTACTGGGAAAGTTGGATTATGGGGTAATTATAATGCGGATGAATGCATCCCGTATTTCCGATGATAATTCTTGAATCTTCCATTCTAGGACTTCTTCATCAAACTACAGGTTGGCAGTGTCTTCCCCGGTGTCTGTTAACTCCATCATGAGTTCTCTGGTGATCGAGCAGACAACTGATCCCAATTTAGACACAACCAACTTTCTTTCTAAAGCATATCTTTCTGCACACCACTGCACCAGTTCCGGGAAGGGTATGTCCTGTGGTAAAACTATATTTTCCAACCCAGAGCTCCATAATTTGAAGAATTATTTTCCACTCTTGGCCTGCTCTTCAACCTATCTGGATAATTGATGTAGATTGGAGAATGAGGACATTGGATCATGAATATCAAAATGTTCGTCTCCAAGTTGATCTTCAAAATGTTCGTCTCTAAGGTGATGGATGTTTGGCTTCACCTGCGAAGAGGCTGGTCGTGGAGACTGATAATGGAGGATATCAAGTTGATAAGAAGCAGAGGAACGACAAATTCTTCGAAAGCATATTTATAGGATAATTTGAAAATAGTGGGACGTGGCACTCAAGGATTGGTCCTCTATGCGATAGGAACTTGGTTTTTTTAAATGAGAGGGGACCTTTTATTTTGAAAAGGCGGCGATAAAAACCGTTGGACTAAATTTTGGTGAGTTTGCTAAGGGAGGGAGACAGGAAAAACTCAAGAGTGGTTTCAGGGCTCATGATAGGTGGTTTGGGGAGACCACTTTTTGGGCCCTGAATGAACATGAGGCTGCCACATGGACAAGGTGGTTTTCATTTAGGGATGCACCCAGCTCAGTAAACATCGATATTTTAGTGGATCCTGAAAGCAGGATATCCATTGATCGTTCCTCGTATTGCTTTGAGATTTGTGCCCTGCCAGAAGCGAATTTATGAGTTGGGGCCCTCTTCCCCTGAAAAACAGTTTTTTGAATGAGTCAGGACTGTATTATTTCCTAGCAATGGTAATAGTGGTTTCATGGCTTGTGATAGGTGGTTTGGGAAAACCACTTTTCAGGCCTTGAATGATCCTGAGATCACCACGTGGCCATGGGGGTTTCCATTCGAGGTTGCTCCCAACTATTTAAACATCATGCTTTTCGGGCCCCTGAATCAAATCTCCGTTGTTGATCTATACTTGATCACAATTTTGATTGGAGGTCAACTTGATCCCTCGTTCGTCAATCATCGTGAATCTGGGTGATCACCCTTCTCTTCTCTCCTATGATTCACGGCTTTGTTCCCTTTCGGTTGTATCGAAATGTTAGTACTAACACTTTGTATGCTCCAATAATGATTTTGGTTTTGTCCCTTATTGCAAATACTTGAATTTATTGATGATATCATTAATTTAAGACATCCATTATTGCCTTTATGAATTCAAGCTTCTTGTCAAGGTGACCAAGCATATTTCTAGCATCTTGGGAGGATGTTAGAGCTAGCTCCCATTTCTCTTCAGAGATAGAAAAGTGTTTCCAATGCTTAGTCATTTGGATGGCTATCTATTCCCAGATCAGATGCTTGGATTCTTTCAACAAAGGCTTTCCATTTAGCCTTTTAGTCAACTTCTCAACATCCTTCTACAATGTATCCTTGGACTACTAAAACTCTATAGTGACATCATCCTTCCTAATGATTTATTAGTTAAGAATCTTCACCTCATCCCCTTTATGTCTTAGCTCATCCCTGATCTTATTAATTTGAGCATCTTTGGTGCTCATCTTGGCCATGGTTTTGGATAGTTGTGTGTTGGAGAAAACTCACTATGGCTTGGGAGACCACTACAGACAGCTGACTACCAGAAATCAACTCAATTCTCATAACTATGCTATTATAAATGACAATGCTAAGATAATGGAAAATGTAACCAACCTCAATCCAAACGTTTGATGTAGATCCCCGTTGGAGCTTTCCGATCCATGCACTTGAATCTGCAAATTAGTCTTGACAGCCAATATACAACAAGTACATATAATATATAAACGGGATTAACATCATCAATAGCAATGGCCCATGGTATAACAAGTAAATGCAACCCAATGTAAGATAAAGAACATTTACAACATTAATGGACGAGAATATGAGTATTTCTATTAATAAACAAGAAGACGTACAATGTGATACGACCTCTTGCCGGCAACCAATCTAAACCGAGATCTAGATCAATCCACTTGTACCTCCACCACTTCAATCCTACATGAACAGAAAACTCAAACTAGAATAGGAGTTTGGAAGGTGAACATAAAGGGTTCACAACTACAAGGATCAATGAGTGTAGACTCAAGATAGGGAAAAAATCCACTAGAGTTCTCTTGCTCTTCTTTCTCCTCCCGTCCATAAGCCATATGTGCTCAATATATAGTCCTCTCAAAGGTAAGTGAAAGGACACATCAAGACATTTCTTGGGAAGATGGAGAGCCAAAGGTCACCCAATGACCGCTTTTTGGGAGTAAAAAGTAATAAACTAGTAATTTTTACCATTTTACTTAATACCCACGGGCTATAGTGATGCAACTCGCGAGTACGTTTGCTATAGTGATGCAACAAGCAGGTAGGAATAAAAATAGGGAAAAATAGTATCTCTGAAGGATATAAGTGGATCTGAGTCAGTGAAATGGATTCTACAGGCCAAATAATGCTGATGCTCACAGGGTGGAAGATTACGTTGTAACAGATGCCCCCCAATGTGTGAGGTCAGAGACTGATGCTACGATGGCTGAAATACATTATAAAAATTAGAAGTGGAGTGATGGAGACACAAGTGGAAGGAGTAGCTCACTCATCATAATACAATAGTATCCCTGAATACATGTCGGTAGTACAACAATCTGATACAATGGCCATGAATAGGCAGTACATAGTGAATACATGTCATAAGTGATCATAGCCATGATCCCTCTACAATAAGATATGGTCTCCTGCTGAAAAGGAAACAACTGGTGCAAACTGGAGGTCCAAACTACTAATATCTGAGAGGTGATATCTCAGATGTAAATTCAGAGTCATAAGTAGCATATTGAATGCCACTATCGCCTGGGGTCTTCTACACAAGTCTTTGACAATGCAAGTTTGATCAAGTGAATAAAGGAATTGGGGTCGAACCTGATGTGACATCATCTGATTACCGGTCAATGATGTATACCGTTAATAGACGCGAGATAACCCACCGATAATGAAAATGGGCATCAAGGCACAGAGCACAATCATCGGAGTGTGAATAAATGAGTTGAAGTCAAACACTAGGATGAATCCATCGATCAGGGGACATTGATGTATTCCCAAAACTATCGATGGTGAGAGAACCTACAACTAATTACTGCAAGCCTCAAGGTACTCAACCGAACTCTAATCCTCAAGTCTTGGAATAAATGGGTTGAATTCGACGGAACGAGACTCGCTAGAAGGAGGGCATTAAGGCATCCCCCATCAACCAGCATGAGGTAGCAGCTACGCTGAAAGATTTGGAAGAACTCGGGTGAAACGGACTGACTCAATAAGGATGGTCGACATGAAATAGTCAAGAGATCTGATGAGTGGCCGACACTAGGCTCAGGACTTCCTTTGAACAAGAGCATGAGCAGATGGATAAACTCAGGCAACATAGACTCGACATAAACTATGCAATGCAGGAGGCATTACAAAGGGATCCATAATGACTGGAAGCTTAACCAATCGGTGGAGGAAACTGAGAAACAAGTACAGCTGCTAAGGTCCAACTATAGTCCCGACTCATAATGTACAGAGTGGAATGAATGCTCTGTTCAAAGGGGACACAACAACTGCCAACAAGAAGTAGTAACCATAATCCCGTCTGGCTTTTTGGAATATTTGATTTTTTATGGTCTTCTTCATATTTGGGAAAAGCTTGAAAAAGAATAAAATTGCTTATAGTACAACAAGTGAGGGAATGAGTGTCAAATAGTGAGCAGACTAGTTCCAAGCAGTGGAACATACCTATGATCAATGCAAGGAAGTGCATGCAAGATGTGGACACTTGGGGGGGTGTTCCCTCAGGGTCGAAAGGTCATCAAATTTTGAAGGGAAAATATAATCTCTGCAGGGCTCGACAGGGAAAAGTGCTCAGGCACTAGGCTAAAAACTGAGTAAGCAAGAGCCAGCACAAGGCTCAAGCAGCAAGCAGGATGATGCAATGCAATCACAACATGATATAACTGAGGGGAGTCCTTACGGGACATGGCCAGCATAAGACAAAGTAGAGTATGAGTCTTTATCGCAACATCATGGCGTAACCACAAAGGACTCCCAATCCTAAGGACAAACAATGGCACGGGCACCATAATGCACAAAGGGGTTCTAACTAGGGTACCCATGTTCGGAAACGCCCTACCGCCACATAATGACACTTCTATAGCAGTGTGAAGGTTCTGTGTTGGTTACGAAGCGGGGTCGCACCTAGGGTTTATGAAAATGGTCAACAGGTCAAATGCATAATGCACATGGAAATGGCATCTAACCTATATGCCAGGTGTGAAACGTACCTGCCGTAGGTGTGAAATGGTCCAGAACAGCTTTTGTCAAAGAAATCTAATTAAAAAATACTACCCTAAGACATTATATTAGTCCATAACGGCACAAAACGGTAAAAACTATAGACAAGTGGGTCCTGAAAATTATAAATAGTAATAAAAAATTACAAATTACAAATCATTTTTACTATTCACCCATTCGGAGCTTTTGGTTAGTTTTCACCTGAAAGTTCAATTGCCAATTCTGGGAGATGCAAGCGACCGTTCATCGAAACGTTCGGAGCAGGTTGGTAGTCTCATCCATACCTTTCATTTCAATGCTTTCATTTTAGTTTTAAGTGATGGGATTTTTTGTTTGGCCAAGCCCTAAATGGCTTCGGCGCTACCCACGGGCTATAGTTATGCGGGTCATGGGTAGGGCAAGATACTCACAGTCAATGCATAGACTGACCACGGGTACCCGCACCTGTATACAAGTTAGCCCGCGGGTACAGCCGTGTAGTTGGTTTTTTAAAATAAATTGACCAAAATGTTTGTTTGTCTGCACTCCGGGATGGTTCTAGAGTGGAGGGAGAGGGAGCATGACCAAGTTAATGAGGCCGTGTGCAACGATGTGCAAGCACAACAGGAATTGCAAGCATGTGGGTTATATAAATTCTGGAGTATAGGGGGTTTGAGGGCCCAAAAACTATTACTCCACTGCTTGATTGATTATTGGGATGTGGATGCACAAAACTTCAGTCTCAACGGGAAAATCCTCACATTGGAAGTGGAAGATATCTACTTCATAACAGGTTTGTCCCGTCGAGGTGAGATGGCTAGTCTTTGGTCTCGTACTGTGGGTGGTGGGATCATCATCCAGGATTACATAGCGCGGTATTGTCCCGCAAACACACGAGCGATGGGAAGTCAAGTGCCCATCAATTCCATAGTAGATCTGAGCATGAAGATCATTGTGGCCACCTTAGTACGGATCACTGGATCCAAAGCCCTATACCAGGAATCCAGGCCAGTGATGTTCTATGCATCACAATGCATGCATCCTATAGTATTTGATTGGTGTTCCACACTACTAGGGTCTATGAAGACCTAATTGACAGAATGCAAAGAAGGGAAGGCCAAAAACTTCGGGTATGGAAGTATCCTATGCAGCTTCTTCTTCTTCGAGAGTTCTGGGGCTTAGTTCGAGGGTGGATGTCCCTCCTCATAGCCTCCGTGATCCAACCCTGACCTGGTGGGATGAGATCCTGACATGACAGGGTGGTGGCCATCTGGCGTCGCCATATACTGAGGAGTTCTTCCGCTGGTGGAACCGGCAGGTCATTGCCATAGAGTACTACCCTTATGCGGGGATAGACTTCCGCCAGGATAGGGACATGCCACTCCCACCAGACGCAGCGTTTAGAGACATTGGTGAGTACTCTTTTTGGTTTTTGTTATTAAATTTTTATGGATTTTTTATTATAGATGAAATGCAAAAATATTTTTGGGGGTAGTATCACATGCTAATGTTTGACTATTTGCTCACAGATAAAGGCCCAGAGAGACCTGATGGCTTCTCGAGACATCGTCGTCCGGGTAGGGTTGATGAGGCAGGTGATGCTGCAACAAGGCACACTCTACAGACCTTGTGGCGCAACCTAACATGGATGGTTTCCAAGGTTCCACAGATAGAGGTTGCATGACTACCTGATGCCATGCAGTGCCATGTAGTGGGGGTTCCTGGTGACTGGGTGTGGTTACTGCAGCAGGTGGCCAATGCAGTTCACTATTACTATGAGACACATCCTGTCGGGGCGGTAGCTAGGCCTCCTCAAAGGGAGTAGATATCCCAAGATCTCATTTTGTATCGATATGTATATTTTTTAGGGCTACGGGCTCCAGTTTTGTATGAAACTACCATTTTTTGGACATATTTATATATAAAACTTTGGTTCTCCGGTTCTACTATATGTGTGTATGTACAAATGTATGAATGTCTTCTTATATTTGTGTGCTTCATGATGAATGTGACAAATGCCAATCTAATACATAGTTAGCGTATGCATCAGATATATGATTAACACTTCTCGGAACATGTATGTATGTAATTGAAACAAAATGGTGTTCCAAGAGTCTTACCCATAGGAATTTCCGTAGTAGCGTAGGATCTCGCACACGGTACTGCCCATTCAATTGAGACACAACTAGTTGTGAATCCAGTCGGACTTCTAAAGACTGTATTCCATGAGAAATAACATCCCGAAGTAGCTCAATAAAAGCACTATACTCAGCCACATTATTAGACGTAGGACCGAGACAAGCACCTCCTGAAGACACAACTAGGTGGTCGGGTGAGAAAATAACCCAGGCAGTAGAAGCAAGCTATTGCATATGATGGCTAGCACCATCCGTGAAACCTAAGAACGTAGGATATTCCACTGACATCTATCAAGCAAATGAAATCTAATCAGCAGACCCGGAAACCAAAAGAAATCTAAACTATGTACATAAGCAACTATACAATAGTATACAAAAGTATCAGCCTAAACCAGAGGTTCAAGCGTAATACCGCTTGAGGTAGAGCCCATTTCTAGGCTCCTTCAAGAAAGTCCCCTCATAGTCTTCTAATTCATAGGCTCCTTTTTCCAAGACACGCCTCACGATGTAAGGACCGTACCACATGGGATTAAACTTGCTTGCCCCCAGGGGTTCTTTAGCTTGGTAATATAAGATGACCAAGTCACCTTCAGCATACTGCCGGGGACGGATAGACCTATCATATTGAACCTTAACACGACGTTTGTTGGCATCTATAGCCATAGCGGCATCTCGATGTTGCTCGTCAAGTTGCTCAAGGTGGATTAAACGTTGCTCAAGACCCATCATATCATGGAGGATCTCTATGGCCAGTTTAAGTGAAGGGATCTCGCATTCAATCGGTAAAAGTGACTCCACACCATGAACTAGCTGAAACGGTGAGAACCCAGTGGCAGTCTTGACTGCGGTTTGATACGCCCACAAAGCAAGATATAACATGATGTGCTTGTTGGTATTGCTTTGTTGGATGGTACGTTGGAGAATGGTCTTCAAAGACTTATTGACTGCTTCTACTTGACCATTTGCTTGGGGATAATAAGAAGATGAGTGTTCTTGACGAAACCCGAGCTTGAGAGACAAATCCTCCATCATCTTGTTCTGAAAGTGACTGCCATGGTCAGTGACAATCTCTTTCGGAATACCGAACCGAGTGATAATTTGATTGAATACAATTTGGGTTGCAGTAGCACCATCGGCTTTAATGGTAGGCATGGCCTCAGCCCATTTGGAAAAATAATCCACGGCCACTATGATATGGTGATGCCCCCCAGCCAAAGCTAGTTTGCAATCCATGAAATCCAACCCCCATTTAGTGAAGGGACCGACTATGACGACCAGATGAAGGGGCACTGGATGCAAGCGTATGTTCCGAGAAAATACTTGGCAAGGGTAACATCTCTTCATAGCATTAACACAATCCTTAAAGATGGAAGGCCAAAAATAACTAGCTCGCATAATACGTTGGGTTGTAGCAAGCCCGGATAAGTGACCGCCACATGCCCCAACATGGCAATCATTAAGCACCCGCTCCGCTTCTTTGTGAGTTAAGCAACGATGGAGGATAAAATCCTTTCCTTGGCGATACAAAGTGTCACCGACGATAGTATAATATTTAGCGTGATGTTTTACATGTCATCGCTCATCTTGTGAATAGTGCAGAGGAAACTTCAAAGTTTGGAGATATATAATGACATCCCCATACCAAGGGTCCTCGGACGAGATAAGAAATAAGTGCTCATCCACAAAGGAATCTTCATGAATGACATCCTCATCAAGTCTTGGAAGGTCCGACATAAGCTCATCAAACACCAACGATTTCATCGACTTCGCCGAAGCAAAATCGAGATCAAGTTCCTGAAGGATAACAATCCATTTATTATAATTCCCCCCGATAAGGCGTCGTAATAGCACAAACTGAAATGGATTGATATGCGCGACAACTGTGGTTGTTCTAAGAAGAATGTAATGTCGTAATCGCTGGACTGAATGAATAGTCGCAAGCGCCAGCTTTTCCACATGAGTATATCTTAGCTCAGCGTCTACTAGATTTCGACTAAGGTAATAGATGACATGCTCGACAAGTGCATCATCAACCTGAACCAAGACCATGCCAATCATCTCTTGAGACACGGCCACATAAAGGATAAAATCTCGTGCGAAGTCTGGTGGACTAAGCACAGGGGCTGATACCAAAGCTTTCTTAAAGGCGTCGAAAGACTGCTGGGCTCACTCATCCCAGATAAAAGGTGTGTCCTTCTTCAATAAGCGTGCGAAACCTTTGGTAAGATTAGCATAATTGACTATGAAACGACGTAGAAAAGTGGATCTCCCTTGGAGGCTCTGAAGTTGTAACAAATTACGCAGAGGAGGAAACTGAAGTATTGCCTCAACTTTGAGAGGATCGACTCTAATACCCTCTTTCGAAACTATGAAGCCCAGAAGGCGACCCGTCCTTACAGCAAAGATGAATTAGTTAGGATTCAATCGAATCTTGTATCGTATACATCGTTCGAGAATCATGCGGAGGTGCTTGGGGTGGTCCATCCTCTTGCGAGAATGGCCGGCAAGATCATCCAAGAAAACCTCCATAATTGTTTTAATATCATGAAAGGCGTAGGTCATGGCACGTTGAAATGTAGCTCCAGCGTTTTTAAGGCCGAAGGGCATTTTCGAATATGCAAACGTTCCCAAAGGACAAATAAAAGTTGTCTTATGTTGATCCTCAGGTTTGATTTGAATCTGGTTATATCCAGAAAATCTGTCCATGAAGGAAAAAATCTCACTTCCGGCGCAAGCATCCAAGATTTGATCTATGAATGGTGTGGGGAAGTTGTCTATCAGACATGCACGGTTCAAATCTCTAAATTCGGTGCATACACGGATCGTTCCCTGCTTCTTATCCACATGAACGGGGTTTGACACCCATTCGGTAAGGGGAACGGGGTAGATGAAACCATCCTTGAGCAGTTTCTCCACCTCTGCCTTGATAGCAGTTGCTTTTCTAGGGTTCACAGCACGTAAGCGTTGTCGAACCGGTTTAGCATTGGGATACGTTCTAATCTCATGTTCAACAATGCGGGGGTCTTTTCATGGCATCTCCTCATATGACCAGGCGAAAGCTTCCCGGAGTTCTATAAACAATTCGGTGTAAATAGAAATCTCCTCAGGAGTGCAATCGTCACCGATGTAGACATTCTCAACTATTCCGGGAGTACAAGAGATATTGATCGACGTAGTTGGGGAAATGTTAGCCATATTCCCTTCCGCAAAAACATCATGTGTCTCCAAAAGAGGCACAGGGTGACCAACCATCTCTGCTAGAGTCATCCTAAACTCTTCTCGTTCGGCGAGCTCGAGTTTGGGAAGGAAATAAGAGCGATGGTGCATATCTTCCCAAGGTCTCTCACTACCACACATGGCCTCCATAATAGCTTCATCAGAAGGAAAAGTATCATCGAGGCAATCATGGGAACAAAACGAGTTGGCTTCCCAAACCAGCAGCGTAATGGGATCTTCCTCGACTGTCTAGGAAGAAGAGAGATTGAGCTCTGCAGTGCCTTGTTGAATATTCTGGTAAGCAAGCTCAGCTGCAGATAGTGGCATAGACATTCCAACATGTGAAATGTTTCCAGACGTGGAACTCATGGACGGTAAAGTCCATAGATAATCAAAATAGGAAGTCCAGAATGACATATTATGCGAAGGAGGAGACGCATCGTCGGTAATGGTTCCAATAAAATTCATAGGTGCGGAAAAGTCATAAGTTCCCATCAATGAAGGGTACATGCCAACACCCATGTTCCCAGTTGCCGGCTGAGAATGAGTAACATGCAGGACTATGGATCCCGTGGATGCTATGGAAGAGGAGTTAACGTAATCCAACTGATCAATGGTCACAATCTTGCCTTCATGAGGAAAGCAAATAACTCTGAATATAGTGGATGTGATAGCTTTCATGGCATACATCCAATTCCGACCCAGTAAAAGGTTGTAGTCGATGGGTGCATCAACCACCTCAACTTCAATAGGCACAGACTTACCTCCCATGGAGACAACAAGGGAAGGGATAATTCCATGCGGTTTAAAAGAATGACCGTCGAATGCAGTGAGCGTGGTTCTAGACGTGAGTAGGGGAGGAGAGCCAAGATATTTCCAACAAGCTAATGACAGTACTGATGCGGAGGCACCTTCGTCAACCATAGTATGTTTGACAAAACTCTGAAGGCACGTCACCTAGATTTGAAAGCCACGTGGTCGAGTAAGAGAGGTTGGACATTAGTAGTGTTGAAATTGATAAAAGTGGGACTTCCCCCATCCTGAACTCCTAACGCACTCAAAAGAGCATGCTTCTGAGAAGGACAGGCTTGCAAAACTTCAAGAGCCGACATGGCACACGGAGTTTGGCCCAAATCTTTCACAACAGAGTAGTTATGGGCAGCTCGAGCATTAGGATTATGCACAGAGTGCTTAAGAACACCTTTCAGTATCCGTAGCATAATAGAAGGCTTCTCGATATGCAAGGAATTGTCAAGAGGAGGGGGAGGCTCTCTCCCCAAATTGGGTTGTGGTGCATCATAATCGCGCTGACGAGTGGAAACACTAACCTCTGACTGAACCATGTTCACACATCCATAACCACAAGTATTGGAAGAAGACGTTTGTTAAGATCTTGGTGGGCGGCCTTCACTAACATCTCGAGGTTTTGGTGTAACGGTTTGTATCATTTGGTATCAGAGCCTCCACCCAGGTTCAAGTCACAGAGCGGGTGGCAACACCGGCATTGCAGTGTTCCCCTGGGGCTCATACGGTGCAAAGGGGACACCACCGTACGAGCGCACATCCAGCCCAGATTCTGGACTGCGGAGCGTGGTGGGATGTTAAGATCCTGTTGGGCGGCCTTCACTAACATCTCGAGCTTTTGGTGTAACGGTTCGTATCAACGTTGTCGTCTCAGTAGGTCCATAACCAGTGGTGGGAGCATGCGAAGCCATGTTTTGGTGATGAGGTAGGGGATCCTTCAACACAGATGGGCTCTGTGCCAAGTGCTTCGATGCTTCTTCAATACGAGGACATAAGTGAGTAAGATGGTCTTCCCCACAAAGCTTGCAAGAAAACTTCACCTTACGCCTAGGTTTACGGTCCTCACCAGCATTTCCGCCTTCCCTAGGAGGGTTGGCATTATCCTTACCGGGGGTATTGCGATTGCTATTGTTATTCCCATTTTTTCCACCATTACGATTATTTCTCCCCTTTTTCTTACCACCAGGTTGTTGGTTACCTGATTGGTTCATCATTTGCACACTGTGTACATCGGGCGATGGGGTGGAAGTGGACAAGGTGTGAACTTGTCCGGGAGTAGACTAGTTTAGCGACAAATTTTGCATTTGATTAGCTACCAAATCTACGAGGCAAGTGCTTGCAGATCCTATGATGCCATCGACATGCAGTCCAAGAACTGACGTGGGCTCATGACGTGTGCACGGTGCATCAGGGATGATGTCATACAAAATGCCAGACTGAGAGTATAATAAGTCTAACTGCTGGACTTTCAAGATAGCTTGTTCCTCAGTCACAATGCCGGACATCGAAACATCCTTAGCAATGTATGGGAGTAGAGACTTGAGGAACCATTCCAACAGGAACTCAGGAGGAATGTGGGCCTTCACTAACCTCTTCCCCCGATGCCACTCTTGAACGTGGTCAGAAATATGTGTGGCCTTGTTCTGACGGATGGTAGATAAAATTTCAGTACCAGTATCATAGCAAACCGGTAACTGGAAATGATCTAAGAAAACCAAAGCGATCTCGTTAAAACCCCTATAAGTGTTTCCAGGAAACTCGATGTACCACTTCACGGCTGCCCCTGTGAGGGTGCGTTGAAATAGTCACAATCTAACTGAATTGTGATTCAATGAGTTGGAGGAGCACCAAAGGTGAAATGTCGTGACATGATCTCCCGGGTCCTCACCACCTTTCCCCTCAAACTTAGAAATGTCTGAAGGGAGCTTGGTAGGGACCGGGGGCCAAGTAGGGTTGTGACACACTAGATCATTCGTGAGCTTCAAAAGATCCGAAAGATTCAAGCGTGCAAGGAACGGGAGCTGAGGCTGGAAAGCTTGATTATAAGCCCCCATAAAAGGTTAGTTAAACGGAATCGTATTATAAGATGGACCAAAATCTTGACCATGAGGATTAAACTGTTGATAATAAGGACCTGACGGACCATAAGCTTTCGCATGGCCATAGGATTGATAACCTCCTCCTTCTTGACCCATTTGATAGTAAGCAGGTATGTGCATGTTTTGGGCACCATATTGGGGTGGTGGGGTTGTACTGGTGGCCAGCACTGACTGTGTTGTAGTAAGGGTTTCCACCATGAGTATGGGGCATAGATGTACTATTCATAGTGGGAACCGTGTTGTAATGACCATAATGGTATGGTATGTTCCCACCCCCAAAATTAGGATTAGCTTGAGCAGTCGTGTGGTGACCAGAAGCATGAGATGTATTCCCAGCCCCAATATTTGTGTGACTAGTAGCAGGGATGGTGGCGTTATGTCCATGTGGATAGGATATATTCCCACCCCCTACATTGGCATTACTAGTGGCGAGAGTGGACACAAAAGTATGCGGTATATGTCCCACACCGTGGTTAGGAGGAGCATTAACATTTGTAAAAGTAGTCCTGGGTTGACGAGTAGCGGCATGTGTATTAGGTGGTGGACGACGAGTCGTGTTTCGAACAACATTTCTATTAGGTTGGGAAATCCTAGGAGGTGGTCTTCTTCCAACATTAGCATTGTTAGGAGGAACATGACCAGTCCCCATACTATGTGTGTGAGTGGACAACGTAGTGCCCCCAGTGAGGGTAGTTCCCTCAGTGGGTATAGTATGGCTAACACCATGACTGGTGCTAGCATGACTACAAAACGTAGTGGAAGGTTCAATTGTACTATGACTAGGCATACCAAAAGAGAGTGCGGTTGGGTTGATCGTAGGACCAGTGTCGTCATGTAACTCTAGCATCCCGTATCTATAACTACGTGGAAACGAAGGAAAGAATGGATTGTCCTGTTCTTTGTCCTCGGGTAAGGTTGGCAATCCATGAAGATAATTATCCAGATTCAAAGGATCGAATGGATCTTGTTCAAGTGGATTCGGCCAAATTGAACTAGGTTGAGTCTCAGGTGGATCACCACCCCACGCCTCACGAGGAGTATGGAGATCGGAAGTGTGGTCAACTCTACCCGATGGAGTTGAAGTTTTTTCCTCAGTATCGAAATGTGTAGCAGTCATGACGTCTTGGACGTATGTCTCATAAGAATCCGAGACTCAGAGGGAGCCCTCCGGCGTCCTCTAGCAACACAGCGTGAAAACTTGTCCGGCTTTAAACCAGCCAACCGATGGGATCGGCGGAGATTAGGGCTCCACGCCACGATATCTCCGGAGAGAATATATAAATAAAACATCCCCTAAAGGCCAACTATCGATAAAAAACAGTAAATCAAAAGCACACACCTAGAGAAACTATAGCCAAGAGCAGACAAACAAAGTGGCTAAATGAGCTCCCGACACTAGAGCTGGTATGTATCACCTAGGAGAGGCTTGAGACTCCCAAACTATAGCCGGAGGTAACAAAATCAGTTATAGAGACACCCAGGCTTCACTACGTGTACAGGGTCAAGTCCATTGCACAAACACAACTGTGTTGTCCAATCCCTATCTGACTTAGGACACAAACAACATAACCACTGCAAGTACCGTGTGCGATACCTAGGTAAGGAAACTATGGTCACCGCAATATAACCAATGCTCAGGGGGACAGTCATAGGTGGTATCCATCGTATGGGAAAGGTAGCTAATCCCGAAGCACAAGAGGATGAACCTCCGGTACCCCCAGATACGAACAAATCCTGGAAATATCTCCCACATTCAGCCGATATCAGAGGGATATCCCTTCAACCAACCTCCTGTGACCTCGTGCTTAACTCTGGCTTGAGTAGAGCTTCCTAAGAACACCGATATATACCATGGATTCCTCCACTCCCTGGTCAGACACCTAATGTTTCGTCTAGTAGTCTTGGATTATTAACTCACCATGATCTATTCCAAGACTCTAAACCTATGCTAGTTGGTGTACCCTATAAATAAAATCGGTCTAATCAATTTTAAGATTAAGTGTTAATTTTAATGGCTATGATTACTCAAGGGATATGATCGTGAAACTAGTGATGTGTAAGACTCAATAGTATGCAAAATCGTCAAATCCTAGACTCATCTATCCAATGAAAACAATGCCACTAACATGCACAATCAAACCAATGATTTCGAAATAAATATGCAATCCTTTTATATTTTTCAATGCATAATCAGAATCTAAATGAAGGTAGAAAGCACTCAATGCAAGATACAATACATAAAAGCAATTTATTTTTTTTGTATTTTCTCTTATAAACGAAAGGAAAATGCAAAAACTATGTGTATTTTTTGTATTTTTCAATATATGGAAATGAAAAATGCAAGCAAAATCCTACTATCTAGTCACTGATATGCCAAGGAGATCACTAAGACAACCAGGAAGATACTAAAAAGTAAGACTCAGCCAAAGGAATGAGCTCAAAAGGAAAAAACCAACAAGGCTAAATCTAAAGATGGGTAAAAAACCAACAAGGCTCAACCAAGAGAAACCAAGAGTTCTGGTCATAACCAAGGCATGGAACAGTTAAGAAACAGGCCAACAAAGACTCAGGATCAACCAAAACCAACTCAGCAACAACCAAAGGTCATAAACCAACAAAATTCGGAGTTGTACGCTACTGTCGAAGGAATACCTGCGGGTACTCGCGAGCAGCAGAGTAAACAGAGACAGGTATACGTGGGCAAAGCTAAGCTATCCCACGGGTGAGGAAAGGAAAATTGGAAAACAAAGAGTCCAATGGCTCAGGAAAAGCAAGTTTTCTATAGTGTATCTCAACGGCAGATAAGTGACACAGAGCTTCAACAAATAGCAACTTTAATTATGGACTAATGCTCAAAAAATTTCCCAAACATGGATGTTTTCCCCAACGGAGTCGCCATTTCTATGTTGGAGAAAACTCACTATGGCTTGGGAGACCACTACAGACAGTTGACTACCAAAAATCAACTCAATTCTCAGAACTATGCTATTATAAATGACAATGCTAAGATAATGGAAAATGTAACCAACCTCGATCCAAACGTTTGATGTAGATCCCCGTTGGAGCTTTCTGATTCGTGCACTTGAATCTGCAAATTAATCTTGACAGCCAATATACAACAAGTACATATAATATATAAACGACATTAATATCATCAATAGCAATGGCCCATGATATAACAAGTAAATGCAACCCAATGTAAGATAAAGAACATTTACAACATTAATGGACGAGAATATGAGTATTTCTATTAATAAACAAGAAGAAGTAAAATGTGATACGACCTCTTGCCAGCAACCAATCTGAACCGAGATCTGGATCAATCCACTTGTGCATCCACCACTTCAATCCTCCATGAATGAAAAACTCAAACTAGAATAGGAGTTTGGAAGGTGAACATAAAGGGTTCACAACTACAAGGATCAATGAGTGTAGACTCAAGATAGGGCAAAAATCCACTAGAGTTTTCTTGCTCTTCTTTCTCCTTCCGTCCATAAGTCATATGTGCTCAATATATAGTCCTCTCAAAGGTAAGTGAAAGGACACATCGAGACGTTTCTTGGGAATATGGAGAGCCAAAGGTCACTCAATGACCACTTTTTGGGAGTAAAAAGTAATAAACTAGTGATTTTTACCATTTTACTTGATACCCACGGGCTATAGTGATGCAACTCGTGGGTATGCTTGTTATAGTGATGAAAAAAGCAGGTAGGAATAAAAATAGGGCAAAATAGTATCTCTGAAGGATATAAGTGGATATGAGTCAATGAAATGGATCCTACAGGCTAAAGAATGCTGATGCTCACAGGGTGGAAGCTTACGTTGTAACAAGTTGGCCAATGGAACTTTCTGAGGACATGGCACATAAAACTGTAGCTTTGGCTAATAAGAAGTCTTGATTATACTGCTTGAGTTCATCAATTTGGTTTTCCATGGTTTCAGTTCTTTCCTTAAGCATTTGGTTCTCCATGGTAAACTTATCCTGCTCTTCCTGGACTACTAAAAATTGATCCATATGTACATGCTTAGTCACGGTAAGCTTCAACCTTTTCTTTAGGGTTGTAATCTCTTTGTCCCTTGCCTGTTGTAAATCCTATACAGGGGATGAATCAATAATATATTTTTCCAACTTTGCTATCTGTTGCTCCAATTCTCCTAGACTCAGTTCTTTGGATTTGGTATATTACATTTAGTTTTTAAGCAGATGCTCCAGTCTATCGACCAAATTCTACAATTTATTGATCTCATAGTGTACTTTAAAAAATCCTGATTTACTCCTCTAGTCTATCTATGTAATTCCATTTTATCTTTAGAGTAAAAGGTATCCATATTAAAAGTTACCTAGTTAGTTTTGTAATTTGATGAATCTTCTTTCCACCAGGAACAATAGGCTCTATAACAACCATTTTGATAAATCCTTGTCTCAAATCAAGGGTTGATAACAACCTCACCTACTAACCGATGGAAATATACTTTTTTCAGGAACAGAGACTTCTACAAATCTATGTTTTCATCTTTGATCTAGGCATAGACACCAAAGAGACCAGATTTGACTAGAGAGGCTTAAGTTGTTGCCAATGTATCCTTCTCTGAATATGACCCTTACTCCTGGGGTCATTTGGATGATGGAAAAATCCCAGGTATAACTGGAGCCAATGTGGTTGGAGTTGGCCTTTCAAGAATCACCATTTCAGACTATTGCTTAGTCTTGGACATTTTAGCCTAAGAAGCCAAGCTTCTAGATTCTTCCATTTCAGTATCACAAGTCATTTAAGTTAACAATATTTTACCCAATGCAATTTTTATGAGGATTTGGGATGCCATGGGATATTTTCTGGGGATCCGTAAACAAAACTTTCTTTACCTCCTCTCAGCTTTCCAAGTTGGCAATTTTGTTGAGCTCCTTGTGTGGTTCATGCTTGTACTCTAACAATATTACCGGCCTCATTTTATTATATATAATCCCATTTGTTTCATATATCCAACTAAATCATGTGGGAATATTTAGGCTAGATATCATCTCTTAAACTATGGACTAGGCCACTCTGTACTTGAAAATAAAAGGGCTTGCTTCTTGGGGCACTTTGAAAGTTTTGGTACTATTGTTCTTTAAAAAATGCAGGGCATCAACATCAAACCTCTGTCGAATATATTCCAGTGAAAAAAATCTAGGGGTTAGGAATATAGAAAGATGATACAATGGCATCTCATACCCGTAAACCCGGATTTGAATATGATCCTTGTAACAAAACCAATCCCCAAGAGGAGCTTCTAGATTCAATTGTAATATATCTTTACATTCTAGAAAAATCCTAGTGGTAGGAGCATCAATTAGGAGGGTATAAACTTTAGACATAACAATGTTTCAAAATTCTAGGAATCCCTCATTGGTAGGATGAGATATGGACCTTTTGAAATCATCTTGGTCAAAGAAATCCTTATTGTGGTATAAAATCATATATAACATATAAGATTGGTACCTAAAGAATATCATGGAGGAAAAATTATTCAGTTGTTCATGCATCATATCTATCAAGAAAGAAACAAAATCCAACTTATGTCATGTCCCCTCTCATCGATCTAGTGCAATGGAGAGAACATGATGCTAAGGCCGGGCATCTAGCCCCATGATTATTAACAAAATTCACTGAATATAAAAAGACATATGCAGATGTGTATATATATATGTAAGAAACAGAGCGAAAGTAAATTCTATTACACATCTAACATACATTCAGAATTTTCATACTAGTCATCAATTAAAGACATTGCAGAATTAACACAAGAGAATACTTATCTTGAAACAATGTAGTCCCGAGCAACTGGCTATGCAACAACAACATTCCACCCAACCATAGGCCAGTTGTGATCATCAATTTCTCAACACAACTGCAACCCCCATGCTACGCATGGTTTCCACAAGGAAAAAGGGAACAACAGACTCACACAGCCAAATATACAACAAAATAATCCAAGTCAATCCACAATTGGGTTTATCATGCTTAAGAGGCAATGGAAAGGAAGAATTGCTAAGCTAGTGAGCTCAACCACAGAGCTATGGATACCCTCTACAAGATCTATCTAGATTGGTAACCACAATACCTACACACCCGACACAAGGAATTATTCCCTTCACTACTACACAGTCCCTCAGGCCATACCTTCCATCCTAGTGTTCTTCAAGGTGCGCATAGAAGAGTAGCCAGCCCTTTTGATATTTCTGTGAGGTTCCTCTCTTCACTAGGTTTATCAAGCCAATTCAGGTCCTCTTCCACTCCTACTTATTACTTACAATTCAAACCAAAACAGGGATGAAAATAACAACAAAACAAAACTGCTGGTATGAAGAAAAACGTTTTGACTATGCCAGATGCACAAGATGGGGTTTCCATTAGTTTCAGAAATTGTGCGCAACCAAAACTAAATGTTGGATGGGGAAACAACCCTGGGACAGAAAATCGATTTCAGAAAATGTTTATGGGCATTCAAGGGGCAGAAACGGCCTCTATAAACCCATGAATCGTGACTCTCTTCCTCCCAACCACTATGCAACACAAAAATGAGTTCCCAGCTATGGAAAATGAAGGAAAATGGTGGAAAACGCCCCCATCTAGATCAGACTGGGCGTTGGAGCAAATAACATGGGTGAAGAATGGCTTCGGCACCATTTTGTGGGTGTTTTCTTGCCCAAGAAGCCAAAATACGATTTCCAAAATTGATGGCTTGCCCATACACGAAATTGGTTGCCATACCTCTCCATTCTTAAGGCATTAACTACCTCAACCAACTCTTGGAAGAATTAAATGATTGGGTGCATAAGTCAAATTGGGTAGTTGAGGGTTTATGGGTTCATTCATTGACATTTGTCTTAACACCATTAGCTCAAGGGTTTTAATACCCCCCCTATTCCTTGTAAAAATCATGCCCACATCTCTTGTTTAATTGAATAGCTAGTTGTGGGTATTTCATTAAAATTCATATTTACATGATGTCTTAATTTCTATTGTGCGTGGCTAGCATGAGAACCATATGCATCGATTTTTAATTGCCGATACAAAAAATTCTAAATCAATGGCGGGGCCTTGGCCTTGATCTGCTCACCATGATTTAATAACAATATTTACATCATTTACAATTTTAAAGCAATAGGGTCAAAATCAGGATTTTACGTTCCCCTCCCCCTTAAATTAGCACTATCCTCAGTGCTCTTCAAAATTGAACAAAAATGGATATGCCACTCTCATGGCATCCTCCAGCTCCCATGTAGCCTCATCGGGATCGTAGTTCTTCCATTACACCTTTACCTATCCAATGGCTCGGTTCCAGAGCAATGTTAGCTTCTTGTCTAGGATGCACAATGGATCAGTTTGGAACTCTCCCTCAGGTTCCACCTGGATCACATCCCAATTAATCACATGGTTAGGATCATGTAAATATTTCTTAAGCAAAGAGACATGCAAACCATTATGAGCTCTAGTGCTATCAAGCAATGCAAGTCTATATGCAACTTGCCCTATTATTTTAAGCACTTCAAATGGACCACAATATCTAGGTGATAGCTTGGCACAACTCCCAAGATTCAAGGAAATCTTCCTTGGCCTCACTCTAAGATACACATGATCCCCAACACTGAATTCCCTATGCACTCTATGCTTATTTGCATAGCTTTTCTATCTAGCCTAGGATTCTTTTAAATTCTGCATGATCTTTGCAACCTCTTGTTCTATTTCCTTAAGCAATTCTGGCCCAAGTACAATTCTATCCACTGGATTATCCCAAGTCACTGGTGTCCTACACCTTCTGCCATACAAAGCCTCAGATGGACTCATTCCCAATGATGCTTGCTACCCATTGTTATATGCAAACTCTACCAAGTGTAGATAATCCTCCCACTTGGATGGTTTGTCCATTACATTCATACGAAGAATGTCTTCAAGCACCTAATTTACTCTTTTTGTTTTCTCATTTGTTTGAGGATGGTACGCGGTACTAAAGATCAATTGTGTACCCAAATATGCAAAGAGACCTTTCCAAAAATTGGAAGTGAACTTGGTATCCCTGTCAGAAATTATTTCCTTAGGAAATCCATGTAATCTGAAATTAATTTCTTTCATGAAAATATTTGTAATGGCATCGGCTTTATATGTGGAATTAACCAGTATAAAATGTGATTCCTTTGTTAACTTGTCCACCAAAACTATGATGGAATCATGTTGTCTCACAGTCATTGGCAACCCTGTAATAAAATCCATGGAAATTACTTCCCATTTCCATTCTGAAATCAACAATGGATGCAATAAACCTGTTAGGTGTTGGTGTTCAACCTTCACTTGCTGACATTTCATGCACTTAGAAATGTATTAAGTGATGTCCTTCTTCATCCTTGTCCAGAAATATTGTTTTCTTGCTGTAGCAATTGTTTTCTAATATCCTGGGTGACCAGAGTATGGAGCTTTATGGATTTCATCCATAACAATCCTCCTAAAATCTGCCACATTTGGAATTGAGACTCTATTCTTATAAGTAAGAATTCCATCTTCTTCCAAATGAGAGCCTTCATACTTCTATATGCTACAATGCAAAACCTTGGTATAAGATATTTTATAGTCTAAAAGTTAATTTTAGATGTGTTATTAATGTTAACTTAATATGTTATAGAATCTTAGAATAAGAATATTATTATAGGTAATAAATAATAGGCAAAGTTGGGAACTAAAAAGGCATTAATGTTACATACAAAAACCTTTAGAATAAGGAGGTAGTTTATAAAGAACCTCTCGAAAATAATTGTATTTTTGGTACTCTTGATGATAAGAGGCTAAGAAAGTAAAAATACAGTAGTTGCAACAACCATGTTGCTTGATGTAAATCTCCTTCCTTGATCTAATTAATATGACCAACATTTTGTGGACGTAACCCAAGATATGGGTGAACCACGTCAAAATGTTCTTTGGTATGATTGCCTTATGTGTATATCTCGCTGGTTAATATGGTCATACTTGTGTGTCTCTTTTGTGTATATCCTTGATAATGTGTTTAAATTATTTCTTCAATTTTAATTTGTGTACCTTAGTCAATTTATTAATATGATGGTTGTTATTTATATCTGTGTTTCTTGTTCACATGTAATTAAGTTTGATTATAAGTGTACTTCGTGGATCGCTTGATCAAATAAATAAATATATATATTACTAGAGGCTTATATAAATAAATTATTTCAGGTTTTGACGAGTAACTGTATTTCAAAATTTGTAATCTTCAAGGGTGAATAAATATGAATATGTTAGATAGAATGTCTTTGTGATGACTAAGGAAAGTTTTGGTGCGATGTATTGTTCATTTTAATGTTTAAGTTAGTAGAAGAAATTGGTTAAGGTGGGACAAGTAATGGTACATTGTTAAATTATGCTATTAGAATAAGATATCTTATAAAAAGTTGTATATTTTATAGTTGGGGTTGACGGTGAGAATATAAGAAGAATATAAGAAGACCTTGTGTCGACAAGCAAAGCTTTATTAATGTTCACATTTAAATATTAACCGTTGTGAACGCTTATATTAAAACAGTAAATATAGATGTTGTGTTTACATTTTATCTTCCGCATAGCACTTAATGAAGATTTGACGATTATAAAAGTTTTAAATTTTTACGAAAATTTGGGTACGTGACAATTCTTGACTCATAGCATACCAAGTGGTTGTCTTGCATAAGAACTCCTCCAAGTCCTTGATTGCATGCATTGGTACACACCACAAAGTCTTTTTCTAGGTCTGCAATTTTCAAAATCGGTGCACTCGTAAGGAGATTCTTCAACAGTATTTCCTCACATCTTGGTGTCCATTCAAACTTTATCCCCTTCTTTTGCAAAGAAGTGATTGAATGTGAGACCCTGGATAATCTTTCAATGAACCTCCTATAGTACCCAGCAAGTCCCATAAAGGATCTCACATCTGTCACATTCCTTGGAGTTGGCCAATTCATAATGGCTTCAATCTTCACAAGGTCCACATATATTCATTCGTCTGAGATAATGTGACCCAAGTATTGAATTCTATCTTTATAAAAGTTACATTTGCTCAACTTTGCATAAATTTGATGCTCCCTTAGCAATTGCAATGCCATTCTCAAACGTTCTTCATGCTCTTCTTTGTTCTTAGAATAGATAAGATGTCGTCTAGAAAAACAAGAACAAACTTGTCCAAATACTTGCTAAAAACACTATTCATGAGACACATGAATGTAGCTGGTACATTTGTGAGACCAAATGGTACCACCACAAACTCATAGTGTCCATACCTTATTCTAAAGGCTGTCTTATGAATATCTTCCTCTTTGATTATTACCTGATGGTAACCAGACCTCAAGTCAATTTTTGAAAATACCTTTGCTCCTCTCATTTGAGGAAAAAGGTCATCAATTCGAGGTAATGGGTATTTGTTTTTCATAGTGACTTTGTTCAACTACCTGTAGTCAATACATAACCTGAGTATCCCATCTTTCTTTTTCACAAATAGAATAGGTTCTCCCCACAGGGACACACTTGGCCTAATATATTTTCTTTCCAACAACTCTTGTAATTGCATTTTCAATTCTATTAATTCCAGTGTACTCATCCTTTAGGGTGCCTTGGACACTGGTGTATCTTCCGGCACAAGTTCAATTGTAAAATCAATGTCTCTCTTTGGAGGAAGTCCCGGAATCTCATTAGGAAAAACATCCCTGAATTCTTGCAATACATGATAGTCCTCCAACTAAAGAGTTTCATTCTCTGTTGCCTCCAAAACATGGGCTACATACAATTGACAACCTTTCCTACAGAACTTCTTCAGCTGCATGGCTGAAACCTATCTAGTAGAAATCACCTTTGGAATGCGTTTTACAACCCTTGGGTTTCCTTCTTCGTCCATGCATTCAAACGTCTTATTGTAGCAGTCAATTTTAACCTTGCATGCTTATAACCAATCCATTCCAATGAGAATATCATAGGAACCAAGTGGCACAATAGTCATATTTGCATAAGTGAATAGCCCATCCATCTCTAATGGACATTTCTCTACAATTTCACTAACTTTTCTCTTAGTTCCAGTGGCTAGTTGAACTAACCATGACCTATTATGCTCTAATTTCTTAAAATCACAAATCTCAACAATTTTAGGAGTGATATAACTGTGAGTAGTTCCAAGGTCAATCAAAATAGAAACATATTGCTTATCAATCTTACCTTCAACTTCAACCATATTTGATTGATGATGTGCCTGGCGGTCGTCTAGTGCTGCAGATTCTAGGGATGGTCATCACCACTCGACCCACAGTTTCATCTCCTTGAATGTTGTGAACTTGATTTACATTCCCATTCCGATGTGGATAGATCCTAAGCATTTGGTCCCCTCCACATCCCCAACATCGAAGTGGTTCTCTTGGCTCCTTTGTATCTCTTGGCTTGTCTCTCATCATCCTAGTTGGCTTGGTCACAACCTGTGATGGCTGCCTTTGCTGATTTCTGAGATGAGGAGGTTTGAAACCTTTCTTCCTTTGGTCAAACTTCTCATTTTTCTTGTCCTTCCATGCCTTATGGAAATAAGGTTTGATTCTATTTTGATCATAGCAATACTTGGCCTTCCTTATTGCCTCCTCTAGAGTTTGAGGTTCATCAAATTCAATTCTATCTTTATATGACTGAGGTAGTCCACTTACGAAACGATGAATTTTCACCTTATCATCTCAAATATACCTAACATACCTCAGCAGGTCCAAGAATTTGTTTGCATATTCTTCCATGGTCACTTGTCCCAATTTCAGCTCATGGAATTCTTTGATCTTATCATCATAGTACCTATCAGAGAGGTACTTTTGCTTGAAGTATTTCTTGAACTTCTTCCACACAATATTTCTTTCGTTGATCTTCTTCACTTGCCTGATGTGATCCCACCATATAGATGCTCTTCCATTCAAGTTGAAGATGGCTACCCTTGCCTTCATATTTCTAGAGTAGTCTTGGACTTGGAAATACTTTCTCATCCCAAGAAGCCAAGCTTCAGCTTCTTTCCCATATTTTACCTCTCCATCAAATGTAGGAGGTTTTTCCTTCTTAAATTCCCCATGTGAATTCTTCTTGTAGTGCCTCTTCCTCTTACTCCTGCGAGATGAAGAGCTTGAACCTTTAATGGATTCTTCAGAGTCGGATGATCCACTAGAAGAGATTTCTGAAGTATATATTCTGTCTCTACAAACTCTTTTTGAACTATTGGCCCTCTTGCGGGAATTCCTCCTTGAAATACTCCCACTCCTTTCTGGATTTGATGTTTGATGCCCAGATTTTATTTTCCGTTGGATGTCTATCAAACTCTGCAGAATGGTGGCATTCAACTGATTTTGTTCTTCCTAGGCTTTAATCATCCTTTCATTATCTTCTCTATAACTTTGCAACTCCACCCTTAGGCTCCTCATGGTGGCTGCAATATCTGGGGGAGTCTCCTAATTTCTTCTCCCATTAGATTATGTTTCAACATTCTCAACATGTATGTTCTCCCCCATGGCATCTGTCTCAAGCTCATAGGGATCTTGTGCATCATCCATGATGTTGATCTTCTTGGCCCAACCAAGACCAAATTTTCCAAACTGCACTATGTGGAATGCTGCCTTGATGTGACTATGATTCTACAAAATGTGTTTATAAATGCAATTCTTAGCTGCATTATATTATCAGAAATTCATAAATTATTTGCATGTATATGGGAAAATCCTATATTGACAAAATTTTCAAATCATAGACTTTTCTCACAATCAACAACCGTCTGAGGGGGACGATGGGGGTCAAGGGGGCTTGCCCCCCTGTTTTTATTTTTTGTAATTCTTTCAATGTCGCGCAATCCGACAGATAAATTCCATGGCAATTTTTCACTTTCGGGCACCTGAAAAATCCACCTGGAAATTTCTCAATTTTCATGTTTCGACGGATTTCAAATTTCTCCTCCGAGCTGTTTCAGAGCAAAACTTGCAATTCAACGCCTACTGTTTCGGCAATCTAAGCTTTCATTTCCAATGGATCTCCTCTGACCGTGTCGCATCAATCTCGGTGAAACTTGCCGACTGATCTCCTCTGACCGTTTCATGGCAATCTCAATGAAAATCGCTGACTAATCTCCTCCGACTGTGTCACGGCAATCTCGGTGAAAATCGCTGACTAATCTCCTCTGAATGTGTCGCAGAAATCTTGGCGAAAATCACCGACCGATCTCCTCCGACCGTGTCATGGAAATTTCGGCGAAACTCGCCGACTTATCTCCTCTGACCGTGTCACGGCAATCTTGGCGAAAATCGTCGACTGATATCCTCTGACCGTGTCACGAAAATCTCGATGAAACTCACTGACCGATCTCCTCCCACCGTGTCGTGGCAATCTCGGAGAAACTCGTCGACTGATCTCCTCCGATCGTGTCGCGGCAATCTCGGAGAAACTCATCGAATGATCTCCTCTGACTATGTCACCAAGAAATCGCGTTTGGTCTCCGACTGTTTCACCGAAATTTTCTCTTTTACGCCAACATAGACTTAGACAAAAATTTCAAAAAACACTTAAAAAAATTTGAAAATTTTCTTTCTTTCTCTGATGACTAGTGCTCAACAGGAGGTGATCTTACCTCTACAAACTATTCAACTTATCCCATGTAGGCCTGATGTTGTAACCTATGGCTCTGATACCACACTGTCACGTCCCCTCTCATCGATCTAGTGCGATGGAAAGAACATGATACTAAGGCTGGGCATCTAGCCCCATGATTATTAAAAAAATAACTGAATATAAAAAGACATATACAGATGTATATGTATATGTAAGAAACAAAACAGAAGTAAATTCTATTACACATCTAGCATACATTCATAATTTTCATACTAGTCATCAATTAAATACATTGCAAAATCAACACAAGAGAATACTTATGTTGAAACGAAGTAGTCCCGAGAAAACTGGCTATGCAAATGCAACATTCCACCCAACCATAGGCCAATTATGCTCATCAATATCTCAACACAACTGCCACCCCCCGAGCTGGGCATGATTTCCACAAGGAAAAAGGGAACAACAAACTCACACATAGCCAAATATACACCAAAATCAGCCAAGTCAATCCACAATTGGGTTTATCAGGCTTAAGAGGCAATGGAAAGGAAGAATTGCTAAGCTAGTGAGCTCAACCACAGAGCTATTGATACCCTCTATAAGATCTATCTATATTGGTACCCACAATACCTACACACCCGACACAAGGAAGTATTCCCTTCACTACTACATAGTCCCTCAGGCCATACCTTCCATCCTAGTGTTCTTCAAGGTGTGCATAGAAGAGTAGCCCGCCCTTTTGATCTTTCTATGAGGTTCCTCTCTTCACTAGGTTTATCAAGCCAATTATGGTCCTATTCCACTCCTACTTCTTACTTATAGTTCAAACCAAAACAAGGATGCAAATAACAAAAAAACAAAAGTGTTGGGTATGAAGAAAAACGTTTTGACTGTGGGATGCCCAAGATGGGGTTTCCATTAGTTTTAGAAATCGTGGGAAACCAAAACGAAATGTTAGATGGGGAAACAATCATGGGAGAGAAAATCGATTTCAGAAAACGTTTATGGGAATTCAAGGGGCAGAAACGGCCTCTGTAAACCCACGAATCATGACTCTCTTCTTCCCAGCCACTGTGCAACACAAACCCGAGTTCCCAACTATGGAAAATGAAGGAAAATTCCCCTAGCTAGCTCATACTGCGCGAGGGAGAAAATAACATGGGTGAAGAATGGTTTGGGCACCATTTCATGGGTGTTTTCTTTCCCAAGAAGCCAAAATATGATTTCCCAAATTGATGACTTGCCCATACACGAAATTGGCTGCCATACCTCTCCATTCCCAAGGCATTAACTACCTCAACCAACTCTTGGAAGAATTAAATGATTGGATGCATAAGTCAAAATGGGTAGTTTGAGGGTTTATGGGTTCATTCATTGACATTTTGCTTACCACCATTTGCTCAAGGGTTTGAATATTCCCCCCTTATTCCTTGTAAAAATCATGCCCCCATCTCTTGTTGCATTGCGTAGCTAGTTGTGGGTATTTCATTAAAATTCGTATTTACATGATGTCTTAATTTCTATTGTGCATGGCTAGCACGAGAACCATATGCATCGATTTTTAATTGTCGATACATAAAACGTTAAATTGATGACGGGGCCTTGGCCTTGAGCTCCTGACCATGATTTAATAACAATATTTACATCATTTAAAATTTTAATGAAATAGGGTCAAAATCGGGATACTACAACTTAATAGATGAATCTTGACATGAGAGATTAATCATTAATAATAATCCCACTACAAGGAAAATTCCCTATAGCAGAGGTCATAGTGGAGGTTTTTAGTGTTATAAGATTGGAAAAAATGGTCAAACCCTCCGCTACAACCTCTTCCATTGGAAGCGGATGTTTTAATGGACGTTAATGTGGATATATTTTATAACTAAAAAAATTTGGTAGCCGAAGGTTATAGTGAATATTTTTTAACTAGTGCGCTTTGTTGAAAACAGGTGCATCGACGCTTATCTTAATCAAATGCATTGGTTCACTAAAACAATTTGAGCATGAGAGAGCACCAAATTTCAACGTTGCATTGGTGCTTATGTATATATTATACGCACTAGAGCTAACTTAAAATAGAAACACACAGATGCGATATTATATCTCATACACACCATAAATTTTTAATATTTTTAAACTTTAATGGTGTTGTCTATTTATAACAACGCCCTAGTGCATTTCATCATAATAAGCACCAGTGCGTACATAATATTAAAATGATTCGATGCATTTAAGCAATTCAAATGCACCGGAGTGATTAATTACAAAGAGGACTCTTTCATAAAATATCTAAAAAATATTAGTGGATATAAACAATTAAAAAGCAATGGTGTGATTAACAACCAAAAATGCATCGATAAATGTGACTGAGACGTGGACATTTTTATGTTTTAAGTTTAATGATGTGTTTAATTTAGATTGGAGTATTGTACGCATCATTTTTTTTTCCAAGAAAAAAAGCGTAATTTTATTTCAGCAGAGGTGAAAAAATTACATTCTGAATATGCATATAGCATGCGGTTATCCATTGAAGGACAAAAACCAATATAAAAAGACTTCAGTACATCAGTTCAGTAAGTTCAACATCGCCAAGATATGGCCAAATCAATAAAAAAAACAACACTATAAGGTAAAAACATATATATGACAGGTGGCTCCCCGAGCCTCCTGATTTCTCCAAAAAAGGTCTAAAAAGATTGAAAAAGGTCCTCAACCTATCAGCACAACCAAAAAGTAATAACAGTTCCATAATTTATAGTATCATCACTACAGTTTCCAGCTACTGTTCCTGTATAGCCAGTACGTCCATAAAAGGTCTATGATAGTATTCATAAACAGTCCCATTTCGGTGTTCCTTTATTTTCCACAACCCCATTGCCAAGTCCCTGCCAATCTTAGAAGCCTGGTCCGCCTCCTTGTTGTTCTCCCTGAATATATGTCTGCAAGAAAAATGTAAAAATGACAATTTCAGTTCCAGGATGTCCTGTAGAATATTTTCAAGTCTGATGTCCCTGCAATGTTGTGTGCCAATTATCCAGTTTGTGACATTCATAGAGTCTCCATACACATTTATCTGTTGACAGTCAATCTCCCTAGCAAACATGAGAAGCAGCTTTAGGATCATTAATTCAGCATAATTGTTCCCACCCTCCCCCAGTCCCCAGAAAAGGTGGTATGAGTGGGTTCGAGATAGATGTAGAACAGCCCCACCCCCACAGTTGTATTCCAAAGCAGAGCCATTGTAGAATCCCTAAGGTATAGAATCGTCGATTTCAAGAGCAAGGACATCTCATTGTTTTGCAACTTTGATGTGATGAGGGTAGGCCTTTAAGAATCCATAGATCTGTACAGCTATGACCACCGGTGTACAGGGTTTTTCATTGAAGATCATGCCATTCTATGCCAACCAGATGCCCCATGCCACGAATAAAGGGAGATTTCTGTAGGACATGCCAATAGGGTCCCTAAACCACTGTGACCAAGCCAAAAGTATCGTATCCCCATCCCAATTAAACATGGTATTTGATAATCTGGAGCATTCTTCCCATACCTGCACCACGTATGGACAACGGAGGAATAAGTGAAGACACGTTTCCTCGTTTAAAATGCACCACCCCGGCCCCACCCTGTTCTTGTGCTGTAAAAAATCCCAGGTAGGGATGGTATTTTTGAGGACATTCCACATGAAGATACGATGTTTCAATGGGCATTTTATCCTCCATATGGATTTCCACCACCACACCAACTCACGTGGATTAATGAAGTGACTTAAGCTGATGTAGCCATTCCTTGGTGTGTACATTCCATTTGGAGCCCCCTCCCATACCAAACAGTCCTCCCTGTCACGAATGTGTATATGTGAGCAAATTAGTGCTCGGAAATACATTCTCAATTCCCCCTATTCCTCCACAGATAGTTCCAAAGTATCTGCACCAATCCACGACTGATTCCATGGATTGGTCCTATCATGAATTGCGAGTTGGGATAAGTTAGTTATACCAATTTCCCGAAGAGATGTAATCAAGTCATCTGATAAAATGTGTCTACCAGCACTCCCATACCAAGGATCTTCCCCAACACGAAGAGCCTATCCATTCCCAATATTCCAAGTTAGAATATCTCCAATCACAGAGAAAGATTTGATAACTGCTTTCCAGATAACAGAGCAACCAATATGAGACTTACTCGTAGCCCGAACCCAGTCCATTACAGATACAGGGGCAATGTATTTCTGAATGACAACTCTTGTCCAAAGGCTTTCATATTTTAGCAGTCTCCAAACCCCTTTCTCCGCCAGTGCTTTTGAGAAGAGATGAATGTTCTTAAGACCCCATCCCCCAAGGATTTAGGGATAGCGATTTTCTGCCAATGGACCCATGGAAAAATGAAATCTCCTTTACCACTCCAAAGAAAACGAAAGCACAGTTTCCTAGATTTTTCCAGCGTCCCTTTGGGGATCCAAGAGAGGGACATCTAGTACACCTGGATGGCCTCTAAAACAAATTTCACCAGGACCAGCCTACCAGCTCTAGATAGCCACCTGTGACTCCAAACCTTCAACCGCTTGTGAATTTTTTCAATAAGCCAGTGCCAATCCTGTTTGGTATATGCATTAGGTTTTAAGTGATACCCCAGGTAGCAAAACCCATCTTCAAGACATAAAAAAGTATAGGGGAAGATCCTTCGAATAGCCGAAATCTCACATTCCCTAAGTAGGTGAGTCGTTATAGTAGATTTCCTGTCATTGATCTCCATACCCGTAGCTTGAGAGAAAAGTTGAAAGATGTCCTGGAGAGTTTCCATATCCCTAGCCGACCCATAACAGAAGATGAGTATATCATCCATGAAAAGTAGATGTGTGATATATAAATCTGGAGCCACTTGTATCCCCTGGAGGGTGCCATCCCTACAGGCCTTCTTCAGTGCTTTACTTAGCCCTTCAGCAACCAACAGGAACAGTAAAGGTGATAGTGGGAAACCCTGACGTAGACCTCTTTCAGACCGAAAGAAGGAAGAGGCTACACCATTGATGAGTACCGCAAAAGATACCGTATATATATAGCTCATAATCCACCTAATAAAATCCACAGTGAAACCCAGATGTGTAAGGAGTAAATGAATATACATCCAACTCACCTTGTCATATGCTTTTGATATATCAATCTTGATTATAGCTCCTTTGATTTTCCTTGCTTTCATACTATGGGTGCCCTCTTGTGCTACTCCAATCGCCTCATGGATTTGTCGTCCTTCCAGGAATCCAAATTGTTCCTCAGAAATATGCTTGGACAGAATAATTTTTAGCCGCCTGGCAATAATTTTTGACACCACCTTATATACACAATTACACAGAGAGATGGGTCTGAAATCACTTAAAGAGGAAGAATTGTCAGTTTTAGGTATTAGGGCTAGAAAGGTGGAGTTTAGGGCAGATGGGATCCGCCCAGAGATTCTAGTGTCTTCCACCATCTGCAGTAGATCATTCCCAATAAGTTCAAATAGTGCTAAGAGGAATTCAACAGTCCATCCATCAGGCCCCGGAATTTTGTCTTTTTGGAAACTCTGTAACACTCCCTTCAGCTCCTCTTCTGTAACAATTGCCATCAATGAGTGATTGTTATCCTCATCCACAAACCGAGGAAAAAATTGTGCCATTCTGACTATTTCCAATATATTAGCCTGTGCAGGGGCTTTAAAGAGTGTTTGGAAGTGATTTACCCCAACCCCAACCATACTATCAAAAGAAGTCTGGGTATCCCCCAAAGAGTCTTCCAGGCTCCAAATGGTATTAGACGCCCTTCTAACTTTTGCATATGCATGGAAAAATTTTGTGTTCTCATCCCCAGCCGATAGCCATAATGCCCTGCTTTTAAGACGCCATGTTTCCTCTTTTTCCAATAATAGCAAATTTCTCCTACCTTCCAATGATATCAAATGTGCTTTTTCTTTCGCAGTGCCCAGTCCCCCAGAGCCAGAATCATAAATGGACTGTAGCTCCAATTCAATCGACTTCAGATCTCTATCATCTCTATAATTCTTTTCATAGGCCCAAACCTTCACTGGCCTTTTAATTCTTTTGATATTAGTAGAGAACTGATGTGAGGCAGTGAGGCCCCCCCCTGGGTTGTAGGGTACCCAGAGGGATCCCACAAGGTCAAAAAAGGTCTCATCCTTTAACCAGATCTTATTAAACTTCAGTAGTCCAGCTGGTTTAGAAGGTCCGTCACGAATCTCCAGAAAAATAGGGAAGTGGTCAGACGAGCCCCCCGAACCTACCCACTGCCTCAGTAGATAGTTTCTATCCACAAAAAGTTCTGACACCAGAAACCGATCCAACCATTTCTCAACCCTGTTGTCACCAGTCTTGTTATTCCTCCAAGTAGGTTTTAGAAGAGTAGGTTCAATATCCAGCAAATTATTTGTGACCAACTTGTGAGTGAAAAAGTCTGCCAATGGGTCTGGCCGAGCTTTGCTACCCCAAACTTCTGCTGGACCAAGAGAAAAATTTAAATCCCCTCCGAGGATCAGGTTTCCTTCCTGTAACAAAGGATGCGAGAGAAGAGAATCCCAGAAAGGAGCCTGGTTCAAATACGGTCCATAAACATTTACCACCGTAAAGAGTTCACCAAAATCAAGAGACGAGCAGGTCATGCCCAAAGCCGCTTCCACTCCCCAGAGGTTAAGGCACTGCATCATACGAGAATTCCAACCAATAGCGTGTCCACCAGACCGACCACGAGCATCCAAGGTAGCAAAGGTCCATCCTCCAAACCAACTTTCAAGTAATGTTTTAATACCCTCACCAACACCCAAAGTCTCCTGGAGTAGAATGATATCTGGGTGTTCAAGAGATACCACTCTATGAAGTGCTGATCTTTTATGGGGACCAGCAAGACCCCAACAGTTAAAGGACATCAATTTCATTAACGACCCCTCTTCTGGGCACGCACCACTCTAAGCGCCCGATCAATAGTCACCTGTTTTCCTTCTATCAGATCCATCTTGGACTTGGATTGTGCTTTAGAAAGATGTGATTTCCTGCCACGGCCTTTTCCAATTTTATTCACCCCAGCACCCAACCCTCCCGGTGAAACTTTTGTAAGAGATCGAAGAAAATAACCAGATTCCGATGAGGTAGTAGGGGAGGAGGAAGAAAGACCTTCAATAGGGCCAGGATCAGTTTCAGGAGGTAGGTCAAGCAGTCTCACCCCGAGGTACGGCAGAGTATGAGAAGTGGAGGGGAGGGTATGTGAAGAGAAAGGGAGGACAGGAGCTATACAAGTAGGTTCCACTAAATCCATCGCCGAGGAGATATTCAAATTTTTTAAAGCCTCTAACCAGTCCAGATTTTCGAAAGTAAATTTTTTTAAAACAAAATGAAAGGAGAGGGGGTTAATGGATTGAGTAATACCAGCAGACGATGTCCCTAGTTCCGAGACAGGAGTAGGTTGAGAAAGCACAATATCTGATGATCCAGGTACCGACTGTCCAATAAGTGACGCATCCAAAACCAGTTCCTGATGTATGCCGTCAGCCCCTTCTGCAGTAGCCCCAGGTTCTGAAAGAGCAAGGCCATGTGGGTCTTCCTTATCCCGGGGGATTCCATGTCCCTCATCTGCATCCAAAGCCACATCATGAGAAGGTCCAGAAAATGGAACATCTGTCGGTCGGGTAGACTCCACAACAATTGTAGATTTATGTGTCCCTCCATTTTTCCTCCATAAAGGAAGTTTACATTCAGCCACTGGATGACCATAAGCATGACAGGGGCGACGTCTGAAGGGAACATTTTCATAGTCCAGTTTCTGCACATATACATAGGGTCCCCAGCTGAGGGTAACATCCGGTGCTAACCCATCTCTAATGTTCAAATTAACTAAAATATGGGCAATCTTCCTTTGACGGGTTTGTAGAAAACTATAGTCTCCATCTAAATAGGTACCAATCAGGTTACCAATCCCTCTGAAATGCCTCTCCGACCAGTAATGGAGAGGTAAACCAGAGAGTCGAACCCACAGTGGGACTAGATCCAGTCGTTCCCGGCTCGTGTCAAACATCGGATGCCAAGGCTTAATCATGACCGGACAATGATCCCAGCTCCAGTTGGAAATAAAGACCCATTTAGTATGTGCCTCATTGTGGAAATTGAAAGCAAACCAGTTGCAGGTTGATTCCACAACTTCCGGGGAATAACCTAATTCTGCAGCCCAATTTTCTCCCACCCAGGCCTCAATGGTACTCAGAGAGAAGGATTTGCCCAATGCCTTACCAACCAAGGTGATACTGGTCATCGTGACCAATTGATTCCACTCAATGTCTTCCCCCAGTGCATAGTTATACTTGGTCCTGCTCAGCTTCAGCCATCGTTTTCTGCCTCTTTTCACCTGATGTGAAGTATCATCCGATGAAGGACCTCCCCATTCTTCGGAACTGGTACTAGAGCCCACACATGGGCTAGAAAACCCACAATGTTCATGTAATTCCAGTAACCCCTGCCTCGAACCTTCCCTCGCCCCAGCAGTGTTCAACACAGGAAATGAGTCCATTGTTGGTAAGTCCACCCTTCCAGTTCCCTGAGAACCGTCTATTATCGAAATAGGCCCTGTCTTTCCTCCCGCCGAAACCTCAATGGCTTTAATAACCTGTTCTGAAGACCAGAGTGAAGTCCCAGTTTTCGTCAAAGGTGAAGATGATGGGATACGACCAGATGAAACGTTTAACGGCCCGGAACCTGGAGAAATAGCAAGAAAATCGGAAGGTGAAAACCCTAACTCCGGGTTGTTCTCAAGAGCAGGTAAACCTTCCACCCCACAAGCAGCTGAATGAGCCCCATCCTGCCACTCGACACCCAATGGCTGAGTCCAGATGGGCATTTCATTCGATGGGTCGAAGGTATAGTCCACCTTGTCATCATAGGTAGCCATGACAGTAGCAAAACCACAATAATAAGTAAACAGTAAACAAGAGTAGTAACAATACCATGAGGGTTTAAACAAAACACAAGATTAACACAGCAAAACCCCTCATGAGTACACAGTTTTCGATGAAGAGTTGGACTCCACCTCGCAAGTTCGAGTGTCAGGCTAATTCGTCAACCTGACAGAAAACAGGCCGCCGACGGCCTTCCTAGGGTTCGGCCATGAATCAAAACCCCTACGAGCTGCTCTATGTTCTATATCGTACGCATCATTTATATAAACCATCGGTGTGTATTGTTCGAAAAAACATACCAGAGCGACATCAAGTACCAAAAGCACCGCAGATGATTCTTTAAACAATGACTACTAACATTGCAATGAAATATCTATATTATATTTTTATTTTTATAATTTCATTATTCATCAGAAATTGAATTTTTTCTTTATATTACTATTCATTTGAATTTGAATTATTGTATTTGTTTGGATTAATTTATTATACTATATATTCTAGCATCTATTGTAATATTTAACCATCCATACATTTAATTACCAATGTACCATTTCACATGTAACATTTGACAATAACATTGAAGAATGCAATAGAATAAACAAATTAATTTTATTATATCTCAATAAGAGGGCATTTGTCATACAAAATAGGACAACATAGAGACAACAATAATCAAAATGTCAACATGCTTGTAATTGTTACACTTATTGGTAACTTGTTGTCTATCAATTTGAACATTATGTCCAATACATTATACATGATGTTTGATTTTCACAGACAATTATTTCAAAATATATAGCCGCTTGCATTAACATCAAAAATAAATATGGATGTTTGAGACACTTTCATTAATTGGGTTATTTGGTCGAATTCTTTGTTGATTGGCTCGATTTTTTTTCACTTCTTAAACTTCCATTTGCAAACATAAAAATAAAGTGTATTGAGTGTATCTACATTTCTGGGAATAATGAAAATTAAAATAGATAATATACATGTGAATGTAAATTGAAATTCGACATACCAGAGCAATAATTGCATATTGAGTGTCACACATTCTTTCAAAACCATGTCTTAAGCCATCTATAAACCACTGTTCTATTGGTTGCACTCCACACTTTATTTTTTGCAAGTTTTATACCTTAAGAAATCATAGATTTAACATTTATGATTTAAATTTGTTGTTCTATTACTTATACAATGAGAAAAGTAAAAAAACATATATACTTACAAAATCCACAATTATTTTTTGATAATCCAACATATACTCACAACCCTTGCTTAACCCAATGTCCATCAATTCTTCCACTGTCTCATCTTTGTATGTTAACACTTGTTTCAAGGAATTTAAGGATGGCTAGTGAAAAAAATAAATAAATGTAAAGAACAAAACCACTATAAAATCTTAAATTTTTATAAGGAAAATCACAAATACTCACAAACTTTGCTATCAACCCCTTTTTTCCTTGTCATCATGTCTTGTGTGTTGAATGGGTTCCATTTTGTTTTATTTTTTGCAACAAAAAAAATGAAAATGAATATTTAATTTTGAATTAATTAATGATATGAACATAATCCAAAAAATCAATTATTTCATACATTTGAATCACGACGTTATTGAGATGACTCCTCCTGCAATGCAATTATTTCCATTTCCTTGACCATATCCTTGTACACTTTTTTGGATATCCCTGCTAGAACATTTTCCATATGACCTTGTTCATCCTTTGGGATCTTCGTAATCTTCCCGGAAATGTAAAATGACATTAAACTATTTTTCTGTTGATATGAAAAATAAATATTAGATCATATGGTTCTCATATTTATGGTATAAATGAGGCAGACATGTAAACCATGAGGTTTACATGTCAAGCCATTGTATTACATAAAACTTTTATTCTATTTTTATAGATAAACACAAGGGGATTAATGTAAACATAACATTTCCTATCTTTTTACAGATAAGCAAAACACTGTAAATATAATGATTTATATCTATAGTTAAATTGAATCCCCATACTCGACAGAGTTTATAAATTCCTATTGAATCTATATATAAATAACATTTATTTCCAGCATGGAACTCAGATTCGTTTCTGTCAACTCTGTTTATGAATAGCATTTAAATTTTAGTATGGAACCCAAAGTATTTTCTATCTGATCTATACATAAATAACCATTTAATTTCAAGATGAATATATTTTCGATTTCGTTTTTATATTTTATATGTATGCCAGTACTCTCGGCATAAGAGCTCGACTCCATGGTCGAGCTGCGACCTTCATTGTTTAAAACCAAATCATTATATAGTGAATAGAACCAACAATAACACAGACTGTTCCAGAAATTAAACGTTGTATGCATTCACACACAGGCAAGGGTTTTATTAACCACGGTTCCATGATTTATATAGTAAGTATTTCATTAAACGATGATGAATTAGGAATTTGAATGCGAATCTAACTAGGAAGCTACCATATGTTTGCATATTTTAATGCTCAGGGAGAAACTGGAAAAGAGATTTCAAAAGAACAAGAAACGATTCTTAAAACGAATTCCATGCTATGCTTCGCATTTTATAACCATTATGAATATAAAGAAATTATGCACAAACAGTAATGGAAAATAAAAAACGATATTGTTTCCATTAAAGAGTTTGGAACAGTAACACATAAACCCCGACAAACATTTCTGAGACAGAGTGTGGTTTAACCAGCGAGTGCTTATGCGCTTCCTAGAGAAATAGTATTAAGTTATCAACATTTAACTATTTACACAAGTCTGCATTGCTACAAATTACATCTTAAGGTCATGAGGACCATTCTCGCAGAGTTTAGCATTATGCTTCAGAAAACAAGCCCAGCAGCTATTTTCTTTTCAACCTAGACAACAGCAAAAGCAAAAACCCTAGCTAAGAACTCTACCCATGTTTTAAGTAACTTAGCCCCCACCAATGGGGTAAAACACAACCAAGGCTTATAGGCTAGCGAGTTACCTGGCCAGCTGGAGAACCCTTATTCATGCTCGGCGTCGGTTATGGGAGTCACCACTACTGCTCCCAACCTCCATCTTCTCCTTCTCACCTGCGCGGGCAGTTTACACAAAGTTAAACCCAGTAAAAAATTGCTTAAACAGTATATTTACCACAATGTACATTAAATTGAAATCAACACATTACTTGTGGTAGAGTGAAGGCGTAACAACGCTTCACCTGAACAAGGAAAAACAATGACGAATGTTAGACATTGCAGACATATTGTTACATAAGGATCATTTAACTAGTTAAAGCATTGAAGTTTACACGTAGAGGGATGTTTTTGCTTACCTTCGCATGCATGGATGGTTCACCAGGAACCTTCCATTACTGTCCACTGGCTCACAGTGGCATCGAGATCTTCCATTGTAATTAATGGTGTGAACCTTCTGGGTAGAGCAGAAGCTCTCTGCGGAAGACCCTCATGTCGAGTGAAAATGAAATGTCTCGAAGACCACCACCCTTACCAAATGATGCAGTTACCGAGACTGAGAGGTAAGTATCACCTCTGAATTCGGTGAGTATGCTTTTAATGTTGATTTAAGTGTGGTTGTTGGGTGCGAAAACCACAATGATTCAACTCCAGGATCAACGACATAGATGTTTCATGAATGCCCATAAACCAATACTGAATCAAGATCAATAGTAGGAAACAGCTTGAAATTTAAATGAGTCCGGAACTAGTACTCAGTACACCACTTAACGTGGCATCACGATGTTAAGGTTCGACTGTGAGTGGGGAACTTCATTAATGGATTCGACCAAATAGGATCATGTGGAATCAAGCCATAAATGCATGGTGTTGGAACCCTTAAACACTTCCGAAGGTATCGTTCACCTGCCGTAGTGGCAACCCAAATCCAAGGTTTAAAACATAGGATGTATGAAGGTCAAGCCTACGTGGCACAACCACATCACCATCACGGTCACACTTGTAGCATGTAACATTGACCAACCATTCATTTAATTGCCATGTGAATTATATCAATTTTGGTATGTTTGTTTATGTAGCCCTTAGTTCACTTTTAATAGTGCATGAAACCCTTAGTTCACACTTTGGGAATCTATTTTATGCATAAGTGTTATATCTACGTAGTGTTATGGTGAAACCATCAATTATGTTGGGGTTGATAACCTAGGTAGCGCCAATTTGTAATATATAGATATGGTGCCTATTATATTCTAAAGTCCATATCACTTGGTTGATATTTATATATATATATTGCATGAATTCAAGACTTAATGCTTGGTCATTTGTGTATGTTTGCATGCATGTCTTGGGTTAAGACTATTGCTATTTTTTGTATTGCATATAAAGGATAGGAGTAAAATATCTATATATCTATCTATATATATATATAGTCTAGTGGGAAAACCTTTGTTCATATAACATTTGGGTTGATTATAATATAATCTATGTATTATAAAATGTGAATATTACTTGTGCTTATAGTCCTTAGGACTATAACACCTTATTAATTAATGACGGTTATATTGGTAGGGTTATAATATGCCTTACATGTGAATAGTAATAATACATGGGGATAGTGTAGATTAATCGCAATTATAATCTAGGAACTTTAATAACAAATTGGGATTATAATTGTGTATGAATTATCTAACCTGTAATATGCCGCAATGTGTTTTGTTGTAGGTGGAAAACAAGTGTATGCCTAGAGTATAAATTAATGTGCATAGTTACGTAAGGTTAAACATAGGACAGGTTTTAGTTGAAGTTCACAATTCTATCAACTTAATCTTTAACCCAAGAGTATTACTCATTAAATTACGAGTTAAGCAAACTTGAGTACATTAGTTTGCACACCACTGCGTTTTCAAGTCTTATAGGCTTAATCACATCAAATTAAAATAGTATTAAGGCAGTGGTTATGGTCATTGGACCCTTACAAAAAAAAATCTGGTGAAGAAGAGACATGACATGTCAATTATTAAAGCTAGTTATCAATATTTGTTTGTTATGTTGTTTGTAGATTCCATAATCAATTCACTGCAATAACATCGCAATCGGAAATCAAATGAATGCATTTTGTTTTACAAACATCGCAAGAATTGTTATGATGCTCCACATAAGTATATGGGTTTGATAATTGATAGCATGGATCAGAAAAAAAACACTCTTGCCACATTTTGTCTGTGTGCGAAAGAGTTTAAATGAGGAAAATTTTATTTAGTTTCACTTGGTTGGGTGTATGGTTTTTAATGGTGAAATGTTTCCAAGGGTTTACTTTATAGCTCCAAATATTCACAATGATGCAAATTTGACCATCACCATAATCCACCATGCCCTTACTCATTGTCCTAGTGATATTCTTGAAGTTCTATATCTACAATTGGACAACACAAGCCAAGAAAATGAAAATCTAGTCGTCACGTTTGGTTATCTAAGCATGCTTGTTGAATTGGGAATTTTAAAAAAGGTAAAAGTTGGTTTCCTTCTTATTGGCCATAAGGATGATCATATTGATCAAATGTTTAGCCATTTTGCAAGGACATTGAGGAGAAAGAAAGTTGGGAGCCTACCATCATTGATTGAAATTATAAGAAAAGCATACCATCCAGAGCCTATTGTACAGAAATTGGAAGAAACTGTTGACATGTGAAGATTTATGTTTGGATCGCATGGCGAATAAAGGTGCATTGAAAAACTTAATGACATTAGCTTTCAGCATCATTTTCATATAAAAAATATTGATGGAAAAACACTATTGTGGGGCAAGAAGTACTCAACTAGCACAGAGTGGGGGCCTTCATCAGGTTTGGCATTTCTGAAATTCATCCCAAATAGTCAAATGCATGCTTCAAAAATATTGTTATTGCAATCATCTGCAGAGATTCGTAATGCAAGGTGACATAGTAGAGATGTTGATTCTTCTTAATGCTTGGAAGAAATAAAAAATTCTATCGAAGATACATATGAATACTTTGATGTTGTTGATTCTGTTTGGTGAGAGTCTTTTTTCATGGAGCAGAGTGACATAATTTCAAACTCTACAAATGGAGATATATATTTGAAGTCTCCATTTGCTTGGCCACAAAGTTTATCAAATGTAAACGAGGAAACAAATGTTGAACATCGAGGTGTTGATTTTTCTCAGGTAGAGGAAAGAAAAATGTATATTGGCTCTAGAAGATCATCCGCAAAGCATCGAGAGATGGAATACCTTTATAAGGGCTCAGTACAAGAGATCAAGGAGGGTTGCATGATTGCATTTTTGGCTATAGATGATGCACATCATTATCCATTCTGGATTCCAACAGCTATGAAGGTCAATAAATAAAATGAAGAAGTAGTATCAGTAGAAGTGCATTGGTATGCAATAGATACACACCCATTTGATGGTGTGTACAAGGAAAAGATGGTGGTTGAGAAAAAGGTTTGCAGAAAGAGAAAAAGAAGGGGTCAAAAAATAAATCGTCGTCACATTGACATATTGAAATGAGAGGAAGTTGATATACTTGTTTACTACTTCGAGTTGACAAAGAAAGACACTCTTTGCTCCAAGACTATAGATATTATCAAGAGGTTGCTTCCAAAACAAGAAGTTGCAAGATGGGAGTCCGTTAAACCAAGCCATAGATCCCGAAGGAATATGACATCTGAAATGATGGGCATAGATAAAGACTCAAATGGTACACACATTGATAATAGAGAAGAATATGGATCATCTACGTCTTCATCCAGTCCTTCATTTGCAGAAAATGTAGATTCTGATGGGGTGTCAGAATCCATGGATGAATTTGAATAATTTCACATGAAGCATTTTAGATTTTTTTTATTAGTATGATGTTTGTAATTGAAACCCTAAAGGAGTTTTTGAATATTTATCTGAATCATTTGTTCTTGTATGGTCTAATATATTATTTCATTATGAATCGCATCATAATTTCTTTGTTTTATATTGTTAGAGTGGTGAAATTATTTATGAAATTTTGGTTTTTGTTTAATATGCAAATTTCAAAAAAGTTGTAATTTATCTCTTGAAGATTTTTTTTCCAATTTAAGGGTTTATTTTAAAGTTTTTGTAAACAATAGTATGGGATGTTTAGGCCATGGCTCTATTTTTTACCCCCCAAAAAAAATGTGTATACTAGTATCGACACTTTTCTATTTGGGGGGTGTTTTTGGTGTTTTTTTGCAAAAACCATCGTTTTTATGGCTAGAGTTCTCTTTCATGGTATAAAGTTCTTGTTTCATAGTATATGTGGTTTTTCATTCTAGTTTTAGTCCATTTCAATATCATATGTGCTAAGCTGGTCATATTAAATATGGAATCTAAATTGATACACTACACAATAAGAGATTTCATAATATTGTAAGATTTGTTGCGACAATTTGTTCTAGTGGAATATCCATAGAAATTTACAAATCATTTCATTCTCCATCAACTCTAGCATTCATTCTATATTATCACTTGGTTGATCTAATACATTCAGGTTGTGTTCTCCATTTATAACTATTACCAAAACCAACACTTTCAAGAGGAGAATGAAAAATTGGATTGAAATATGGTTGTTTGTACATGAGCATAGACATGGGCAAGTTAGTAACCAATCATCCACTATGCATTTTTTGGGTGGAAAACCAATCTTACACAACCTATTTGTTAGAGATTTAAGTTAAAATTGTTATCATTGTTTAAGAATATGCAAAATTCAGGGTATTTTTGTCATAATCTTTTATGTAGTATGCATGTTATGTGTGATTGTGCTTGATTCTATTCATAGGCATTTGGTTTCCATGATTTTTATGAATCCACACACACTTAACCTATTGTATTATTTATTTTCACTAAGCATGCATTTCATTTAATTATTGTCCTCCCTAGGAGATTTTCTTTTTCAATGTTATGGGGAGATTACCTTTGAGGGTTGGAATTGGAAAGCATTGTATTGTGGTTACTTGCCTTGTGGCAGGAATGTTGAGTAGGAATGCCACAACATCCTATCTGATAGGTATGCATGTGCTCATCTACAAGCCATACCCTATCGCCCTTAATTCCAACAAGATCTCCATATCTAATGAACATAAACATTATGGATGTTGCATTTATCTTTTTCCCATTTTCCATAGGTACATTCGTATAATCCTCATATCCAAAGTCTCTCAAGTGAGAAATAGATGGCATGTTTTGACTCCAATGTTCCTATATTTTATTTTGACCCAATCATAAACTATACAATGATTTGACTAAGTAGTAAAATGTTGGAATTGCTTTAGCTCAAAAACCTCTACTGAAAATTGTATCATATACCATGCACCTTGACTTCTCTACTAGGGTCCAACTCATCTTTGCCACTCTATTTTGATTCCGAGAATATGTTGTAGCTTTATGCCTTACAATTTGAGGCATAAATTTGATAGAATTAATCGAGAAACACCAATAGAGGGCACATTCATATGTGACATATGTCTAAATGCACTAAGATTAACATGTCTCTTGTTCTACAATAGATTAAAGAGATTAAAGAGATTAAAGAAAACTTAGCCCTTGCATGTTAACTTAACATGCATGATTCAAAAAACCCAAAGGAATCGAGATTAAAATATCTTTATCCACTCTTTTGGAGTGCATGTCTTGTATATTTCTCCCATTCAAGTGCGCCATCCTCCAATGCTAAAGCACGCATCCTTGATCTCCTTTAAATGCTTCCTTGGTGCCTTGACCCTTCCCAAATTTTACAACATTACTCCAAAACCTCAACATAAATAGTAACATCCAATATGTCGAGAGTACCAAACCCGATGACCTTAGCAAATAACACTACACCACTCCCACACTTGCACATATTCCATGTGAAAATCACATCAACCCCTACACCAATGACTTGGCTTGCTAAAATAAAATTCCTCTTCATCTTAGGTGCATGTCTCACAACAGAAAATACCTAATTCTCCTATCTCTATGTTGGAATGGATATTCTACTCACTACATTACCAGCTCTATCATATCTTGAGATGATCCTCTCTCCATTTGATCATTTCCCTCACTATATAAAGTCATTTGTAATGATATTCAAGAAAGTATAAATTATGTTTCACTTAGGCTTGGACATATAAACAAGAAATGAGAAAATACATGCCATGTTTTCTTTGTCCTCTTTTCTAATAGAAACTATCACGAAGACACCTTCTTTCTTATTATTTTTTCCCGTAGTCTAAAAGTTCTACGATTTCAAATGGAAAATTTTGATTTTTTAGGTATAATTTTGAAAAAATCTGACAGAATGTTTTAAAAATCCTGGTTACAACTCCTTTTGATGGTGTTGAATCCATTTCTATCATCAAAGTTGCCATTAAAACACACTGAAATTCAGATTTCGCAAAATAAAAAACTCCAATTTCAATTAAAAACCCCGTCATGACGAAATGGTCTAATTTTTAGACAGCTCGTTATTTCCTTTGTAAAGAGGGCAATCATTACCAATAGAGCTTAGTGTGAACAATCCGGAGCAAGGCACATCTTGTGTATGGAAAATTGAAGCACTTAGTGATGGCCCGATTGACTCGGGAGTCGGAAATAAAAAGCGGTGCCTTACTTTAACACGTTTTATTCGACCCTCTTTTGGTCGGTTGGTGCGTGTCTGGAAAGCAAGGGTTTTGGTCCGTGAATTCCAATTTCCAACCTGTTTTATTCCAAGTCAAAAATTTGGTTCCAATACTTTATTTTGGTCGGTTCCTTGAAAACAAGGGTTAGTGCGCCTTTGAAAAGCAAGACATATGACCCTACGGTTGTTATAGATTCGGTATGACAGCTATTTTTTCGGCTAAAAATTAGCTGTATATTTTGACCCAAGTCCTTTTCAATTGAATAATTCAGTACTGAGAGTGGGAAAGCGAAGGACGTGTTTCATCCCTTTTCCAGAGAAAAATTCGGTACTCGCGAGTGTGGAAAGAATATCTCATGTAAAGTCGTCCGTTGGTCGGTGCAAATCACACAGCGTGAGTGGTCGAAAAATAATCACATACTGTGACAAACCCTGTGACATTGATTTGTTTCTTTGAATATGATAAAGTTAAGAAAAAAGTCAAATATGAAATAGTATTAGTGTGAAGTTGTGAAGTAGTAGAATAGTTAATAAATTTAGTTATATTTTTAAAAGGAAAATATGTTTTGTTTTTTTTGTTTCTTTGTTTGTTTTTCTAAGGTTCATATCTATTGAGTTTGGTGATCTTAAAGATGAGTGCTTTTATACTACATCCATTAGCCGTATCTGGGATGTAAATTATTAAATTAATTAATTAATTTTAAGTCCTAAGGAATTGTAATTGAGTTTAAAAAATCTTAGGTCGATGGTTTATCGGTTTCTTGGGAATCTTTACTTATTTGTAAATTAGAAATAGCTACAAAGTAGCTAGTCCCTCTTTTAGAATTATGTTTAATTTGTTTAATTAATTAAAAAATTAAAGTATTTTATAAAAAAAAATTAGTTAAATGTATATATAGATCTTGGCACATTATGGGACTCTTAGCAAAATGAAATTTACTACAAACATTCTTTATCTACTCCATTTTGCTATAAATAACAAACAATGAGTGATGTTGATATGACCATCACAACAAGTGGAATTCTACCATCAAATTAAGAACCAGGAAAATGATTATAAATGAGTCTTAACAAGGAGGCAACCATTGCTTGCAAATTTGACAACAAAAAATGGTCATTTTTATCAATGAACTGTTTAGTTCAATAATGAAAAATGAAATCTTTCCCTACCCATTTCACTAGCATTCAACCCTTCATATTAGATAAAGCTATTACAAGAACAAACTTACTATGATGGCATGGCAGAAGGCTCAATTTCTTAAAGGCATATAACGCAGGTCCTCGACTTGCCCTTGTCATGAGTAGGTGATGTGAATATGAGAGTTGGTAATGTTTTCAGCTCTTCACAACTCATAGTGTTGCTTAGTACGTGCCTCTTATATAAAAATCCATATAAGAAATACTCTATTAAAAGTTATAAACAAAATGCAAATCTAAAACTATTTTCTATACTTAAAAGTTATTACATTCATATAATTATTAATATTGATCTATTAATATTGATCTCGTTAAACTTGGTAATCTTATTTGTTTGATAAGTTGAAACTTGCAAAGGTAATAGTGATTTTAAACATTTAAATCAAAATAGTTGTTACAATTTAGAATAAAAAATTGAACCAATAAAATATGATAAAAAATTAAACCAAATCAAGTTATTCAAATTTTTTTATTTATTTTAAATATATTGTATATAATTTATACAAAAATTCTAATTAATTATTTATCATTCATATATATATATATATATTAACAATCTTAAATTTATAGAATATATAAATAATATTAAAAAAAATTTATTTTTTATAATGTTAACTCAAATTTTGAAAGAAATAAGATGGGCTATATACTAACGCCATGAAATCTCATATGATAATTAGTTTCGGTATCTCTGCCCAATACCGAAATGCGAACACAACCCTACATGAATGGCATGCGGACAACCGCATGAACCCTACCTTGCATGAAGGTCATGGAATAGTCCTCCACTAGCTACAAAACTACACAAAACATGTTGAAACCTTTCCCTTCACGCTCATTTTTACTCCGCCCCCAACTGGAATCTCATCTGCCTCCAGCTACAGGCCATTCAAAACAGGGTTTGCAAGTTCGCAATTTTGTTGAGATTTGATGTCTCAATCCAAGGGGATTGAACCCGCGATGGGTCTAGAAACAGATTGGAAGGAATAATCCTTGCACGGAGGCTCTCTGCAGTAGGTGGATCCTGAAAATGGTGTCAATGGCTAGTTGTCCCCATCTGGAAACTTGTTTCAGGATTCCAATTATTTCACCACGAGACACAAATTCCATGCTGGAGACTAGTTGGTGAAACCACTGGGCATGGACTGGCTCAAGGCTAGCTCGAAGCTCAACAACGTCCTTGGTCGCCTTGATAATAGGGTGATGCCAAACTAGAATCTGCTTACTGTCTCAGGAAGTCGAAACCGCCTTTATTGATCATGAGAGAATATTTGCCACGCTCTTTATCAAAACAACATAAATAGCACAAGCTTTTGCAAAAATCACAGGCGCCTTAGCTGAAATCATCCTCACATCTTCATATGTCTTCATAATTTTCAGGTTTGTATAAGTGCCATAAATGCGCGTAGGGTATAGATCGGCTGTAAAATATCATTGTGGATCGATTCTTACGAGGAGAGCTCAATGGAATTCGGTGGTAGATGAGTGAGGAAAATCACTGATAATTAGTTTCGGTTCTTTGCCTGATACTGAAATTGGAGGTACTTGGATTTATCGGCATCATGCTGAGGCTACGGGCCTTTCATCCAACCAATGAAAATATCGTGAAGATTCAGTTGCATCCTAAGCATCCATGGCTCGTTACCATAGATTCATTTGATAATGTTGTCGTATGGGATTGGGAGAACCGCCAGGTACATAGCTTACAATTGATAATGTAGCATACAATGATAAACTATGTATATAAACACACATGCATTAGTCAGTGGTCTATACATATACAATTGAGTTTTGACCTTGTTATAATTCAATCATATGGTTATTATGTTCTAAATTTATCCCTGCCAAATCTGTACCTAGTTTCTTCTTGAGACTTTATACATTCCAAGTGTAAACTGGAAATGACTCCATTGAAATTACCATCAGAATTCAATCCCATGTACAGCTTTAGTGGTGGTATTCGCAATTGTTTCTATACTATTTTTGTTAGGCTTTATTTTAGGGTTGTCAAATCTTTCATATATCACATTAACTGTATTAAATGAATGGATATTGCCAAATGTTTACGTGGCAAGTTTTAAATTTTTCTCTCATTTTTATATTTTTTATTATTTTTATAATTGAATAATTATTTTGCACAATAGGGAAAAGTGATTTAATTAATTTTGAAAACTTCTAAAAATAATTTTAATTTTTAACAAAGTGATTTTAATAACAAAAATTTGAAAAAACTTTATTAAACATTAGCTTAAAAATTTGAAACTAATACGCTCAACCAAATTTGGCGACAAACTATCGCTATAATCCCTGCGAACCAAGGACTAATAAAAAGGATTCTGTATTCCAAATAGATTTTATGAAGTAAATGTTACGTGAAAATTACATTCTGAGTAGTAATCTTGAAAGACAAGGGAAGAAAAGAGTGTAAAAACCCAAAATTAGTTCAAAAGTAATATATATAGCTTGTGATGATATAATATCCATAAATATGTACAACAAGAGAAGAAAGCCCCAAATTAGTGCAAAAACAAGATATCTAAGTTGAAGTTGTGATTATATAATATTTATATTTACGTATTAAAGAGTAGATTATTTATTTTATGTTTTGGATTTTATGGTAGGTTTTGGGCGGAATCCAATTATTGTTTTTGGTCAAATTTAAATTTGGAAGTGTTTAAATTGTGTTTTTGAATCTAAAAATAGATTCAGCCCCCTCTAATACCCCATGGCACCCAAATTGTACAATTTCCATAGCTAATATAGGTGATTCTAAGATTTTGTAAAGATTTCTATTCGTACTCCTAACAAAATTAGACAGAAAATAGACTCAAAAAAGGTTTAAAACTCATAACAAAATAAGACCAAAAAATATTGAAAAAGTTGAATATTTAGACTACATCGTATTTAAATAATTAAAGTATAAAGCTCATAAGTGAGAAGGATAAGAATCATTCCTCCCAACCATTTAAAGTAGATTCAATTGACAATAAAGAAAATAACTTGAATGAATTTTATATAATTTTAAATATAAATTAATAAAATATATAAACTTATTAAATACTTCTATAAATTATGTTTTTTGTTTTTATAAAAATATTATAAAGTTAAAAAAAAGTCCAATTTCCTACAAAGTTAAAGTGTATTACCATGTTAGTGAAACGATTATGTGTTCTTCATTCCATATTATTTACCAGGAGAGGAAAACTTGTTTTATGTCTATTACCCCATCATGGATCAATCAACAAACATTCAATTTTCACAAGCATAATATATACAAAGAAAGGAAAACATGTGTTATGTTTATTTTGTCCAATGCGTTTAGCCTTTAATGCAAGGCTCATCGTAAATGTTTGTTGTTTGCTCTTTGATTAGTTTGGCACAATATTTACAAAGAGGGGAAAATATGTGTTATGTTTGTTTTGTCCAAATTTTCTAGATTTTAATGCAAGGTCTAACTCAGGAAGCAATCAACAAAAATGTTTATTGGTTTCTCTTTGGTGATGGGCATTATATTATGTTGAGTATGTGTTATATTCTTTGCAAGTATGTGTAGGGGGGGTGTGTGTTTGACTGCGCATGCCGATCCCCTTTGTCTAGTGCTATGTCATATGCGTGGGGCATTATTTGTATTATGAGTAGTTAATAATCATGAGAAAATAAGAGGTGATGCTCTAATTTTTGTCGGTTTTCCCGGTTAAGGGTTTCCAGGGTAAATCTATGTGTATTATGTGTGAATGTTGTGGTGTAATCTCTATTTTGTTTAAAATAATATGTATGCTTTGTTTCTCTACAACAAGTTCAAAACTTACATGTGGTATCGGAGCTTGATTATTGGCTTAAGGGGGACGTCTTTGTTGTTGAAGGTTTGACACGGTTGATAGATCTTGGGTCTGTGATAAACCTGGGTTCAATGGGAGCTTTGCAGCGTTGATTTGTGCATTGAAACAGAATGACAAGCAGTTCAAGAATTAAGATCGAGAAATTTAATGGTTAGAAATTTGAGCTATGGAAGCTCAAAATGGAGGATCTTCTTGTAGATCAGGAACAATGGATTCACATGAAAATATGAACCCAACATCTGACGGCATATATGTTTGATTTTTTACGTCACGTTGTCAACAATCTGACAAGCCTTTCTTTTTTTAAACGTCGATTCAACTTCGGCGGATATCCAACAGCAACAAGCTCTTGTCGGATATCCGAAAATAAAATGTTGATTAACCGACACAAATGTTGTAATATGAACCTCGCATAATTGACCAAATTTACGTCGCCTATCTGACATTAGTTACATAGGGAAGGGTTGGATATCTGACCAAGAAGACGTCGGACTTTCTGTCACATATTTGACATAAATTACACAGGGAAGGGTTGGATAGCCAACCAAGAATACGTTGGATATCCGACTAAGAAGACATTGGATATCCTACAAAACTTGCATACTCCTAAGTTGGATATCCAACGAAGGAGGCGTCGAAGTTCCGACAGATGTAACCACAGACAAATGACAAAATCCGATGACATTTTTCGTTGGAGGTATGGCAACGTCATCATATTTACTGAGGTTTCATTGGATATGCGACGACATTGGGGAATTTAAAAAAAATAGCAGTTCCAAATGGGGTTCACCTGGGTCCAAGGTCCACAATCATGTCTTTTTTCTACTAAATCTATTGGATAGAGACTTTCCATATGATCTGTTTCTTATAGCCCATTGGATTTTCCAATACTTATACTTTATGATAACATTATGGTCTTTGTTATCAGACTTCTGGAAAGATATCAATATTCAATTTATGACTATAAGGCTTTTTTTTTTCGTGTAGTTATAAGTGAAAACTGGGCCAGGTCTTTGTTATCATACTTATGGAAAGATATCAATATTCAAAATGACTTTAAGGCTTTTTTTCTTCATGCAGTTCTAAGTGCAAACTAGGCAAACAACACTATATGCTCTACATATAAAATTTTACTCAATTACAATTCAATTGCTTACTGATTAACTCCTAATGGTTTTTGAATCACCTAGGCTGCATGTATACCTTATTGGTTTTCTTGTACTGGTATGAGATTGATCAATAGCTTGTATTTTCCTTCAACCGATATGAAGAAAGAAGAAATCATAAGAGAGGGTGTAATATTTCAATTGCTATATATATATTTTTCTTAATTCACTAATAAAAATGCAATTTATACTACGATCATCATATTGTGCTAAAATTTTATCAAAACTCATCGAAACGAGTATGAGTGAGAGTTTAAAAACTTGATTCCATAATGCATGACTTCATGTTAAGGAAACAACTAATCACTGGAGGACTGAAATTCAGTAATCCTATTAAAATTGTGGTCTTAAATTGGCAGAGATAAAACCTTGCTCTCTTTTGGTCTTAAAATTGTAGATATAAAACTTGCAAGCAAGGATCAAGGGAAAAGGAAAATAAGTAAAGACTAAGCCTCCAAAGAATAAGATCTATAGATTCAATAGCTAAGCAAAATGTTGAAATACAGACACAACCACTAAGAAATTTCACAAGTATCATTATAAGAATATATGTGAACTATATACTAAAACAAATGCCACTCCTACAAGTTAGTTTATATCAAAATGGTGCTTCCCATATAGTTGTTAAGGTAATAATGGATTTTTCAGTCTACCATATGAAGAAATTGTCATGACATAAGATATAAATTCCAACACTATACACCAAGAAGGGAAATATGCATGCCAACAAATGCTCCATCTGGGCTCCAAATACATCGGTTCATTTACACAATTGATTGCTTTGAAAAGCCCCCCTAAACACATAACAAGAAATGTGTTTGAGTCATCAAAATCACTATACTGCTAAGAATAACCTAATAGGAAAGCACTTTTGTTATGAAAAATAAAGTATAAAGGATGTTTCTTCACCCAAATCGCTTAAAGCTAAAACTAAATGTGATATTTACACCTGCAAAACCATTGTGTGACTAGGGAAATCCCAATATTTGAATGACTTGTGAGTTAACTTTTCACTTGATCCCATTTTCCAAATTCCAATATCACCAACATTAGTTCGAATTGAAAATATTCATCCAATTACTAGGTTTAGAAACCATTTCATGGTTAGAGTGCATTTAAAACAAAACTATAGATGAATAAATTAACTTTAAGATCCTAATAGAATACAAAATTATGGCAAATGAAATTGAGTATTACCTAATAGACTTGTCTGTTGTTGAGGATGAAAAATCATGCTAACAACATTTGAACCTTGGTTAAGGCTCAAAAGTGAAGAGAGAATATGAGAGTGAAATAGAGTAGGGTAATTGTTGTTAAGGATTATACCCTATAACAGGGGATGGATGTTATCAACATACATGGGGTTGACAGATAGATATATTAGGGTTTCACACTGATTACTGTAAACCAATGAGATTAGGGTTTGAGAAAGAGTACATTATTTATGGCGGCTGGTACTAGCTTTCTCCCGATCTCAATAGCAATATACCTGCAAAACCAACAGACCTTCCTCAAACATGATTTGAATATAAACATATAATGATATTCATGAGACAATATAACATTAATTATAATCAAACATCCATTAAAATTGACATTCAGTTGGGATGGGAAGAATATCTCAATCTTTATTGTAAAAGAAATGCAACAAAACACAACTGATATACCTGATCTTGTTCTAAACAGTTATGCAACCAAGTTCTAGGCTCCTGCTCCTCTCTTGACTAGAAATTCCTTCAATATAACAATAACTCTCTTCTTTGTTGGCCTTTTCCTCATGGCTTCCTCTTGTATTTATGACCAAGGTAGGAAGTTAGATTCGTGAGGAAGTTGGATTGGGAATTTGGGGGAGTTATAATACCAAACTCTGCTAATCCCAATTGTATTCTTTAATATATTTTTTAATTCCATCTTAAGATGTGCGCGGGTATGATACTAGCCAACCTGCGCATGGTGCACATCTAGTGCTCTTAACAACTCACACATACTCCTTTTAAGTGATGTGCGCGGGTTGTGAATACTAGAACCCGCTCATAATGTGCAAGAGTCTATTTATTAGAGTCACACTTTTCCAATGAAATATACAGAAAAAATATAGTTGTCAACCGAAGACGTGGGATCTCAGTATTAAATCATCTAAGGTTAATCTAGCTCTTCCATCCATAGTGTCCTATTGTGTGGTCAACAGGGCAATGTGATACAGACAGAGAAGTGTTGTTTGACCTATAATAGATGCCCCCTAATGTGTGAGGTTAGAGGGAAATGATGGCCGAAATACATTACAATCAAAGTTAGAGGAGCAGCAAGGAAACCATAGGACAAAGTCACAAAAGTACCTGAAAACAAAAACCAAGGTCAACGGGAAATTACAATCTTGACATCAAATAGATGTTCAATATGATAGAACATAATCTCCAATACAAAACTAGGAGATGTATATAGCATGGCCATTGAAATAAAAGCGTGGATCCATGTCAAAATAGGAGATCATAGCCATAACAACAAGCTGGATCTATGTCTCATGAAGAGACAAATATGAATGTGGTTCATTCTTGCACAACTTGGGTAATAACATAAATATGACAATGCTATTATAGTCCCAAGGTCTTCATCCAAAACATCTCAAGGTACGAACCCTAACAATGTGAATAAATGAGGTGGAGTCAAACATGGGGGTAACCATTTGATTACTAGTCTTTGATGTATTCTGTTAACAAACGTGAGGACATCCACCAATAATGTAAATGGAGTCCAAGGTACCTAGTACATTCTAACAAGCACGAATAAGTGGACTTGAAGTCGAACACTTGAAGAATCCATCGAATAGGAGACATTGATGTATTCCCACTATCCAATAGCAACAGAAACTTCCATTGATGACTGCAATCCCCAAGGTACTATCTGAAACTCTAAACTTCATTTCCATAGCATGATGAGTTGAATTCGATGGGAAGAAGTTCATTGGAAGGAAGGCCTTAATGCATCCTCCATCATCCAACACGAAGAACAATCACAAGATTGAGTTGATTTGGAGTAATATTGATACAAGATGAAACAAACTGACACCAGGGATGGTTGATAGATGAATTCAAGGTAACTACAGAATGGCCTACACAGGATGTATCCTTGAACAGTGAGCACGACACAAAAGTGACTTAGGAATCTTATAACATGACGGGAACGTGATATAAACCTGCAATGTAGGAGACATTAGCAGATTCTACATATGATTGGAAGAGTAACCAATCGGAGGAGTAGAAACTCTGAGATCAAGTTCATCCTAAGGTCAAAAACTGAAACCCAACATGAATGATAGACTCAAAGGATGCTTTGTTCAAGGATATGACTGACATGCTTCCTTTGAACTTAAAATATGTTTGATACCCTTCCATTTTCTCTTTTTATCAAAGAATATCCTTCTTGTTGGTTTAATGAGTCCAAGAAAGAAAACTCAATAGTTTCTCTTCATTTTTGAAGCAAGCTCGAAGAAAGAGGGAGAAGATTGCTTGATATAAAGTCCAACCATGTGTAAATTTAATGAGCTGATGGGAGGAAGAATCAAGACCTTCTTCATTTTTTACAGAGTTTGAAGAAGAGATAGACGAATACTCTATAACACTGATCCATGGATTTTAATATCAAGATTGGATTGGTTTATGCTCGCTGGTGTTTTGTTTTTTGAGGAGTCTGAAAAAATTAAACAATAACTCCATACACCTACTCGTGGATTTTAGTATCGAGCCCGAGTTGGTATGTGCTCGTCGATGTTTTCTTGTTTAAAGAGATTGAAAAATTTAAACAATAACTCTATATACCTTCTCATGGATTTCACATCGAGCCCAAGTAGGTGAATGCTCGTTGGTGTTTTCACATTTCAAGAGTCTCAAAACCCTAAAGAAGACTCCTAAAAGTCATTTTTCGTACAGTTAGTATCCTCACCCAAAAAAGTATAAAACAATGAGAGAAGAACTCTTCTAGGAATGTATGACTAGAGTATACCTTTTTCGTAAATGATCCACAAAGGTTTGGAAAAGGGGTAAACTTATGCCTTAGTGGATGTTGCTTCAAATCCTTTAATGAGTCTAAAAAGACAACTATACTCAGCGAGCTTGCTTATTTTGAAAAATTATAACAAGGGCTTAAAAAGACTTTATAAGCTTCAGGGACACAAGTTCCATGGTCTATCAGGTGATACAAACTTTTGACAACCAGATTAGTGATATATCACCTAATCAAGAAAAATTTCCTAAATGACATAAGATAACAGGAGGATACTGTACTTAACTTTGACATGTCAACAAGGGAAACAAACCTTGATAGATCGCCTTCGTGGAAATATAGCGAAGTTTTGTCATTCACATTTTACCTAATCACCAAAACTCAAAGTGTATTAGTGAATTAAAAAAATATATTAAAATAATTTTGAAACTATATTAAAAAATGAAAAGTGGGTAAAAATTTAAATTGACTTTTCTATAAATAGTTTCAAAACATATCAAAACTCACCATTTCCAATTGTTGGGGCGAAGATTGGAGAACCATCCTCTACTTCCGTTGCTTAGTACGATCATTCCGTGCTACCAAAATGTCTTCCATCTCTTCCAAGTAAGTAATATCCTACCCCCTTCCATTTCAATGCAAATTTTTAGGTTTTTAAAGGTTAATTTAATTTTTTATTGGACCTTTAATTTTGAATCTACGTGTACGCGGATTCCTTTGATGAGGACTAGTGCATACGAGAAAAATGTGTTGGTTTATCTTAAAGGGACTCGCGTGAGTGCGCCATTGTCTAATAGGGACAGTCGCGTACTCCGCAATGCAAAATTGAAAAAATAAAAACTAACCAATGAAATGGTTTAACAATTGCATGATGTTTTTAGTTTGGCATGAAAGAGAGCATGAATATATGGACCGGCAAGCCATGGGGGATCCATTGACCCTTCAAGCGTTGAGAAGATGTGGATTACTTAAGTTCTACCGAACCGTAAATATGCGAGCACAAACACAATTGCTTGAAATGATGGTGCAATTTGGGATGTCAATCAAGGAGTCTTCAATCTCCAAGGGGAGATCCTTGAGCTCACTATCGATGACATATATTTTATCATCAACCTCTCCTGAAGACGGGAGATGGTGAAAATCGAAGGAACATCTCGAGGTGTGGGTTCCCTCTCCATACAAGAAATTTATATCAATGCCTACTGTCTGCCGGGTACTGAAAAGAGAGGCAGTCATATTTCTATAGCGACTCTTGCTATCTTTCCGCTAAGAGCTATCTATCTTAAGTGTTCTAAAACGGATAGGGGGAAGCGGAACGCAACACCTTGAATCACGGAACTATATGCAAGTAGGCATATATTGCTTGAATGGGATTGTCTATGATTGGTGTTCTAGCTTATTGGTGAACATGAAACTTCAACTTACCGCGTGTAAAACTGGTAGGAGGAAGAACTTTGGTTACGATATTATTCTCTGCACCTTCTTCTTTGAGAGCATTCTTGCTTTGAGTCCGAGGATGGCCTTGCCCCCACTCAATCCTCGCGAGCCACGCCTGACTCTTTGGGGAGATATATTCAAATGCCAAGGTGGCGGTGAGAGCAATATCTCTTATGGTGATGAGGATTATTAGGCATGGTGGCGTCGATAGGTGCCGGAACTGGAGTAGTTTCCTTATGCAAGGATGGAATTCCACAATGACCCTGATTTGGCTCTTCCTCCAAGATCTTCCTGGGGAGAGATGGGTAAGAAAAAGTTCTTTTTTGAAAAATTATTTCACTTTTAATTTTATACATATATGATTTTTTGATGAGTTGGAGTATTAAACAAATTGTCTTGTACAGATGTTGGACCTGTGCACCTTGATGGACACCCTCGTACCTTTGTGCAACCAACCAACGTAGGGGAAGCCAATGCCATGTTGATGAGCATAGAGGGAAAGACGGGTCGGTTGACTCATGACATCCCCACTTACAGGATAGAGTGGATGTCGCTTTCCATGCAGGAGGACGTTGCGGGTGTGTCCCCCAGCATGGATTCAACTACTTAGGAAAGTAGCTAGACTAGTCATATGGTACAGAAAGGCTATGGCTGAGATGGCATAGGCCCCTCTTTCTCCGTAGAGGAGGACATATGTATACTTTTGAGGCCGTTGAGCTCATTTTGTATATCGATATGACATTCTGATAGACTTGTTGACCCAGACTCATATATTTTTTGATACGACTTATATACAATATCGACTTATTTACATGTGTGTCTTGTCTTTATGTGTGAATGGTTTATTAAGATTGTGTGTGATGTAGATGCTAGTCTAAAACATAATTTGCATATGAATCGGCTAAAGCATTTAAATACCTTGGAATATGATGATATGTAATATAATCGAATTGTCTCTCAAGCAACTTAACTCGCAAGAACTAACGTAGCAAAACAAGATCTCTAACTTGATATTCACCCATTAACTGAAACACAACCAGCTGCGAGATGAGTCTTACCTCTAGACGTTAAATGTTGTGATGAAGGGCATCTCGGATTAACTCAATGACCACACTGTATTCAGCTACATTATTCGTTGTGGGACCCAAGCAAGCCCCTCCCGAAGATACAAGTTGGTAAGTCGGTGAGTAAATAACCCAAGCTGCTGCAACCAACTGACGGGTGTGGCCACTAGCGCCATTAGAAAATCCTATAAAGTATTCAGTTGACATCTGAAAACAAAAACCAATAGATACATAAGACGCGACAAAAACCACAAGTAAAGCTAAATCTACAACAAATGTACAACTATAATACATGAAAAAGCATAGAGGCCTAAGCATAATACTTTTTCAAGTAGAGCCCATTTCTAGGCTCTGACAAATTATTACCCTCATAATCCATCAGCTCGTAAGAAACTTTCTTCAGAACTTTAGAAACTATGTAAGGATCGAGCCACATAGACTTGAACTTGCCTTTCCCCAAGGGCTCCTTGTCCTGGTTGTAAAGATTCAAGAAAAACCCTAGGTTTAACAAACTTATCGTACTGACTCTTGACTCGATTCTTATGAACATCGTTTGTTGTGAGCACATCGCAAAGCTGCTCATCAAGATGTTCTAGGTGCAACAATCGTTCTTCTAGAACTGGAGTATCAAGGAGTAGTTGGATGGCCAACTTTAATGAAGGAATTTTGCATTCAACTGGAATAACTACTTCTACTCCATGAACAAGTTGAAAAGGAGAGAACCCAGTAGCAGTCTTAAAATTAGACTGGTATGCCAAAAGAGCTAGATACAACATGATGTGCCAGTTGGATCGACTGGCATTAACAGTCCTTTGAAGAATGGTTTTCAAAGTTTTGTTGACCGCTTCGACCTGACCGTTCGCCTGCGGATAAAATGAAGACGAATGTTCCTGCCGAAAAACTAACATATTGTATAAGTCAGCTATCATGCTATTTCGGAAATGTTGACCGTGGTCCGTAATGATCTCTTTGGGTATTCCAAACCTAGCAATGATCTAGTTAAATACAAAGTAAGCAGCCGTTTCTCCATCTTCTTTGGCAGTGGGCATTTCCTCGGCCCACTTTGTGAAGTAGTCAATGGCAACAATGATGTGATGATGAACTTTAGCAGAAGCTGGATTACAATTCATGAAATCAATCCCCCACTTGGTGAAGGGGTCTGTTGTAATCACAGGATGGAGAGGAGTTGGGTGTGCTCTCATCTTTTTGGTGAAAAAATGACATGGCTGACATCGTTTCACAACTTCCACACAATCTTTGAATATCATGGGCCAAAAGTAACCAGCACTCAGTATCTTCTGAGTTGTTGCCAACCAAGAAAGGTGACCCCCCAGGCTCCACTGTGAGCATCATTCAATATTGTTTTGGCTTCCTCTAAGGTCAAACAACGACGTAAAATGGAATCTATCCCACGTCTGTATAAAGTATCAGAAATGATGAGATAATTCTTTGCATGATTCTTTAGTTTCCATCATTCGTCCCTAGAGAAAGTAGGACACCTCAAAGTCTGAAGATGTACTAAAATATCCATGTACCATGGGTCAGAGGATGCAATAAGGAATATGTGTTCATCCGGGAATGATGACTCTTCCTCATTGTGTACTACGTTACTCGAAAATTCAGATATAAGTTTGGCGAAAACCAATGACTTATTTGACTTAGTAGATTGAAAAACTAGGTCAAATTCTTGCAAAATAACAATCCATTTATTGAATTTCCCACCGATGATACGTCGGGTAAGAACATATTGAAACGGATTGACCTCTGCGATCACTATCGTGGTTCATAACAAAATGTAGTGGCGTAGCCTCTGAACGACATGGAAAACCGCTAATGCCAACTTCACAACGTAAGAATACTTAATCTCAGGAGCTATTAATGCGCACGATAAATAGTAGATGACATGCTCTTGGAGCTTGTCATCCTCCTGAACAAGTACTATGTCAATTGTGTATACATATGCAGCCAGATATAACAGGAAATGCTTGGTATAGTTTGGGGGATCAACAAGGGGGTTGATAGTAATGCCTTTTTCAAATCCTCAAATGAAGTTTGAGCAACCTCATCCCAAAGAAAATAGGTGTCTTGTTTGAATAGTCTCATGAAACCTTTTGTAATTTTGGCATAGTTAATGATAAAACATCGTAATAAGTTGGACATACCCTGCAGAATCGGAGGTTGTCGAAGGGTTTGAGGAGGAGGCAGATTTACAATAGCCTCAACTTTAAGTGGATCGACCATGATGCCACGACTAGATACAATAAAACCCAGTAAACGTCCGGCCTCGACACAGAACACACACTTATTAGGATTTAGACGAATCTTATAGTATCTGCATCGTTCAAACACGAGTCTCAAGTGATCAGGATGATCTCGTCTCTTGCGAGATCACGTTGGGAGATCATCAAGATAAGGTTCAACCACATGTTTGATATCGTGAAAAGAAAAGTTCATTGCATGCTGGAACGTAGCCCCAACGTTCTTTAGGCCAAATGGAATCTTCTGATAAGCGAAGGTCCCCCAAGGACAAATAAAAACTATTTTATGTTGTTCTTCAGGTTTTATCTAAATCTGGTTATATCCTGAAAAACCATCCATGAGTGAAAACATTTCATGGCCTGTACACGCATCGATAATATGATCTATGAAAGGTGTGGGTTAATTTTCTTTAGGACAAGATTTATTTAAATCCCGGAAGTTTGTGCAGACTCGAATGGTTCCTTTCTTCTTATCTATCGGAATAGGGTTTGAGACCCATTCCGTCATATCAATTGGATAGATGAATCCAACTTTAAACAATTTCTCAACTTCTACCTTGATGGCTGCTGCTTTTCTAGGATTAACTAGACGAAGCTTCTGTCTCACAGGTTTAGCATTGGGATAAGTTGTGATGACATGCTCCATAATGGCGGGGTCGATGCCTAGCATCTCCTCATAAGACTAGGAAAACACGTCGTGAAATTCCTTAAACAGATTGGTGTACAGAATGATCTCCTCAGGAGAACAGTATGCTACAATGAAAAGGTTTTCTTCAACGCTAGGTTTGATGGAGATGTCAATCAGAATGTTTCTCAATATGTTTTCCATATTCCCCTCAGCATAAATATTTTGTATAGAAGGGGAAGTGGACAAATCGACATCACCACCAAGTCTCATTGAAAACTCTCCTCTCTCAATCCTGTCCAGGTTAGGAAGAAAATAGGACATGTGATGCATATGTTCCCATGGATTATCCAGGCCTACCATGGCTTCCAAAATGGCCTCGTCAGAGGGAAAAAATAGTATCTAGACAATCAAAAGAGTGAGTTGAGTTAACAGACCATGCAGGAGCATAGTCCATATCTGATTATGCAGAGACAAACGGAGTCGAGATATGTTCTGTTGTAGCATTCTGTGATGCTTGATAGGCCACTTCTGCAACAGACAGGGGCACTACTAGTTCTGAACAAGTAGGGAGAATCCATGGATCATTTGTTTGACTGACCATGGAAATATCTAAAGATGAGCCATCGGTGGTACTCGTAGAACCAATAAAATTAATGGGAGCAGGTAGGTCAAATGTGCCCATCAGTGATGAATACATGCCTACTCCCAAAGTCTCACTGGGTGGGTGAGACTGATTAATCAACGAAATTGTAGAATCCGACAAAGCATTGTTGTTTTTCGAGTAAATGAAATTTGATCAACTGTAATGATCCTTTCTTCATGCGGGAACATTAGTACTCGAAAAACAAACGACGGGATAGCTTGCATGGCGTACGCCCAACTCCTCCCTAACAACGAATTATAATCAAGGGGAGCGTACAACACTTCAACCTCCAAAGACACCAACTTACCGGTAAGTTCAACTTCAAATGCAAGCAAGACTCCGTGTGGACGGAAAGATCTCCCATCAAAAGCCATAAGCATAGTGTTGGAAGGGGCTAACTCAGGAGAGCGTAAAGCCTTCCAGCAGGAAATTGACATTACGCACGTAGATTCACCCTCACTAGCACAGTTCATCCAATGGTTTTAGGACCATGGAGTACTTCTATCTGGAGGGAGATGTGATACAACAATCGGGGTTTGATATTAGACATATCAAACTGAGTGAGCATACTAGATGAATCCAAGCTCCCTATTGTTGCTAGAAGTGCATTTTGCTGCAATGGACAACTCTGCAGAACTTCTAGTTTGGACATAGCATAGGGTGTTTGGGCTAGATCCTCGACAACATTGTAGTTCAGAACATCCCACACATTAGGGTTCTGCACAACCTGTTTGAAAACACCTCTTGGGATCTTTGTCAAAGGATCTACACGTCTCTCAATGTGAAGAGGTGTAGATGTTTCGGGAACGTCTTTATCTTTCTGTTGTGAGCCTGAGGAATAGTTCCTAGCTCGAGTTTGCAGAAGCATATATGAATTAACCATGTTTATGAATGATTGATCAACTGACGAGGCACGAGTTGTGCCCCTAGCACTAGAGTTTCCAGAAGGTGAACCTTGTTCATTAGGGAATGGGTCCTTTAGAATAGCTAGTTTCTTTTCACAGAGAATCTTCTGGGCTTCTTCCATCAGAGGGCATTGGTGGGTAAGGTGGTCTTCCTTACATAACTTGCAAGGAAATTTAACCTTCTTTTTTTCCTTCTTTCCCTTGTCGACATTTTTAGTGTTTTTGGGCTTTGGATGGTTCCCCTCCCATTCTTTCCCTTCTTTTTATTGTTGGGTTACCGAGGACCCTTTTGATTGGTCTGCACTTGTTGTATAGATTCAGTTGTAGAAGGGGAAGCTGCAACTGTAGTTTCATCTTCAGCAGACTACTTAACATATAAAGCATGAACTTGCTTGGTCAAAGCTTCGAATGCTATTGAACCAACGATGCCATCGGCATGCGGTCTAGGCTTAGGTTTACCCAGATCAATATTAGATCATGGCGCGTCGGGTATAATCTCGTACAGGATCCCAGATTGAGCATATACAAGATCAAGTTGTTGAGTCCTCAGTATTGCTTCTTCCTTCGAAGACACTCTAGAAGTTGCTACTTCCTTAGAAACATAAGGGAGGAGTGATTTTAAATACCACTCTAAAAGGAACTCTGGAGAGATTTCATCCTTAATGATCCTCTTTCACCTTCGCCACTCCTGAATATGGTCAGATAAGTGAGTGGATTTATTCTACCTAAAAGTTGACAGAAGGTATGTGCCAACATCATATTGGACAGGAAGCTAAAAGTGATTCAAGAAGACTGTTTCCAAATCCCAAAAATTATCATACGCTGCAGCAGGTAGTTTGATGTACCACTTGGCCGCGACACTAGTCAAGGTCCTCTGAAAGAGCCTCAACCTAATGGAATCGTCCTTCAGAGAATTGGAAGAACACCAGAGATGGAAAGTAGTGACATGATCACCAGGATATTCCCCAGTCTAGCCTTCAAACTTCAGAATGTCAGAAGGAAACTTAGTTGGAGCTGGTGTCCATGCCAGGTTATGGCGCACTGGATCATTTGTTAGTTTCAAAAGATCTGGCAAATTCAGAGTTGCCAGAAAGGGAAAACACGATCTTGCCAATGGCATTTTATAAGAAGGAGTTCGGTAGGGGGAACCACCCGAAACCTGGCTCGTATACTACTGGTTGGGGTTTCCCCCAACCACCGGTTGTGAAGTAAAATCATTACTGAAATTGCTCCAACCAAAAGAAAAAGGATTACTTCCTTGGGTATTCGTCCATTGCGGCTGGGTGTTAGCCCCTCCGAAATGTGGGTTAAACGTGTTACCACCCCCTCCACCAAACAGTGAAAAGGGGATACTCCCTACAGGTATATGAGATGTTCACACATTCGATGAATGTATATTAGGACCTGTAGAGGGGTTAAACCCAGACATATATGTAAAGGACGAAATAGGCATCAAGCCTACAAAAGGTGTAGATGAAGTGGGCATCAAGACTATAAATGGTGTAGAAGGAGCTATGTGTCCTCCATACCAAGGAAAACCATGATTAAAAGGAGCAGATTGTGGAATGCCCTGGGATTGTTGCATGAAAGGAGATGAAGTAAACGGTATTGAAGGTATCCCTGAAATAGGGATATTTGAAAATCCATCAATGGAACCATAAGGAGTCATCAACATCACCATTCATGTCATTGTCATTGTCATTTCCATCATTTCCATCATCATTTTCATCTCCATCTACATTCTCTTCATCTTCATCGATGTCATCATCATCACCTTCATTGTCATCATCGTCATCACTGTCATCATCGACATCACTGTCATCATCGGCATTTCCATTGTCACTGTCATTGTCATCATAATTGTCATCTTCTTCATCATCATCATCATCTCCTTTTAGCCTCCACCGTTTTTATCGGTAGCTCTAGAATAGTTATAGATCACATCATCATCATCCTCATTGACTTTGGAATCATCATCACCCTCATTGACTTTGGCATTGTCATCATCATTTCATCATCATCCTCATCCATGCCATTGTAATTATCATAATCATCAATGACAACAATGACGATGACCAATGATGATGATGATCAACATCATCAAGGTCATGATCATCATCATCATCATCATCATCATGATCAACACAGTGATCATTGTGATCATCATTTCCATCATTATCATCATCATCTTAATAGTCACTATTTTCATCATGTTCATATAATCACATCATCATCATTAGAATTAGCATCATCATCATTATTTCCATCATCATGGACATCATCATCATTCATTACATCATCCTCATTCATGTCATTGGTGATGGAGATGACCTAGATGACGATGATGGTGATGATGATGATGACCTAGATGAAAATGACAAAGATAATGATTATGAATCATGATGATGAAAATGATGGAATTTTAAGAATTGGGAAGATTCTCCAAGGTCATTGGCATCATCATAGTCATTGTCATCATCATCATCATCATCATCACTTACATTGTAATCATAACCATCGTCATTGTCATCATCAGCATTGCCATTATAATCATAATCATCATTCATGTTACCATCGTTCTCATCATCATTGTCATCATCATGATTATCAACTCCGTCATCAGTTGTTCATAATTACCTTTTCCATAATAAATATCATCGACCTAAAATATGTGATTAGTGGAAAAGGGTCGTGGATGACACATACGATCTATGCATTGGAAATAATAACTCTATTTTGGAATATTATCATCATCATCGTTTTCATTGTCATCATCGTCGTCGTCATCATCATCATCATCATCATCATCATCATCATCATCATCATCATCATCATCATTGTCATCATCATCATTATCATCATCATTGCCATTGTCTTCAACACCATCATCATCATTCATTTCGTTGCCATCATCATCATCATCATAATCATTGTCATCATCAATAGAAGAAACATTATCATCATCATCATAGTCAATGTGAATATCATCATCATTATCCTCATCATCGTCTTCAACATTTGGGTGCAAAACTAGACACAAAACTAGACACATAAAACTAGATGAAAACATGGACGCAAAAGAGGATGCAAATGTGGATCATGCAAAAGTGGGTGCAGAATGGGGTGCAAGAAAAGTGGATGCAATTGTGGATGCAAAAAGGGACACAAAATTGGACACAACCATGGGTACAAAAGTGGATGAAAAAAAAGTAGATGAAAAAATAGATGCAACACCTGTCACAAAGGACAACCTGTTCCGCAGTTTCCCAATATTCATTTTGATAGCTCCCCCTATCAACATGTCTCCCCCTGTCCTCATGGTTTTTCTCCCTTTAATTCACTGTAGGGAGATTACTCCCAATTTTTGTTTGAGATGCTCAAATGCTTCTTTGGGTAGTGGCTTAGTGAAGATATCAGCTATCTGTTCCTTTGTATCAACATATTCCAGTTTGACAATCTTTTGTGATACTAGATCTCTAAGAAAGTGATATTTTATTGGAATGTGTTTTCTCTTGGAGTGCATAACAGGATTCTTTGATATGTTTATGGCACTGGTATTGTCACAGTTTATCACTGTGGGATGCTCATACTTCACTAGTAAGTATTCCAATGTATGCTTCATCCAAATGACTTGAGTACAACATAATGCAACAACAATATATTCAGCTTCTGCTGTAGATAGTGCAATGGAGGGTTGTTTCTTGCTTAGCCATGATACCAAATAGTCCCCCAAGTAGAATGTTGCTCCACTGGTACTCTTTCGGTCATCAACACTTCTTTCCTAATCTGCATCAGTAAATTCTTTTAAAGTGAAGTCTTGGATTTTTGGGTACCATAAACCATATTCCATAGTCCCTTTTAAATATTTGAGAATTGTTTTTACTGTTGTTATGTATGTGTTTCTTTTGGGACTGATTGGAATCTAGCAACCAATCCTACAACTTGCATCACATTCGGTCTTGTAGCTGTCACATATAGCAGGCTACCTATCATATATCTATACATAGCATGATCCACTTCCAAAGACTCATCATCCTTGCTTAACTTCCAACCAGTGATCATGGGGGTACTAACAGGCTTGGAGTCTTCCATATTAAAATTTTTTAGCATCTCTTTAATGTACTTGGTTTGAGATATGAAAATCCCTTTGTCTGATTGAGTGACTTGTAATCCTAAGAAGAATGTTAGTTCTCCCAACAAAGACATTTCAAACTCTTTCTTCATATCTGAGGAAAACTTTAAACTTAGGATTTGTAGATAGCTTCCAAATATGATATCATCTACATAGACAACAACAATGATCATATTCTCATTTTCAAATTTTATGTAAAGGTTACTGTTAGTGGCCCCTCTTTTGTATCCTTGTTGCTTCAATTAGTTGTCAAGTATTGAGAACCATGCCCTTGGAGCTTGTTTGAGACCATAGAGTGCTCCTTTTAGTTCTCAAACATAATCCCTGTTTTCTGATAAGAGAAAACCTTCGGGTTGTTCAATATAGACTTCTTCTTCAATATTTCCATTCAGAAATGTAGATTTAACATCCATTTGATATACTTTGAAGTTTTTGTAGCATGCAAAAGCTAAGAACATCCTGATTGCTTCAAGTCTTGCTACATGAACAAATGTTTCTTCAAATTCAATGCCTTCCACCTGGGCATATCCCTTGCATACTAGTCTGGCCTTGATTCTTATTACTTTACCATCTTCATTTAACTTGTTCTTGAGGATCCACTTGGTCCCAATAACATTCTTTCCTTTAGGTCTTGGTGGAATTTCCCAAGTTTGGTTCTTCTCTATTTGTTCCAACTCCTCATTCATAGCTTTGATCCAATCATCACTATTTATAGCTTCTACAAATGTTTTAGGATCTGCCAGTGAGAGTAGTGCTTGTTCTTGATCATGTATTAACTTTCTTCTTGTTTTAACTCTAGTACTTATGTCGCCAATAACTTGAATTTTAGGATCATCTCTTCGAATTCTTCTTGATGGTGCTTTTGTATCAGATCTTGGAGAATCTTCTTTGTCATTTTCTTAAGACACCTCATCTTCCTTTTCTTTCTGTTAATTCTCTTCTTCATCTTGTAAGTCCTATTTCCTTTGTGAGTCTTCCTCTTCCTTATCATTATTTTTTATCTCATCATTTTGATTTCTATTTCTTCTTGGTTTCATGTCATCTACTCTTACATCTACACTCCCTATGATCTTGTGTAGTCTTTGATTGTAACATTTGTATGCTTTCTTAGTGGATGAATATCCTAGAAAAATTCCTTCATCGGTTCTAGAATCAAATTTACCAAGATCATCTTCATTCCTCTTTATGTAGCACTTACTACCAAACACTCTGAAATATTTGACAGAGTCAGGTTTTCCATACCATAGTTCATAGGGAGTCTTTCCATTATTTACTCCGAGTTGTCCTCTATTTATTATATAGACAACTGTGTATACTGCTTCTCTCCAATATGCATCTAAAAGTTTTGCTTCATTAAGCATAGTTCTGGATGCTTCTTGGATTGTCCTATTCTTTCTTTCCACAACACCATTTTGCTGAGGAGTCCTTGGAGCTGAAAATTGCCTTTTAATTCCATGAGTTTCACAAAACTCATTGAATTCATTTGAGGTAAACTCTCCTTCATTATCTGACCTTAAACAGTTGATTTTCAGATTTGTCTCATTTACAACCATTGCTTTAAAAATTTTAAATTTCTCAAAAGCTTCTGATTTTTCTTTGAGGAATGTTACCCAAGTCATCCTTGTATAATCATCGATGAACAACATGAAATAATATTCTCCTTGCAAACTTTTAGTTCTTGTTGGTCCACAAAGATCAGTGTGAACTATTGTCAATGGCTGTGAGGTTGTATACTCTTTTACTCTGAAGCTTGCTTTAGTCTCCTTCCCATGTTGACAATGTTTACAAACTGAATTTAGAGGCTTCACAATTTTTGGTAAGCCTCTTACATCTTCCTTCTTACTTACCTTCATAATATTATCAAAGTTTAAGTGTCCCATCCTTCTATGCCATAGACAACTTTCATCTTTCAGACTCATGTAGCATTGTTCTTCATTTTCTAGGGTGTATACATTGCTTGAATTCCTTATAGCAGTGCCAACAAGTTTTCCTGAGTTTTTATTTCTGATTTCACATTTCTTGGAATCAAATATGCATATGTTCCCTTGATCACATGTTTGAATCACACAAGAAGATTAGGCTTTAAATATTCTACTAGCAACACATTTTAAGCTTTGATTTTATTTCTGATAGCCATTGTACCCTTTCCAATTAGCTTAGAAGACATATTATCTCAAAAACTAACTTTTCCCTTTTGATCTCTTCTTAGATTTATGAACTTGTTTGGGTCTCCTATCATGTGTTTTGAACATCCACTATCAACATGCCATATATTTTTCTTTTATGTTGCACATAAGGCTATCATGGATTATGTCCTCTCTATTACTTCCTTTTTCTTCCAGATCTTTCTCTGCTCTTTGTTGATGTATTTGTAACTTCGGAAGATATTCACTTGTATATTGTATGTATTACATTTGTACTTTATTGTATCCCCAACGGAGATGTCTTATTCCTCCAATCGGAAGTGTCATCATTTTTATTTTCAAGTGTTGCAAGTTTTATTGTAAGTGTCGTAACTTATATTTGATGGGTTATTAGACCACCTTATAGGGGTCGACCCAGTATGAGTTAAATGGAAGGGTTATTAGACTCCCCTAAGGGGTCGACCCAGTTAGGGTAAAAGGAAGGTCAATTTAAAGTATAATTAGAGTGGTTCTACCACTCTATTTCCTCATTCACTTATTCATCCAACTCGCATAGTTGAGAGAGAGGAGTGCACACAAGTGGAGGAGGAGTAGCTACTAGAGGCATCTATCTTTTGGGGTTTCATCTTTGTGATCTTTGTATTGGTGCTTATTCTATCTCTAAGGAAGTTGTGGGGTTTTTCACCTTTATGGTTTTCCCCGAGGAAACATTGTGTCTCTTGTGTCTATGATTGTTATGCTGTGCATGTTATTCTCTTAGTAGTATCCTAGATAATATTTGAATGAAATTATCAAAATTCTAACATGGTATCAGAGCTGAACTAAGAAGAAGACATTGTGCAGCTGTGGAAGCTAGGGCTTCTTGATTTTTGGGTTTCTCTCCACAGATCATCAAAGGCAGGAGGCTAGGATGACTCTCCTAAGGAAGACACATCTTTCTGTCGAAATAGAATTTGATTATGATCATATTCAGTTTTTGGCCTATCACTACTGCGGGAAATTAGGGCTTTTGACAGAAATGGAATTTTGGAGTGCTCTCAGCATAGGATTTCTCTCTTCAACAAAACCGAAATTTAGAGACCAAGATCAAACTTTTTGGTGGGGTAAATATCCGGGGAAGTCAAACCCTAATTTGACTTTTGGACCAGAAAACCAGATTTTGATAGAAGTTGCAGATCTGAAATTCGCACGTCAATTTTGAAGAGTCAATTTTTGGAGTTTTCAAAATCTAAGCACACCAGCTTGCTTGCCTCAGTCAATTGCATCTCCCTATCCAGACAGAAGTTTGAAATTCCAAGTTTGGATTTTTAGGGTTTCTCTGTCAAAACCTAGCCAACTCCAGATCCAATTTCAACAAATCAAGTGGTAAGACCTAAATCTTTGTTACAACGTAATCTTCCACCTTGTGAGAATCAACACTCTTTGGCCTAGAGGATCCATTTCACTGACTCAGAACCAATTTATATCCTTCAGACACTATTTTTCCCTATTTTTTCCCTTATACGCTTGCTGCATCATTACAGTGGGCATACCCGTGAGTTTCATCACTATAGACCGCGGGTAGCATGTAAAATGGTAAAAATCACTAGTTTATTACTTTTTACTCCCAAAAAGCGGTCATTGGGTGACCTTTGACTCTCCATATGCCCAAGAAATGCCTCGATGTGTCCTTTCGCTTACCTTTGAGAGGACTATATATTGAGCACATATGGCTTATGGATGGGAGGAGAAAAGAGAGCAAGAGAACTTTAGTGGATTTTTGCCCTATCTTGAGTCTACACTCATTGATCCTTGTAGTTGTGAACCCCTTATGTTCACCTTCCAAACTCCTACCATAGTTTGAGTTTTCCATTCCATGGAGGATTGAAGTAGTGGAGGCGCAAGTGGATTGACCTAGATCTTGGTTCAGATTTGGTTTCCAGCAAGAGGTCGTATCACATTGTACTTCTTCTTGTTTATTAATAGAAATACTCATATTCTTGTCCATTAATGTTGTAAATGTTGTTTATACTACATTGGGTTGGATTTACTTGTTATATCATGGTCCATTGCTATTGATGATGTTAATGTCGTTTATATATTATATGTACTTGTTGTATATTGGATGTCAAGACTAATTTGCAGATTCAAGTGCACGAATTGAAGAGCTCCAACGGGGATCTACATCAAATGTTTGGATCGAGGTTGGTTATATTCTTCATAATATTAGCATTGTCATTTATATAGCATAGCATTGGGAATCGAGTTTATTTCTGGTGGTCAGCTGACTGTTGTGGTCTACCCCAAGCCATAGTGAGTTTTCTCCAATACAGAAATGGTGACCATACCGGGGAGAACATCCATTTTTTGGGATTTTTTAGCATTAGTCCTTAATTAGAGTTGTTGTTTGTCAAAGCTCTATGTCACTGATTGGCCATTGAGATACACTATAAAAAACTGTTTTTTTCTGATCCATTGGACTCTTTATTTTCCCATTTTCCTTTCCTTACCCGTGGGTTAGCTTAGCTCTGCTTGCGTACACCCGCCTCTGTTTACTCTATTGCTCGCGGGTACCCACAGGTTTTCCTTCGACAGTAGCGTACAAATCCGACTTTGGTTGATTTATGACTTTTGCTTGTTGATGGGTTGGCTTTGGATGATCCTGAGTATTTGTTGGCCTATTTCTTGACTATTCCATGCTCTGGTTGTGACCAGAACTCTTCTTTTCTCTTGGTTGAGCCTTGTTGGCTTTTTACCCATCTTTGGATTTAGCCTTGTTGGTTTTTTTCTTTTGAGCTCATTCCGTTGGCTGAGTCTTACTGTTTGGTATCTACTGGGTTGTCTTAGTGATTTTCTTGGCATATCAGTGACTAGATAGTAGGATTTTGCTTGCATTTTTCATTTATTTATATTGAAAAATACAAAAATATACATATAGTTTTGCATTTTCCTTTTGTTTATAAGAGAAAATACAAAAAAAAAATTCTTTTATGTGCTACATCTTGCATTGAGTTTTTTCTGCCTTCATTTAGATTCTGATTGCGCATCGAAAAATATAAAAGGATTGCATATTTATTTCGAAACCGTTGGATTGATTTTGCATGTTAGTGGCATTGTTTTTATTGATAGATGAGTCTAGGATTTGACGATTTTGCATACTATTGAGTCATACACATCACTAGTTTCACGACCATATCTCTTGAGTAACCACAACCATTAAAATTAACGCTTAATCTTAAAATTGATTAGACCGATTTTATTTATAGGGTACACCAACTAGCATAGGTTTAGAGTCTTGGAATAGATCATTGTGAGTTAAAAATCCAAGACTACTAGATGAAACATTAGGTGTCTGACCAAGGAGTGGAGGAATCCATGGTATATATCGATGTTTTCAGGAAGCTCTACTCAAGCCAAAGTTAAGCACGAGGTCATGGGAGGTTGGTTGAAGAGATATCCCTCTAACATCGGCTGAACGTGGGAGATATTTCTAGGATTTGTTTGTATCTAGGGACTCTTGGGGGATTTGACCCTCATTGAGTTTCGGGCTCAGCTACCCTGCCTATACGATGGATCCCACCTGCAACTGTACCCCTAAGCATTGGTTATATTGCAGTGACCATAGTTTCCTTACCTAGGTATCGCATAGGGTACTTGCAGTGGTTATGTTGTTTGTGTCCTGATTAAGATAGGGGCCGGACAACACAGTTGCCATTGTATAGGTTCTTGAACCTGTGCATGAAGTGAATTATGGGGGCCATTATAACTGATTCTGTTACCTCCGGCTATAGTTTGGGAGTATCAAGCCTCTCCTAGGCGAGACATACCAGCTCTAGTGTCGGGATCTTATTTAGCCACTATGTTTGTTTGCTCTTGGCTATAGTTTCTCTAGGTGTGTTCTTTTGATTTACTGTTTTTTATCGATAGTTGGAATTTAGGGGACGTTTTGATTCTATATTCTCTCCGAAGATATCATGGCGTGGATTCCTACTCTCCGCCGATCCTGTCGGTTGGCTAGTTTAGAACCTGCCGAGGTTTCACGCCGCGTTGCTAAGGGACGCCGACGAGCTCCCTCTGAGTCTTTGGATTCTTATGAGACATACATCCTAGACATCATGATTGCTGCACATTTTGATACTGAAGAAATACCTACGACTCCATCGAGTAGAGTCGAACACACTTCAGACACCCCTACTCCTCGTGAGGTGTGGGGGGGTGATCCACCCAAGACCCAATGTAATTTGTTTGGTACAGATCCACCCGAGGATGACCCATTCAATCCTTCATTTCCACACAATTATATACACGGGATGCCAGAGTTACATGATGACACTGGTCCTATGGTCAACCCAACCGCATTCTCTTTTGGTATGCCTAATTATAATACAGTTGATCCTTCCACTACGTTTGGTAGTCACGGTGGCACTAGTCATAGTGTTAGCCACACTACACCCACTGGGGGCAATACCCTCGCCAGGGGCACCACGTTGTCCACTCACACACATAGTATGGGGACTGGTCATATTCCTCCTAAAAATGCTAATGTTGGAAGGCGACTGCCTCCTAGGACTACCCAACCCAATAGGAACACTATCCGCAACACGACTCGCCATCCACCACCTAATACACATGCCGCTACTCATCAACCCAGGACTACTTTTGCAAATGTTAATGCTCCTCCTAACCATGGGGGTGGACATATACTGCATACTTTTGCGTCCACTGTCACCACTAGTAATGCCAATGTAGGAGGTGGAAATATATCCTATCCACATGGACATAACGTCACCATCCCTGCTACTAGTAACACCAATGTTGGGGTTGGGAATACATCTCATGCTTATGGTCACCACACGACTGCTCAAGCTGATCCTAATGCTGGGGGTGGGAACATACCGTACCATTATGGTCATTACAACTCGGTTCCCGCTACAAATAATACGTATATGCCCCATACTTATGGTGGCAACCCTTACTACAACACAATCGGTGCTGACCACCAGTACAACCCACCCCAATATGGTTCCCAAAACACGTATATACCTGCTTACTCTCATATGAGTCAGGTCGGAGGAGGTTATCAACCCTATGGCCATGGTCAAGCTTATGGTCCGTCAGGTCCTCATTATCAATAGTTTAATACTCATGGTCAAGCTTTTGGTCCATCTCATAATTCAGTTCCGTTCAACCAACCTTTTATGGGAGCTTATAATCAAGATTTCTAGCCGCATCTCCCATTCTTTGCATGTTTGAACCTTCCAGATCTTTCAAAGCTCACGAATGATCCTGTGTGTCATGACCCTAATTGGCCTCCAGTCCCTACCAATCTCCCTTCGGACATTCCTAGGTTTGAAGGGAAAGGTGGTGAGGACCCGGGTGATCATGTCACAACATTTCACCTTTGGTGTTCCTCCAACTCATTGAATCATGATTTCATTAGATTACAACTATTTCAACGCACCCTCACGGGGGAAGCCGTGAAATGGTATGTTGAGTTGCCTGGAAACACTTATAGGGGTTTCAACGAGATCGCTTTGGTTTTCATGGATCATGCAGTGAACGTATCCGTTCACTAAGTTAACCATGTTCGATTAAGGGTTAAGAAGTGAGACCGTCTTCCATATTTGAGATAAATGATAATAATATATTGATTGATGATGATAAATTACAATAAGATCGCCCTTTATAGGGCTTGATCAGCATAGTGAAAGGTTACGCCCTTTCACTAGTAACTTAATAATCTATTAATTTATAAATAATAATATTAAATAAAATATTCACACCATTGCCTTCCCCTTAGGAAAGCTTTGTCCTCAAAGCTTGAGTATTTCCCTAATGTCGTCTTTTATTCTGGCTCTATGTCGCACTGATGACTTGAGAGGTGCGATTTTGATTACGATCATTGTCTCATTTTGATTATTATGTCTTGATATTTGGAATAGGTACGAACTTGGTGAAGTTTCGTTTATGCTATTTCTACATTTTGTGTCAGTTCCCTTGAACGGGCTCCTTGTGCTTATAATGCTCATAAGAACATCGGCTTGTCTCTTATCACAGTCTTGTTGAGGATCATCTTTCTTCTTGTCAAATATTTTTTTGTCACTTTCTTCATTACTAGGGTATGTTATATGTTTGACTTGCACAATGTCTTGATTGTTACTATTACTCTCATGGGAGATGACATAATAGTTTACTGTATCTTCATCTTTTACATTAGCTTGGATGGTTTCTTCTACCTGATTTTCACATCCATTTTCATTTTCTTTAAATGTTTCGTCCATAGATTTCTTTATTTCATCTATGTCTTTAAGGATTTCCTCAAGAAGATTTATGAATTCGTCACTCTTACTATAAAATGTCATGGACGTTTGTAGAACGCTATTATTTTGAATAATAATATATTAATTAATTAATTAATTAATATTTTTATTTTTTTCATAAACTCTATAGTATTTTGTATATAGTTTTTTTTTTAAACAAATATTATAATATTAAATATAATATTTTATTTTTATTTTTATTTTTTATAATAGAATATATTATATTACAATAGTTTTGAATTAATATAATATACTATATTATATTATCATATATTTGTTTGTTTGTTTGCAGGTCGTGAAGGTGGAGGCCGAGCGATGATGTGGAGTGGGGAAGGTGTAGCAGTGGCCGTGGAGCAGAGGCGTGGGGGTGCTAGCTGGCTCGAGGGAGGGAGTGTTGCAGGAGGTAAGACCTGGATGTGCAGATGAGGTGGTGTGTGGGATATTTGGGACGGTTACACAGGAGGAGGCGCGGAGCAGGCAAGTGGGAGGTAGGCGGGCGGACGAGATGGAAACAGTGTGAAGTGAATTGGCGTGGAGTGGTGATGGGTCAGGTGGTAAGGAGTGCAGTGTGTGGGGGAGAGCGCGGGAAGAGAGGGGATGGGGGTGGAGCCGAGGGGCACGAGGGTCGTGGATCTACGCAGGGAATGGCAGAGGTGTGGGGCTACGGAGGTGAGGTGCAGCAGGGCGTGGAGTGTAGTGGTGTGGGAGGAGCACGCAGAGGGAGTGGCACGGGAGGGAAGGATTAAGGAGCAGGTTCGGGGATGTTAGATGGCATGAGCAAGAGGGAGGGCTGGGGAGTTTGTGAAGTGTGGTAGGAGTGGCTCGAGGGGAGCACGTAGGGAGAGAAGGTGAGGTGTAGAGGAATGAACAGCTTGGAGAGGTGATGTGTGGGTGGACCGAGGAGCATTGGTGTGCGGGGAAGAGTCAAGGGAGGTAAATGCGCAGAGGAGGAGGACTGCATGGAGGAGGCCAGCAGCAGATGGGAAGGGAAGGAGCTGGCATGTGGAGAAGGGAGCGTGAAGCACTGGTTGAGTGGTGGCGGATGGTGGTGGAGAGTGAGTGGAATGGATGGAGGGTGGTTGCGTGTGATGGAAGGCGTGGAAGGAGAAATGATGTGAGGAGTGATAGGCGGTAAAATGGAGCAGCAGGAGAATGTGTGGTTGATATGAGCTGAAACCACTCTCAAAGATGGAAGTAGCTTAATCCGAGCGTGTAGAGTGGAGTTGAAATAATGTGAGCCGAAACCGTGCTCAGCAACCGTATCCGATTGGAGTTGAAGGGAGAGCCGAAACCAAGCTCTGATACCAAATGAAGTGAACGTATCCATTCACTAAGTTAACCGTGTCCGGTTAAGGGTTAAGAAGCGAGATCGTCTTCCATATTTGAGATAAATGATAATAATATATTGATTGATGATGATAAATTACAATAAGATCACCCTTTATAGGACTTGATCAGCATAGTGAAAGGTTACGCCCTTTCACTAGTAACTTAATAATCTATTAATTTATAAATAATAATATTAAATAAAATATTCACAGCATTTGATGATATTCGTTCACTAAGTTAACCGTGTCCGGTTAAGGTTTAATAGTCGAATCCGACTCTCATATTGAATAATAGATAACAATAATATATTTGATGATATGATAAAAAGATGATATGTTACAATGATGGCCCTGCCTTAAATATGGCTTGGGCATTTGATGTTGAGGAGACGCCTCATTTCATAACCTAACTTTAGTTAACCTAGAATTATTGATTATTTAATTATTATTTTATTTTATGTTCGTAGCATTGCCACTCTCTTAGAAAGGCTTTGTCCTCAAAGCCTTATAATGTTTCTGCATCATTTTATGTGGTGTCGTAGATGGCGAAACATGTCGATACGAATTGCTAAGAGTCGAACATAACTTCTGATATGTCGATGGATCAATCCATCCCAAATTGATTTGTTGTGGACTGATGGGATTCCCTACTAATGTGTCGTCAGGAGATTTGATCACATTAGTACCATTTTCTTTCGACATTTCCCACTTTTTCAAATATTGATTTTTATGGTTGGGGTGTAGATAGGGAACTTTCACGATGTCATTTTCGTTTACGAATGTCGCCTTTAGAGTATTGATCTGAGTTGGAAGTTGTATTTTCATCTCTTGAGGATTTAAGTTTTTGTTCTGTATCTTTTCCAACTTGTTTTCTAACTGCCTATTATCATTTTGAAACTTCTTAATCAATTCGACTTGCAATTTTCTGTCGTCTTCAGATGTCTTAAGTTGTTCCTTAAGATGTTCATTACGACTTCTGATACAACTATTTTCTTCCTACTTGTCTAGAAGTTTCCCTTCAATGTCGTCCATAGATTGTTCTATCTTCCGGCTATTTTTCAACTTCTTAATTTTTGTGACTAGTATCTTGTTATGACTTCTTAGTCTAAAAATTTCTTTAGCATTGTTGGATAATGCTTTATTACTCTTCACGATCTCTAACTTATGTGTCTTTTTAGAGTCGTCATTTTGTTGTTGAAGAACTTTTATCTGTTGTCGACATTGGCTGACCTCTGATTCTTGACTTTCTAATTTATGTCGTAACTGCATTAGTTCTTCATCTTTGTCGCTAACGATTTTGTTCAAGCGTATTATTTCTGTTTCGTAATTATTTATTTCCTTCTTTATATCTTGATTACCTAACCTCTGATTGAATTTATTTTCGTCTTTTAATTCATCAATTTGCGCATATAATTTTTCTATACGCCTTTCCTGGTCAGAGATTTTTATTTCATTGTACATTTCTTGTAATTCAATTCTTATTTCTGAACTATTATTTATGTCGTGCAATTCTTCATTGTCTTTTCGATAACGTTTTAACGTGGCTTCTAATTTTTCTCGCAAATCGGCTGCCATGGTTTCTGATTTCTTTGACGGTGGGATGATCTTCTTTGATTTCTTTGATGAGTCTTTCTTAAACTTGGTCGTCTTCCTTTGACTTGACTTATCCAATGATGGATAGTCTCTGCTAGATCTTCACTTCTTGTCTTTTTTTCTTCGATTTGTCTTCTTTGGCTTTTTCTCGATTTTGTCTTCTTTAATACTTCTTATCTCTCTCTTTTTTTTTTGCAAAAATAATTATTATTTTAATAAAATAATAAATTTTTTTCCCAAAATAATTATTATTTGTTTTATAATTATTATTATTAATGTTTTTTTTATAAACTCTATATATAGTTTAATATATAGTTTTTCTTTTCCACAAATTAAAATATTAACCATATAATAATATTATTATACGTTTAATATTTAATTTCAAGAATAAAATTTAGGGTTTCGAATAGGAGATGGATGGCAGGGGAATGCAGCCGAGGTGGTGGTCGAGTGAGGCAGGCACAGTGAGAGGGCAGGTGGGGAGAGCTGGACGAGAGGTGGGCGTGGTGGCTGGTCGAGAGGGTGGTGTTGGACGAGGTAGGGTGGTGGCTACGAGGGAGCATCAAGGGTTGTGCGGAATGGTGGTGTGCGGAGGAGAGAGGCATGGGGTCTGTAGGAGGGTGGGAGAGTTGGGAAAGAAGCGTAGGAGTGGAGGGAAGGTGGAGGTGGCGGCTAGGGCGATGGCTATGGATGCAGGAGCTTGGAGTGGGAGTTGTGAGATGGTGGCGTGGATGGTGGAGAGGGAGCTAGCCGGAGATGACGTGGGGGTGATGGAAGATGGAGGGAGGGAGAAGACGCGAGGGTGTGGAGTGGGTGGAGACAGCGTGTGAAGACGCAGAGAAGGGAGCGTGGACATGGGGGCAGCGTGGAGGAGAGGTGGGGGAGGTATGCGGGAGCGGAGGGATTGTGAATGGGATGGCGTAAGGAAGAAGGGGAGGGAGTGTAGTATGGTTGTGGATCAACTTCGGTGGGTGTGTGAGTATGCAGGTGGATGGATTGGAGGTGCGAAAAAAACTCAGCGCAGGTGTGGAGTGGACGTGGGATATGGGAATCCACATAGGGAGGGAGTGCAATGGGAGAGATGGAGTTTGGGAAGAGGATAAAAGCCTTGTGATGAAGGTGTGTCAGAGAAGCTCTAAAATAAATGGCCAAAAGCCTAGTTTCGGTCAAGGACCGGTAACTCAAGAAACTTGATCCTTCCGAGCAGCAACCGTCTCCAGTTGGACTTGAAGGGAGAGCCGAAACCGAGCTCTGATACCAAATGGTGTGAACGTATCCGTTCACTAAGTTAACCGTGTCCAGTTAAGGTTTAATAGTCGAATCCGACTCTCATATTGAATAATAGATAAGAATAATATATTTGATGATATGATAAAAAGATGATATGTTACAATGATGGCCCTGCCTTAAATATGGCTTGGGCATTTGATGTTGAGGAGACGCCTCATTTCATAACCTAACTTTAGTTAACCTAGAATTATTGATTATTTAATTATTATCTTATTTTATGTTCGTAGCAGATCATTTCCAGTTGTCGGTTTGCTATGATACCGGTACTAAACTTTTGTCTACCTTCCGTCAGAACAAAGCCACACATATTTCTGACCACGTTCCAGAGTGGCGTCAACGGAAGAGGTTAGTGAAAGCCAACATTCCTCCAGAATTCATGTTGGAATGGTTCTTCAAGTCTCTACTCCCATACATTGCGAAGGATATTTCAATGTCCAGCATTGTGACTGAGGAACAAGCCATCTTGAAAGTCCAGCAATTAGACTTACTATACTCTCAGTCTGGCATTTTGTATGACATTATTCCTGACGCACCGCGAACACGCCATGAGCCTCAGTTAGTTCCTGGACCGCATGCCGATGGCATCGTAGGATCCGCAAGCACTCGCCCTATATATTTGGTAGCTAATCAAATGCAAAATTTGTCACTAAATATGTCTACTCCCAGACAAGTTCACACCTTGTCCACTTCCACCCCATCGTCTGATGTACACAGTGTGCAATCGATGAACCAATCAGGTAACCAGCAACCTGGTGGTAAGAAAAAGGGGAGAAACAACCATAAGGGTGGAAACAATGGGAACAAAAATAGAAATCGAAATACCCCTTGTAAGAATAATGGCAACCCTCCTCAGGAAGGCGAAAATGCTGGTGAGGACCAAAAACCTAGGCGTAAGGTGAAGTTTCCTTGTAAGCTTTGCGGCGAAGATCATCTTACTCACTTATGTCCTCGAATCGAAGAAGCATCGAAGCATTTGGCACAGAGCCCAGCTGTGTTAAAGGATCCCCTTCCTCATCATCAAAACATGGCTTCGCATGCTCCCACCACTGGTTATGGACCTACTGATACGGTAACGTCTTCTTCCAATACTGGTGGGTATGGATGTGTCAATATGGTTCAATCGGAGGTTAGTGTTGCCACTTGTCAATGCGATTATGGTGCACCACAACCTAATATGGGGAATGAGCCTCCCCTTCATCCTGACAATTCCTTGCATATCGAGAAGCCCTATAATATGCCGTGGATACCGAAAGGTGTTCTTAAGTGCTCTACACATAATCCTAATGCTTGAGCCTCCCATAACTACTCCATCGTGGAAGATTTGGGCCAAACTCTGTGTGCCATGTCAGCTCTTGAAGTTTTGCAGGCCTGTCCTTCTCAAAAGCATGCCTTTTTGAGTGCATTAGGAGTTCAGGATGGGGGAAGTCCTAGTGTTATCAAGTTACACACTACTGATGTCCAACCTCGCTTACCTTACCATGTGGATTTTCAAATCCAGGTGGCATGCCTTCGGAATTTTGTTAAACATACAATGGTTGATGAAGGTGCTTCCGCATCAGTAATGTCGTTAACTTGTTGGAAAGATCTAGGATCTCCTCCCCTACTGGCATCTAGAACCATGCTCACTGCATTCGACGGTCGGTCATTTAAGCCATATGGAATTATCCCTTCCCTTGTTGTCTGCATGGGAGGTAAATTTGTGCCTATTGAAGTCGAGGTGGTTGATGCGCCCATCGACTACAACCTTTTACTGGGTCGGAATTGGATGTACGCTATGAAGGTTGTTGCGTCTACTGTATTCAGAGTTATTTGCTTTCCTCACGAAGGCAAGATTGTGACCATCGATCAGTTGGATTTCGTTAATTCCTCCTCCACAGCATCCACGGGATCCATAGTCCCACAGGTTACTCATTCTTAGCCGGCAACTGGGAACATGGGTGTTGGTATGTACCCTTCATTGATGGGAACTTATGATTTTGCCGCACCTATGAATTTTATTGGAACCATTACTGACGATGCGTCTCCTCCTTCGCGTAGTATGTCGTTCCAGACTTCCTATTTTAATGAACCATGGACTTTACCGTCCACGAGTTCCACGTCTGGAGACATTACGCATGTCGGGATGTCTATGCCACTGTCTATAGTTGAGCTTGCTTACCAGCATATTCAGCAAGCCACTGCAGATCCGGATCTTTCTTCTTCGCAGACAGTCGAGGAAGATCCCATTACGCTGCCAGTTTGGGCAGCCAACTCGTCTTGTTCACATGACTGCCTTGATGATACTTTACCTTCAAATGAAGCTATTATGGAGGCCATGTGTGGTAGTGAGATACCTTGGGAAGATATGCACCATCGCTCTTATTTCCTTCCCAACCTCAAGCCCGCTGAACAACAAGAGTTTAGGATGACTCTAGCATAGATGGTTGGTCACCCTGTGGCTCTTTTAGAGTCACATGATATTTTTGTGGAGGGGAATATGGCTAGTATTTCCCTGACTTTTTCAATCAACATCTCTTGTACTCTTGGAAAGGTCAAGAATGTTTACATCGATGACGATTGCACTCCTGAGGAGATTTCTATTTACACTAAATTGTTTACAGAACTCCGGGAAGCTTTTGGCTGGTCATATGAGGAGATGCCAGGAATAGACCCCCACATTGTTGAACATGAGATTAGAACATATCCCAATGCTAAACTGGTTCGACAATGCTTACGTGCTGTGAACCCTAGGAAAGCAGCCGCTATCAAGGCAAAGGTGGAGAAACTGCTCAAGGCCAGTTTCATCTACCCCGTTCCTGTGGAGAAGAAGCAGGGAATGATCTGTGTATGCACTGATTTTAGAGATTTGAACTGTGCATGTCCGAAAGAGAACTTCCCCACACCATTCATTGATCAAATATTGGATGCTTGTGTGGGAAGTGAGATTTTTTCATTCATGAACGACTTCTCAAGGTATAATCAGATTCAAATCAAACCCAAGGACTAGCATAAGACAGCTTTCATTTGTCCTTGGGGAACGTTTGCATATCGGAAAATGCCCTTCAGCCTTAAAAACGCTGGAGCTACGTTTCAACGTGCCATGACCTACGCCTTTCACGATCTTAAAAAGATTATTAAGGTTTTCTTGGATGATCTTGCTGGCCATTCTCGCAAGAGGATGGACCACCCCAAGCACCTCCACATGATTCTCGAACGATGTATACGATACAAGATTTGATTGAATCCTAACAAATGCATCTTTGCTGTAAGGACGGGTCGCCTTTTGGGATTCATAGTTTCGAAAGAGGGTATTAGAGTCAATCCTCTTAAAGTTGAGGCAATACTTTGGTTGCCTCCTCTGCGCAACTTGTTACAACTTCAGAGCCTCCAAGGGAGAGCCACTTTTCTACGCTGTTTCGTAGTCAATTATGCTAATCTTACCAAAGGTTTCGTGCACTTATTGAAGAAAGACACACCTTTTATCTTGGATGAGCGAGCCCAGTAGTATTTCGATGCCCTTAAGAAAGCTTTGGTATCGACCCCTATGCTTAGTCCACCAGACTTCGCACGAGATTTTATTCTTTATGTGGCCGCATCTCAAGAGACAATTGGCATGGTCTTGGTTCAGGTTGATGATGCACTTGTCGAGCATGTCATCTATTACCTTAGTCGAAATCTAGTAGATGCTGAGCTAAGATATACTCATGTGGAAAAGCTAGCACTTGTGACTATTCATTCAGTCCAGCGGTTACGACATTACATTTTGCTTAGAACAACCACAGTTGTCGTGCATATTAATCCGTTTCATATCGTGCTATCATGACGCCTTATAAGGGGGAAGTACAATAAATGGATTGTGATCCTTCAGGAGTTCAATCTCAATTTTGCTTCGGCGAAATTGGTGAAATCGTTGGTGTTTGCTGAGCTTATGTCGAACCTTCCGAGACTTGATGAGGATTTAATTCATGAAGATTCCTTTGTGGATGAGCATTTATTTCTTATCTCGTCCGAAGACCCTTGGTATGGGGATGTCATTGTATATCTACACACTTTGAAGTTTCCTCTGCACTATTCACGAGATGAGTGACAGTGTGTGAAATATCACGCTAAATATTATACTATCGTCAGTGACACTCTATATCGCCGAGGAAAGGATTCTATTCTCCGTCGTTGTTTAACTCACGAAGAAGCAGAGCGGGGGCTTAATGATTGCCATGCCGGTGCATGTGGCGGTCACATATGCGGGCTTGCTACAACCCTATGTATCTTGTGAGCTGGTTATTTTTGGCCCTCAATCTTTAAAGATTGTATTAACGCTATGAAGAGATGCCACCCTTGCCAGGTGTTTTCTCAAAATATACGCTCGCATCCAACACCCCTTCATCCAGTCGTCACCGTCGGTCCCTTGACCAAGTGGGGGGTGGATTTCATGGATTGCAAACCAGATTCGGCTGGGGGGAATCACCATATTGTAGTGGTCGTGGACTATTTTTCCAAATGGGCTTAGGCCATGCCTACCATAAAAGTCAATGGTGCTACAGTAGCCCATTTCGTGTTCAATCAAATTATCACTCGGTTCGGTATTCCGAAAGAGATTATCACTAACCATGGCAGTCACTTTCAGAATAAGATGATGGAGGATTTGTCTCTCAAGCTTGGGTTTCGTCAAGAACACTCATCTTCTTACTATCCCCAAGCTAATGGTCAAGTTGAAGCAGTTAATAAGTCTTTGAAGACCATTCTCCAGCATACCATCCAACAAAGCAAGACGAACTGGCATATCATGTTATATCCTGCTTTGTGGGAATATCGAACCATAATCAAGACTACCACCAGGTTCTCACCGTTTCAGCTAGTTCATGGTGTGGAGTCACTTTTACCAATTGAATGTGAAATCCCTTCTCTTAAACTGGACATAGAGCTCCTCCCTGATATGACGGGTCTTGAGCAACAATTAATCCACCTTGAGAAACTTGACGAGCAACATCGAGATGCCGCCGTGGCTATAGATGCCAACAAGCATCATGTTAAGGTTCAGTATGATAGGTTTGTCCGTCCCTGGCAATATGCTGAAGGTGACTTGGTCCTCTTATATGACCAAGCTAAAGAACCCCTAGGGGAAGGCAAGTTCAACACCATGTGGCATGGCCCTTACATCGTGAGGCGTGTCCTAGAAAAAGGAGCATATGAATTAGAAGACTATGAGGGGACTATCTTAAAGGAGCCTAGAAATGGGCTCTACCTCAAGCGGTATTACACTTGAACCTCTGGTTCAAGCTAATACTTTTGTATACTACTATATAGTTACTTCTGTACATAGTTTAGCTTTCTTTTGGTTTTCAGGTCTGTTGATTAGCTTCCGTTTGATTGACAGATGTCAGCTGAGTTTCCTATGTTCTTAGGGTTCGCGGATGGTGCTAGCCATCATATGTAGTAGCTTGCTTCTACTGCCTGGTTTATTTTCTCACCTGACCACCTAGTTGTGTCCTGAGGAGGTGCTTGTCTTGGTACTACATCTAACAATGTGGCTGAGTATAGTTCCGTCATTGAGCTACTTCGGGATGGCATTTCACATGGTATCTAGTCTTTAGAAGTCCGCCTAGATTCACAAATAGTTGTGTCTTAGCTGAATGGGTAGTACGGTGTGCAAGATCCTACGCTACTACGGAAATTCCTAAGGGTAAGACTCTTGGAACGACATTTTTTTTCAATTACGTACATTCATGTTCCAAGAAGTGTTAATCATATATCTGATGCATATGCTAATTATGTATTAGATTGGCATTTGTCACATTCACAATGAAGCACGCACATAAAAGAAGACATTCACACATTTGTACATAAACACATATAGTAGAACCGGAGAACCAAAGTTTTTATAAATAATATGTCCAAAATGGTAGTATCATGATACAAAACTGGAGCCCGTAGCCCTCAAAAATATACATATTGATACAAAAAATGAGATCCTGAGATATCTAATCCCTACAAGGAGGCCTAGCTATCACCCCGACATGATGTGTCTCATAAAAATACTGCACTGCATTCGCGACATGCTGCAGTAGTCGCACCTAGTTGCTCGGCACCCCCACTACTTAGCATTGCATAGCCTCTGGCAGCTGTGCCACCTCTTCCTGTGGTAACCTGGAAGTCATCCATGATATGTTGGACCACAGAGTCTGTAGTGTCCGCTCTGCTGCAGCACTTACCATCTCATCACCCCTACCCCAGTGACGATGTCTCGGGAAGCCATCGGGTCTCACTGGTCCCTTGTCTATGAGCAAACAGTCACACTTTAATACATGATACTACCCCTAAAAAAGATTTTTGCATTTACATCTATAATAAAAAATCCATAAAAATTTAATATACCAAAAACCTAAAAAGAGTACTCATCAATGTCTCCGTACACTGCATCTAGTGGGAGCGGCATGTCTTGATCCTGCCGGAAGTCTATCCCTGCATAGGGGTAATCATCTATCGTGATGATATGTCGATCCCACCAGAAAAAGAACTCCTATGTATATGGTGATGCATGATGGCCACCACCCTGTCGTGTCAAGACCTCAGCCCACTGGGTCATGGCTAGATCACAGAGACTATGAGGAGGGACCTCAACCCTTGGACTGAGCCCCGGAACCCGCTCAAAGAAGAAGCTGCACAAAATACTGCCATACCCGAAGTTTTTCGCATCCCCCTGCTTGCACTCTGTCAGCTGGGTCTTCATGGACCACAGTAGCATAGTACACCAGTCAAATACCATAGGTTGCATGCATTGTGATGCATAGAACATAATTGGCATGGATGCCTGGTCGAGAGCTTTGGATCCATCGATCCTCACTAAAGTGGCCACGACAACCTTCATACTCAGGTTGACTATGGCTCGGATGGGCACCTGACTTCCCACTACCTGAGTATTTGGAACACAATATTTCTTTATGTAGTTGGGGATGGTGATCCCACCACCCACAGTTCGAGACCGAAGGCTTGCCACCTCACCTCGGCAGGACAAACCTATAATAAAATAGATATCTTCCACCTCCAGTGAAAGTATTTTCCCGTCTAGGTTGAAGTTTTGTGCATCAACATCCCAATAGTCTATCAAATGCCGGAGTAATAGGTTTTGGGCCCTCAAACCCCCTATGCTCCAGAATTTGTATAAACCACATGCTTGTAGCGTTTGCTGTGAACTCATGTCGTTATGAATAGCCTCATCTACTAGATCATGTTCCCTTTCCCTCCACTCTAGAACCATCCTGGAGTGAGGAAAAACAAAGATTTTAGTCAATTTCATTTGCAAAATCAACTTCACGGCCGTACCCGCGGGAAAATTTGCATACAGTGGCGGGTACCCGCGGTCAATATGTGCGTTGAATGTGAGTATGCTTCCCTACCCACGACCCACATAGTAGTAGCCCGCGGGTAGCACCGAAGACCTTTAGGGCTTGGCCAAACTAAAAATCCAGCCAATGAAATTTGAAATAAAAACATTGAAATTGAAGGTAGGGATGGGATCACCAACCTACTCCTAACGGTTTGACAATTGGATGCCTGTAGCTCCCGGAATCAACAACTAAACTTTGAGGTAAAAACTAACGACAAAACTCCAAATGGGTGAATAGTAAAAATGAATTGTAAATTGTAAATTTTTATTATTATTTATAATTTTCAAGACCCACTTGTCTATAGTTTTTTCCATTTAATGCTGTTATGGACTAATACAATGTCATGGAGTAGAGTTTTTTAACCAGATTTCTTCGACGAAAGTTGTTTCCGAACATTTCACACCTACGGAAGGTACGTTTCACACCTGGCATATAGGTTCGATGTCATTTTCACATGCATTATGCATTTGACCTTTTGACCACTTTCATAAACCCTAGGTGCGACCCCGCTTCTTAACTTACACGGAACCTTCACACTGTTACAGAAGTGTCGTTATGTGGCAGTAGGGCCTTTCCGAACATGGGTACCCTAGATAGAAACCCTTTTTGCATTCTGGTGCCCATGCCGTTGTTTTTCCTTAGGATTGGTAGTCCTTTGTAGTTACGCCATGACATTGCAATAAAGACTCATACTCTACTTTGTCTTATGCTGGCCATCTCCCATAAGGACTCCCCTTCTTATATCAAGTTGTGATTGCATTGCATCATCTTGCTTGCCGCTTGAGCCTTGTGCTGGCTCCCGCTTATTCTGTTATTAGCTTGGTGCCTGAGCACTTTTCCCTGTCGAGCCCTGCAGAGCTTATATTTTCCCTTCACAATTTGATGACCTTTTGACCCTGAGGGAACACACCCGCTGAGTGTCCACATCCTGCATGCACTTCCTTGCATTGATCATAGGTATGTTCCACTGCTTGGAACTAGTCTGCTCGCTATTTGACACTCGTTCCCTCACTTGTTGTACTATAAGCAATTTTATTCTTTTTCAAGCTTTCACCAAATATGAAAAAGACCAAAAAATCAAATATTCCAAAAAGCCAGATGGGACTATGGTTACTACTTCTTGTTGGCAGCTGTTGTGTCACCTTTGAACAAAGCATTCATTCCACTCCATACATTATGAGTTGGGACTATAGTTGGACCTTAGGAGTTGTACTTGTTTCTCAGTTTACTCCACCGATTGGTTAAGCTTCCAGTCATTATGGAGCCCTTTGTAATGCCTCCTGCATTGCACAGTCTATATCAAGTCTATCCTGCCTGAGTCTATCCATCTGCTCATGCTCTTGTTCAAAGGAATTCCTGAAACTAGAGTCGGCCACTCCTCAGGTCTCTTGACTATTGCATGTCGGCCATCCTTATTGAGTCAGTCCATATCACCTAAGTTCTTCCAAATATTTCAGCCTAGATAGTACCTCGTGCTGGTTTATGGGGGATGCCTTAATGCCCTCCTTCCAGCGAGTCTCGTTCCGTCAACTTCAACCCATTTATTCCAGAACTTGAGGCTTAGAGTTTGGTTGAGTACCTTGAGGCTTGCAGTCATTAGTGGCAGGTTCTCTCACCATCGACAGTTTTGGGAATACATCAATGTCCCCTGATCGATGGATTAATCCTAGTGTTTGACTTCAATTCCTCTATTCACACTCCGATGATTTTTCTCTATGCCTTGATGCCCATTTTCATTATTGGTGGGTTATCTTGCGTCTATTAACTGTATACATCATTGACCGGTAATCAGACGATGTCACATCAGGTTTGAACTCAACTCCTTTATTCACTTGATGGGACTTGCACCGTCAAAAACTTGTGTAGAAGACCCCGGGCGATAGTGGCATTTAGTATGCTACTTATAAGGATGACTTTACATCTGAGATATCACCTCTCAGATATCAGCAGTTTGTACCTCTAGTTTGCACCAATTGTTTCCTTTTTAGCAGGGGACCATATCTTACTATAGAGAGATCAGGGCTATGATCACTTATGACATGTATTCACTATGTACTGCCTATTCATGGCCATTGTATCAGATTTTTGTACTACCAACATGTATTCAGGGATACTATTGTATTATGATGAGTGAGCTGCTCTTTCCACTTGTGTCTCCATCACTCCACTTCTGAGATTTATAATGTATTTCGGCCATTGTAGCATTAGTCTCTGACCTCACACATTAGGGGGCATCTGTTACAATGTAATCTTCCACCTTGTGAGAATCAACACTCTTTGGCCTAGAGGATCCATTTCATTGACTCAGAACCACTTTATATCCTTCAGACACTATTTTCCCCAATTTTTTCCCTTATATGCTTGCTGCATCATTATAGTGGGCATACCCACAAGTTGCATCACTATAGCCCGCGGGTAGCATGTAAAATGGTAAAAATCACTAGTTTATTACTTTTTACTCCCAAAAAGTGGTCATTGGGTGACCTTTGACCCTCCATCTGCCCAAGAAATGCCTCGATGTGTCCTTTCACTTACCTTTGAGAGGACTATATATTGAGCACATATGGCTTATGGACGGGAGGAGAAAAGAGAGCAAGAGAACTCTAGTGGATTTTTTCCCTATCTTGAGTCTACACTCATTGATCCTTGTAGTTGTGAACCCCTTATGTTCACCTTCCAAACTCCTACCATAGTTAGAGTTTGTAATTCCATGGAGGATTGAAGTGGTGGAGACGCAAGTGGATTGACCTAGACCTTGGTTCAGATTGGTTGCCGACAAGAAGTCGTATCACATTGTACTTCTTCTTGTTTATTAATAGAAATACGCATATTCTCGTCCATTAATGTTGTAAATGTTGTTTATACTACACTGGGTTTCATTTACTTGTTATATCATGGTCCCTTGCTATTGATGATGTTAATTCCATTTATATATTATATGTACTTGTTGTATATTGGCTGTCAAGACTAATTTGCAGATTCAAGTGCACGGATTGAAGAGCTCCAATGGGGATCTACATCAAACGTTTGGATCGAGGTTGGTTATCTTCTTCATAATCTTAGCATTGTCATTTATATAGCATAGCATTAGGAATCGAGTTGATTTCTGGTAGTCAATTGTCTGTTGTGGTCTACCCCAAGCCATAGTGAGTTTTCTCCAATATAATCTTTTATTTCCATTTGAGTTTCTCATTAAGATGTCTCACCACACCAAGCTTGAGGATAAGCTTCAAGGGGCTGATAACTTCCGAGCATGGAAGTATAGGATTAGGTTAATCCTAGAAGAGAATGAATTGGACACCTACATAAGTGAAGAGGTTCCAGTCCCAGAGGGAGATGAGGCTAAGGAATTACATAAGAAGAACTTGGACAAGACCAAGAGAATCATTGCAGATTCTATCAAATACCATCTCATACCAGATGTGTCTTCTCTAAAGACACCCAAGGAGATGTTTGATTCCTTGACCAAGCTGTTTGAAGGAAAGAATATAAATTGGAAGATGACATTACGGAACCAATTGAAGAGTGTGAAGATCCAGAATAGAGAGACCATCCAATCCTACTTTACTAAGGTCTCTCAAATCAAAGAACAACTTGAAGCTGTGGATGAAGTGGTGGAAAATGGAGAAATTGTGATGACCACTTTGAATGGCCTACCTAGGTCATGGGACTCCTTCATCCAAAGAATTTGTGCAAGAAAGAAATTGATTTCTTTCAGTAGACTGTGGGAGGAATGCTCACAAGAAGAAGCTAGACTTGTGGCTTAAGAAGAAAAGATGGGAAGTGAAGACCAAGCTCTCACAGCACACACCAAGAGAAGTAAGTTCAAGAGGGAGCAACCTCATCACAAGAAATCTTCTCACCATCATAAAAAGGAGAACATTAATAAATATCAGCCTCACACTAGATGCTTCATATGTGATGAGAAGGGACACTGTCCCCGAGATTGTCCCAGGAACAGAAAAGGATTCAACAACAAGAAGAAAAAGAACAATAAGAAGAGATATCATGCTCATGCTGCAGAGGATGATGAAACTCCCAGGAAGAAGACTAGGGAAGAAAGTGAAGATGTAATGATTGGCTTATTGACAGTGTGGCTTCACAACACATGACGGGATTTAAAGAATCTTTCATGGACCTATCTGAACATGAGTCACCTCATAAGGTGAAACTTGGGGATGACTATCAATACCCTATAAAAGGAAGCGGTGAAGCCTCTTACAAGTTAGACTCTCGGAAGTCTTTGAAGATGAAGGAAGCTGTATATGTACATGGAATCAAGAAGAATCTTTTCTCCATATCATCTTTGAATGCAAAGGGGATGAGAGTTGCATTTGTGGATGGCCAAGTAGTCATGTGGCCAAAAGGCAAGACCATAGATGATACAGTAGTGATTGGAGAGCAAGAGGAAGGATTGTACAAATTGAAGGGACAATCTGAACAAGCCATGGTACATGAATCCATGGAGCCAAGTGAACTTTGGCACAGAAGTCTTGCACATGTGCACTACAGAGCACTACCAATTGCAAGCAAAGCAGTAGAAGGTCTTCCTGAAATCCAGTCAAAGCATGAAGGTGTTTGCAAAAGATGTGCAAAAGGAAAGAACACAAAGAAGGCATTTCCAAGCAGTGAAAGCAAGGAAAAAGGAATCTTGGAAATTATCGACTCCAATGTCATCCATTTCTCTAAGTGGGTATGTATATTATGTTTGTTTCATTGATGATTTCTTTAGGAAGACTTGGATTTATTTCTTAAAGAATAAAGATGAAGTATTGAACAAATTCAAGGAATTCAAAGCCTTGATAGAAAACCACACTAAAAAGAAGATCAAGACTTTTAGATCCGACAATGGTGGAGAATTCACTTCAGAAGTCTTCAAGAAGTTATGCATTGATTCAGGGATTAAGAGGGAGTTGACCACTCCTTACAATCCACAACAGAATGGAGTTGCAGAAAGGAAGAATAGAACTATCATGGAAGCAGCATGGGCAATTCTTCATGACCAAGATCTGCCTATGCATCTATGGGAAGAAGCAGCAAGGACATCTGTATATGTACAGAACAAAACACCACACAAGATACTTGACAACAAGACACCAGAAGAAGCTTTCTCTGGCGAGAAACCAGAAGTTAGCCATCTTAGGATATTTGGCTATCTAGTTACTCTTAAACTAATTAAAAACTAATTAGTAAGGAATTATTAGAATAAAAAATCTAAACAATTAGGTTGTCGGCTAACCCTAATTTTTTTTAAATAATCTCACACTTATTAATGCTATCTTCCATACCTAATTTAACCTTGAGACACTCTCTCTTAATGATGAGCCCTACTTTGTGGCTCGAAACATCGAGAAGAAATACCAACTAACGCAGTCTTCCTCTTGATGCAAATATGAACCAAAAAACCAGTCCAAATTCGCTCTCCAGGATCTTAGTAGGGTTCTAAGGATGATAGGCCTCTAAATTTGACAATTCTGCCAAATTCTGCTATCTCAAGAAGGATTTCCGCCAAACTACTCCCGAAAAGACTAGACCTGAAATTCCCTTTCCGAAACAGAGTTCCCGACGCACCGATCCTGCACTTTTGGCTTTCGGGTTTCGGTCATGTAGTTTGCCAATATTTACAACATTGCTCCGCAAATGTCCTCCCGACCTCGTCTTTCCAAAGCTTCACTTTTCAGATTTCGAAAACACTTTGGGACCGTCAGACTGTTTCAGGATCGTTCCTAACCGTCCAATCTCTGCTTCAACCTTTAGGTTTCGAAAACACTATGGAACCATTGATCTTCTTCCCCCGACTTGATCTTGACCATCCGATCGCTATTCTACGAACTTTCCTATCTGTAACTTCTTAAATTGATCAAAGGATCGATCGATTCACTCTCGGGTTTGAATGCAGATTCTGCAATACAGGTCTAAATCGATACACAGTTGAATTACTTGGTTGCATTGACAAACAATTACACATTTCTGGTTATTGAAAGAAAGGAAATGACGCATAAATCAAATGCAGAGTTCAGAAACCCTGTTCTCCATTACATCAACAACGCATCAAACAAATCCTTTGTTTCATCAACAACGCCTCAATCTAATACAACCAAAGATTAAATAACACCTATGAGCCTGCCAGATCCGAACAAATAGGATCGAAGCTCCCAAATCTGGAAAGAATTAACAAACCCTATTCTACGACATCCTCATGTAAAATTCGAGGATACGTGCGGCAATTCGCCATTATTACAAACAATCTCAAATAACAACAAATTACAACTAACCTAAGCATTCTAGAACTATTGCAAGGCAACGTAAGCTGTTACAACAGAAAACGAGACTTAGGTCGATGCTCCTGCATCATACTCCAGGGGAGAAAAATAATAGTTCTGCAGTAAAGATTCAAGATCCACACCAAACTTAGAAATCTCCAATGCATTCATCCACATGGCATCCTCAGATGGCTGATTCTTCCACTTGACCAAATACTAAAAATAATCCCTGTTTCTAGTTTTCTTCAAAATCTTCTTGTCAAGTATGGCTTCAATCCACCATTTGGCCATCTTCACTTGCAACTATCCCTTCTTCCTGAACACCTAAACCTTTAAAAGGATACAAATCTGAAACATTAAAAATTGGAGAAATTTCATAATCAGAAGGAAGTTCAATTTCATATGCATTTGTAGAAAACTTCCTTAAAACTTTACAAGGTCCAATTTTCTTGAGTTTCAGCTTATTATAAGTTCCCCTGGGAAACCTTTCCTTCTTGAGATATGCCGTCACCAAATCTCTAACCTGAAAGTCAACTTCCCTTTTCTTTAAGTCTGCTCTCTGTTTATAACTACTAGTACTCTCCAGCAACTTATTCCTAACACTTTCATGTAACTCCTGCATAGCATAAGCAAAGTCTTCACCATATGCACTCCTCTCTTCTAACTTTCCCAAATTCCTGAGTTCATACACCCCCCTTGGATGCATTCCATACACAATCTGGAACGGACTCGTACCTATGCTTCTGTTAGGTGAATCATTATAAGCAAACTCAGCTTGAGCAAGAGCTAAATCCCACTGTTTTGGATTCTCATAAACAAGACTCCTCAAGATATTTCCCAAACTCCTATTTACCACTTCAGTCTGTCCATCAGTCTGAGGGTGATAAGCAGAACTGAAACTAAAATTGGTTCCCAATTTCTTCCATAAGGTCCTCCAAAAATGACCAACAAATTCAGTGTCCCTTTCTGATACAATACTCAAAGGTAACCCATGCAACTTAACAAATTCTGAGAAATTTTTTTTAGCAATACTCGTTGCATCATGAGTCTTCTTACCAGCAATAAAATGAGCTAGTTTTGAAAACCTACCTACCACAAAATAGATAGAATCATTACCCCTCTGAGTTCTAGGTAACCCAAGAACAAAATCCATACTGATACAATCCCAAGGCCTAGTTGGAATAGGAAAGGGATGATATAATCCTGTGTTCTAACTCCTCCCTTTAGCATGTTGACATATCCTGCATGTCTCAACAAATTTCTTAACATCTTACTGCATCCTTGGCCAAAAATAAAAACTACTCACCTGAGCAAATGTTTTGTCCTGGCCAAAGTGACCCGACAAACTTCCACTATGCTTTTCTTTGATCAAATTCTCCCTCATAGAACATTGTGGAATGCACAACTTATTGTTCCTGAACAACAATCTCTCTTGCAACATATAGTCCAACCACTAACTCCTGTTATGGGCAACTGGATTTTCACAGGCTGCATAGATATCCCTAAAATCTACATCCTCTTTATACATGTCAATCAAATTTTTGAAACCCAAAGTACTGACCTTAATCTCTTGTATGACTAAGTTCACTCTACTTAAAGCATCAACTACTTTATTGGATTTCCCACTGGTATGTTTAGTCACAAAATTAAAATTCTACAAAAATTCTACCCACTTAACATGTTTTTGATTCAGCTTTGGCTGACTATTTATGAACTGCAAAGCATGATTATCTGAGAATAAAAAAATTCTTTAGGCATCAAGTAATGCCTCCACTTCTTAAGAGCCTGCACGACAGCATATAATTCCTTGTCATATGAAGAGTATTTTTGTTTAGCTTCATTTAAATTCTCACTAAAATATGCAACAGGTCTCTGTTCTTGACTAAGAACAACTCCAATGGCTGTCCCACTGGCATCTATCTCAATCTAAAAAACTTTCTCAAAACTGGGAAAAGCCAAAGTAGGCTTCTCAGTGATCTTCCTCTTCAACAAATTAAAATTCTTGTCTGCTGCTTTTGTCCATATGAATGGCTATCTACTCATCCTGAAGGTGTCTATGATAGGCACACAGATTTGACTAAAGTTCCTGATGAACTTTCTGTAGAAACTGCAAGACCATGAAAGCTTCTGACTTCAAAAGGATTCTTTGGAATTGGCCAATCAAGGATAGATTGTACCTTGTTTGGATCCATCTTCAACCCCTCTTTTGAGACTACAAAACCCAAATAGATCAGCAGTTTCTCCTTATGCAAGGTATTCAACACTAATTTCAAATGTCTCAAGTGCTCTTCTTTACTCTGACTGAAGATCAGAATATCATCCAGATACACTATTAGAAACTTCCCAGTGTAATCCTTTAAAACTTCATTCATTAATCTCATAAAAGTACTAGGTGCATTAGTAAGCCCAAAAGGCATTACTAACCACTCATACAACCCATCATTAGTCTTGAATGCAGTCTTCCATTCATCACCTTCTCTAATCCTTATCTGATGATAACCACTCTTAAAATCTATCTTTGAAAAATACTTAGACCCACTTAAACAATCCATCAGATCATCAATACGGGGTAATGGAAATCTATACCTGATAGTGATCTTGTTAATATCCCGCGAATCAGTACACATACACCATGCACCATCTTTCTTTGGACTTGGCACTGTAGGAACTACACAAGGTCTCAGACTTTCTTTCACCAAACCTTTATCCAGTAACTCCTGTACCTGTTGTTTGATCTCCTTATTCTCCCAAGGTGTCAATCTATAAGTGGCTTTGTTTGGTAGACTTGCACCAGGTATTAAGTCAATATGGTGACTAATACTTCTCACAGGAGGTAAAGCATTCGGTAGCTCACCCACAATAATGTCAGCAAAATCATCAAGTAGAACTCTAAGTTCAGTAGGAAAATCATCTAAGGTTGTAGAAGTTAAAATTACCTTTGGTTTTCCAATTACAGCAAAATATAACCCATCATCCTTCCTGACTTCTTGAAGTAACTCTTTCCTAGTCATCAACAAAATACTAGGTCCTGTATCTCCTCAGACTGTCTCATCCTTCAAAGGTAGCAACACATGCTTCTCCCCATCTTTCTCTAAGGTATAAGTGTTCTTTCTCCCATCATGAATAGCTTTCCTATCATACTGCCACAGCCTTCCTAAGAGTATATGACACACATCCATAGGCATCACATCACACAATATTACATCTTTGTAGTTTCCAATTTGTAACTCCACCCTGCACTGCTCATTTACCAAGAGCTGATGTCCTTTCTGCAACCAAGACACTTTATAAGGAGTGGGATGTTTCATCCTTTTCAATCCCAACTTCTCTACCATCTCAGTGGAGACCAAATTATCTGTACTACCACTATCAATAACCACTTTGCAACACTTACCTTGTGACTTACACCTAGTCCTGAATAGACTCTTCCTCTTTGCTGGTTCATGGGCTTCTTTCTTAGTGTTCACCAAAAATCTGTTCAACATAAGAGACTCTCCTTCCTCTGGAGGGTTTCCTACTTCTGTCTTCTCATTGAATTCTTCTCTAGCCTCAGCTACATTTGCATTCCTCTAATTTGCTGATTTATTCCTTGGGCATTTCCATGACATGTGTCCAACCTCACCACATGTATAGCACTTTACTTCTCTGTTACTTCTACCTCTTCCTCTATTACCAAACATGTTTCCCTTGAATTCTCCACTTTGAGCTGACTGACTACTGGAACCCTCTGCTTCATTCTTAGAAGACTGATATCTTCCTCCTCTATTTGGAAATCCTCTTCCTCTGGCCGAAATCCCTATATTATTTTGATTCTGATTTCTCAGTAGCTTCTTTTCTACTTTCAATGCTGCCTAGTAAGCGTCCTCCACAGTTGTGAGATTCAGTAAACTAATTTCATCTTATATATCATACCTTAGTCCATTTAGGTATTTGGCCACTCTCTCCATGTCTCTGTGTGCTTGTCCAGCTCTAATACTTAGCCTGAAGAATTCTTCTGTGTATTCTTTAACAGTCATACCTTTCTGTCTAAGATTCTGCAACTGCTTAATGAGGCTTAATTGATCATCTTTAGGCATAAATTGTTGTTTGATTTTAGACAACATCTTGTCCCAATTCTTAATTCTAGACTTACCTCTCCTTTCTCTGTGGATCTGTAGTTCATCCCACCAAATGGCTGCATATCCCTTCAGTCTGGTCGCTGCATACTTCATCTTCTTTTTGTCTTCGACTTCTTCAAAATCAAAGTACCTCTCCAGCACATTTATCCAATCCATGAGCTCATCAGCATTCAAGCTGCCTTCGTACATGGGGACTTCTGTTTTCGGCTTACTGCCAGCCTTTACCAGCATCCTCATCATTTTCACTTCGTTGCCAATCTATTCTGGTTCTTCATTAGAAGATTCTTCTTCACTGACATCTTCATTCCCTAGATGTCCTCTCTCCATAGCTTCCATTCTAGATCAGAGTTGTCGTACTTCCTCTTGCATGTCGACCCCGGTTCCTACATCTGCAACATGTTTTCCTCAACCTCTTCCAACTGGAATTCCTCGTGCTCGACCTCGTCTTGGCGGCATCTTCTCTAAGCTCTGATACCAATTGATGCAAATCTGAACTAGAAAACCAGTCCAAATTTGCTCTCCAGGATCTTAGTAGGGTTCTAAGGATGATAGCCCTCTAAATTTGACAAATCCACCAAATTATGTTGTCTCGAGAAGGCTTTCTGCCAAACTACTCCCTAAAAGACTAGACCTGAAATTCCCTTTCCAAAACAGAGTTCCCGACGCTCTGTTCTCGACGCACCGATCCCGCACTTTTGGCTTTTGGGTTTCGGTTGTGTAGTTTGCCAATATTTACAACATCACTCCGCAAATGTCCTCCCAACGTCGTCTTTCCGAAGCTTCACTTTTTGGATTTCGGAAACACTTTGGGACCGTCGATCTGTTTCGGGATCATTCCTAACCGTCCGATCTCCACTTCAACCTTTAGGTTTCAGAAACACTACGGAACCATTGATCTTCTTCCCCCGACTTGATCTTGACCGTCCGATCGCTATTCTACGAACTTTCCTATCTGTAACTTCTTAAATCGATTAGAGGATCGATCGATTCACTCTCGGGTTTGAATGCAGATTCTACAATACATATCTAAATCGATACACAATTGAATTACTTGGTTGCATTGACAAACAATCACACATTTCTGGTTATTGAAAGAAAGGAAATGACACATGAATCAAATGCAGAGTTCAGAAACCCTGTTCTCCATTACATAAACAACGCCTCAATCTAATACAACCAAAGATTAAATAACACCTACGAGCCTACCAGATCCGAACAAACAGGATCAGAGCTCCCAAATCTGGAAAGAATTAACAAACCCTATTCTACGACATCCTCATGTAAAATTCGAGGATACGTGTGGCAATTCACCATTATTACAAACAATCTCAAATAACAACAACTTACAACTAACCTAAGCATTCTAGAACTATTACAAGGCAACGTAAGCTGTTACAACAGAAAACGAGACTTAGGTCGATGCTCCTGCATCACCTCTCCACCATCTTCATACACACAAGTTCCAAGAAAAAAGAGGACAAAGCTAGATCCTTCAGGAAAGAAGGGTATAGTCATGGGTTATAGTGAAAAATCAAAAGCATATAGAATCTACTTTCCAGGGTTCAAGAAGATTGACATCGATAGGGATGTGACTTTTGATGAAGACTCAGCATACATCAAATCTAGGAAGCTACCTGTTGAAGACAATGAAGAACCAAGAGAACCCATAATACATGACACCACAATGAACGAAGCAATTCTAGAAGAGGATCATGAGATGGAAGATCCACAAGAACTTGTAGATCCACCCCGTGAGAAGAGATCTTAGAAGAGGAAAACAGGATGGGAAGGAGAGCTCATCCAATATGCAGAGAAGTATGGTGTTTCAGAGGAGGAACACAGAGAAAGAAAAAGGACAAGGTCACACACCAACTATGTAGCCTTACTATGTGACATAATTAACAAAAACCTTCCAGTTATGAAGAAGCGGCAAAAAAGAAAGAATGGAAGGAGGCCATGGTCGAGGAATACCAGTCGATCATGAAGAATGATGTTTGGGATGTGGTCCCAAGACCAGAAGGGAAGTCTGTTGTGACTTCCAAGTGGATCTACAAGATCAAGCATGTTGCAGATGGCAACATAGAGAAATAGAAGGCGATATTTTTGGTACATGGCTTCTTTGAGAAAGAATGGATAAACTATGAGGAGACATTTGCACCTATAGCTAGATACACTTCCATCAGAACAGTACTTGCTCTGGCTGCAGTGATTAAGTGGAAGATACACCAGATGGATGTCAAGATAGCTTTCTTGAATGGTGTAGTCAAAGAGGAAGGGTATGTGGAGAAGCCACTAGGATTTGAGACACATGACAGGGAGTCACATGTGTGCAAATTGAAGAAATCCTTGTACGATTTGAAACAAGCACCCAGGACATGGTATGGCAGGATTGACAGCTTCCTAACTAGTTTGGGATTTACCAAGAGTAAAGCGGATTCCAACCTTTACTACAAGGTTGAGGAAGGAAATCCAGTGATACTCCTACTATATGTAGATGACCTATTTGTGACTGCTACAAACACAAATAAGTAAATAATACAATTAAATAATCATTAAATATATTAATTAAGTAGTTAACTCAAGAGGACACGACTCCTCGAATAGGTACCCCCAATCATATAAATAGGGGACCACAAATGTAATATTGACATCATCTAATATATTATTCTTATTTATTATTCAATATGAGAGTTGGATTCGACTATTAACAGTCCAATCGGATACGGTTGTTGGATTTGGTATCAGAGTGGAACGCTCCTCCATTTGAGCTCGGATTCGACTCACACTCAGAGTGGACTCGCTCCTCCTCAGGTGAGCTCGGACTCGAATCATTCCTCCATTCCGCTGCATCACTCGCTCCATTTCACCTGCTGCACTTCCACCACGCTGCTCCCATTTTTCCCTCACGACCCACCTCCATCAACCTCCACCTCCACCACCTGTGCCTTTCACCATTCTGTAGTCCTCTATCCTCCAACTTCGCCCTTGCGTCCACCCTTTCCCCACATCACTGCTCCCCGATCGCTTCCATCTCCACGCTACCCCATTATCCTCCACTCTGTACCCCACCCCTCCTGTGATCTTCCCACTCTTCACGCAATCCCAATTCTCCTGCACTAACTCCCTCTACTCGCCACTTCCATCGCACACTCTTCTTTGCTGCGTCCCCCAACTCTACGCACTAATCCCTCCACCTGTACCCCCACACTGCACCACTTCTGCGGCTTCCGTTCTCCCTGTATCGCCATCTCCACGCACCCATCCCAGCTCTCCTCCACCATTGTTTCCGCTCCACTATACACCCTCCCCATCTCCCTCATGTGCGCCCACACTGCACTTCCTTCCCACGGCCAGCATTCACTTCTATTCACCACCCCCACAACCTGCGTCCACTCCTCCACATGCGCTGCTCCATCCCCATACGCCTTCCCCACTCCATTCCATCTCCATTCCCAATTCCTCGCGTCTCCAGTAGCCGCGTCCTCTCCTCGCCATCAGCTCCCGCCATCTCTTTGCTCCCTCTCCTCCACGCCCTGCGCACCCTCCTCTTGCTGCACCTTCCCTCAGCACCCTCTTCCTCACACCCTATGCACCCCTTCCGCCATTGCTCCTCCTCTTCTAGCCGCCACCTCCCATCTCTTATCCACATAGCCCTACACAAAAAAAAAAACAATATTAATTAAATATTATTATAATAATATTAAATATTATTATATAATATTTTATTTTTATTAATACCTTATTGCTCCATAATAATAATTTTATAATTATTGTTATAAAATTTAAATTTCAGTGGAAACTATTAATTCCTATTATTAATTAAGTCTCAAACTTTTAGCCATGAAGTGGTTCAATAATGAAGATGAAAGCTATGAAGAGAAGAGACTTAAAGCCATCATCTCTCATGGAATTGGAACAAGTAAAAATGACATTGTTCACAATACCGAGGAGAGTCAAACCGGTGTTGCTAATAAATATCCAAAAGAATACATATACACAGAAGATGAGGAAGACAAAATAAGGAAACATATTGCAAAAACTGAAGAAAAAAGATGACAACAAAGCAACAGAGCATGTGTGTGCATTAGATCAACATCCACCAGTTGTGGATCATGTAGTTGTTGATTATGGGTCTACAGTAGCGAGTGGCATGTCGGATGCAATTGTTCTTATTGAGCATGATCATGTTGAAAAAAAATGATAATACCATGCTTGGAGAGAACAAGGAGCATGAAAAGACACATACACATTGTTCTCAATTAGTTTTGTCACATAAATCTATTGATCCAATTGATGAAGTTGGAAGCCATGGAAGTAGTCAATGTATACTTAAACAGGTTGGAAGAATCAATGATGGTTCTACAAACACAAGTGTAGATAGTTATCCAGAAGTTGTGTCTTTTCTCATTGTCGCTTACATTACAAATGATGGTGAATATGATAATGGGCCTAATGTTGGTAATCCAGATGACATAAAAGCTATTACATCCATGTCATTAGGAAGTCCTATTGAGAAATTTACTACAGATGAACAATATTTATGTTGATCTCGAATTTAAACTTTGGATGCAGTCATGTGGGAATCAAGAATGAAGGCTCTTAAAATTCCTTTCGTTGAAGAAACCATGGAAGCTATAATTCAAAGAAAACAAGTACAAAACCTAGAGATTTCCAATCAAGTTGATGTCTATTTAGATGTGCATCATCTCTATGACAATCGCCGCACATATTTGAGATTGTTAAGATTAAAGTGCATAGTCACTAAGGTTGCAAGATGGGATCCATCTGCAATAATATGGCTCCAAGAAATTGAGAAGGCTCACATAAATATTTTCAAACTTCAAATGCTTAAGAATGACCATTGTCTTGATTTCCAAGATAAAAGAACATATTTTAAAAATACCTCCATCATTATGACATTCAATGTTGGAACCACAACCATTGAAAAAAGTGGAAGTAATAATGTTCCACAATTGTTCATACATGGAAGACAAATAATTACAAATTGTATTGTTTCAAAAACTCACCACTCAAGCAGAAAGGATTACAACACAAAGGTCCAGGCTCACATCTAGAGAAAGGAACAAATCCAAAATACACATCTCAAGTCAGCGCTTCAATGCAAATCCAGGATAAAGTTGATATAGTAAAATTAGCTTTGAGGACAAAGCTTCACTTAAAGGGGGTGGAAATGCTACAAACACAAATAAGTAAATAATACAATTAAATAATCATTAAATATAGTAATTAAGTAATTAACTCAAGAGGACATGACTCCTTGAATAGGTACCCCCAATCATATAAATAGGGGACCACAAATGTAATATTGACATCATCTAATATATTATTCTTATTTATTATTCAATATGAGAGTCAGATTCGACTATTAACAGTCCAACCGGATACGATTGCTGCAGTGACAGGTGATATTGGGTTGATTTCTGATACGACGAGGAAGCTTGCTGCTGAGTTCGAGATGAAGGACTTGGGTATGATGCATTACTTTCTAGGTATGGAGGTGTGGTAGAGTGCAGATGGAATCTTCCTCGGATAAGCGAAGTATGCAGTAGAGATCATGAAGTGGTTCGGGATGATGGACGACAAGGCCATGGCCACACCTATGGCATCAAACCTAAAGCTATTGAGTGATGCTTCATCAGAGTCGGTTGATGCCATGATGTATCGTCAAATTATTGGGTCCTTGATGTACCTAACGAACACGAGACCAAATATTTGCTTTGATGTGAACACATTGAGCCAGTTTTTGATGGATCCTAGACATGTTCACTTGATTGCTGTAAAGCATATTCTGAGGTAGCTTAAGGGTACAGTTGATTATGGGCTCAAGTATGATGCAAATCAAAAGGTTAACTTGGAGGGTTATGTTGATTCATATTGGGCAGGTTGTGTTGCAAATAGGAAGAGCACTTCGGGGTGCTGCTTCAATATGGGATCAGGTGTGATCTCTTGGTTTAGTAGGAAGCAATCCTGCGTAGCACTGAGTATGGTCGAAGCAAAGTATGTCACATCTTGTTCGGTTAGTTGTGAGGCAATATGTCTAAGGAAGCTACTGTCTTATTTGTTTGATCTCCAATTGGATGCTACTTGTATCTTCTATGACAACCAAAGTTGTGTGAAGTTGTCCGAGAACCCGGTGTTCCATGACAAGTCGAAGCATATCGAGATCAAGTATCACTATATCAGGGATATGCTGAAGAGAGGAGCAGTGAAGCTCTTGTATGTTACAATGGACGAGCAGATAGCAGATGTGTTGACCAAGCCACTAGCCAAGGTGAAGTTAGAGTACTTCAGAGAGAGGGTTGGGGTTCTTCAGATCGAAGATACTTCCAGGAGGAAGTGACGAGACACAGATGCGGGATCCCTTCCAAGCATGGTGGTAGGTGGGTCCTCCCCATGGATATGGATGTAAGTGTTGTGTGATGAGCATCCGGGCGATGCTCTGTCATGAACATCTATATGATGTTCCGTATGACAATGATCCGTATGATCATGAACATCTGTATGATGTTCCGTATGATGATGATTTGTATGATCATGAGCATCCGTATGATGCTCCGTGCAAGGATGATCTGTATGATCATGAGAATCCGGATGATGCTTCATGGCCATGGATATCTTGCAGGTTGTGCAGTAGCATGTAATCAGTCCTGGGAGATCCTTCAGGTTGAGTAGTAGCTCGTAATCAGTACTGGGATGCTCTTTGGAGGTTTTGCTTGTTCGCATGTAATCAGTCCTGGGAGATCCTTCAGGTTGAGTAGTAGCTCGTAATCATTCCTGGGATGCTCTTTTGAGGTTTTGCTTGTTTGCATATAATCAGTCCTGGGAGATCCTTCAGGTTGAATAGTAGCTTGTAATTAGTCCTTGGATACTCTTTCGAGGTTTTGCTTGTTTGCATGTAATCAGTCCTGGGAGATCTTGCAGGTTGAGTAGTAGCTCGTAATCAGTCCTGGGATGCTCTTTTTAGGTTTTGCAAATGCACATAATCAGTCCTGAGATTCCACTGGGTGGGCCGCTCGTAGAGATGATGAAGACTTAGATGGAGGCTAGGCCTACATCCAACATGAAAAAATGTTGTCTCTGTAGAACTTCCTATGACGAGAAGAATTGAGAGATAGCACCAGTGATCGATATGACGAGTATAGCAGCAGAGACGATGATGCTCCAGTGATCCAGTGACGATGATCCAGCTCCAGTATTGAAGACTTGTGCCTATATGTAATGATGACCTATGTCAAGAGAATACCTTCCTAGTTAAGAGGGAGTGTTGTTGTATTTGTAACTTCAGAAGATATTCACTTGTATATTGTATGTATTACATTTGTACTTTATTGTATCCCCGATGGAGATGTCTTATTCCTCCAATCGGAAGTGTCGTCATTTGTATTTGCAAGTGTCGCAAGTTTTATTGTAAGTGTTGTAACTTATATTTGATGGGTTATTAGACCACCTTAGAAGGGTCGACCCAGTATGAGTTAAGTGGAAGGGTTATTAGACTCCCCTAAGGGGTCAGCCCAGTTAGGGTAAAAGGTAGGTCAAGTTAAAGTATAAATAGAGTGGTTTCACCACTCTATTTTCTCATTCACTCATTCATCCAACTCGCATAGTTGAGAGAGAGGAGTGCGCAAAAGTGGAGGAGGAGTAGCTACTAGAGACATCTATATTTTGGGGTTTCATCTTTGTGATCTTTGTATTGGTGCTTATTCTATCTCTGAGGAAGTCGTGGGGTTTTTCACCTTTATGGTTTTCCCCAAGGAAACATTGTGTCTCTTGTGTCTATGATTGTTATGCTGTGCATGTTATTCTCTTTGTAGGATCCTAGATAATATTTGAATGAAATTATCAAAATTCTAACACTCTTTGTATTGAAACCTTGTTGTAATATTCTTCTTTGTAGGTGTTATCAGCTTACATTTTCTAGATATATGCCCATGGTTATTACATTTGTAACATTCTATATCATAGCTTTGCAGAGGTGCAATGGAGTTATGGTTTCTTTTTCTTTCTTTTGGATAGTTACCGAATGTGTTCTTCTTGTGAAAATGATCCTTTCCATATGCTCTGCAATTTAGGGCTTTATGTCCAAAATTATTACATGAGTAGCAGTGACCCAAGAAGATCTGCTGATATTTTCTTGTCCTTGATATTCTACGAACCATATATGTCATATGTAAGTGCAAAGTAGATTTCTGACTATCCCCCTTTTTTATTGGACTCATAAGTGTAGCAACATAACTCCTTTTGTTATATCCTAACCCATTTTTGTCACTGGATGGTATTTGGACATTTAGAATGTCATCTAGAGTCTTCGAGCTCTTCTCAAACCTTGTTTTAATAGATTTTTCATAGAGTTTCCTTTTAAGTTGAATAAATTATGCTTCAAGTCTTTTAGATTCTTGCATTTTCTCTTTGAGCTGCAATTCTAGGTTCTCTTCAATATTCTTGGCTTCTTGGAGCTGAATCTTCAGATCAACAATGATTTGGCTTGACTCCTTATCTCTTGTCTTTTTTCCTTATTCATAATCAGCTAATTGTGTTATTAATCATTTAATCTTCCTTTTACTTTTTCTTAATTATTCAAGAGAACTTATGAGTTTAGCCTTTAGATCCACCTCTCCTTCCATATCTGATTCATCATCTGGAGCTTGAGTTTCTATTCCCATGAATATAATTTATGTTTCTTCATCTTCACTATCTTCCATAGTGTAAAAGATCTTCTTCTTCCCATTAAACTCTTTCTCGTTTGCTACTATGTTCTTCTTGAATTTCTTAGAGGTATCTCTATCATCACTATCATCTTGTTTAGGATAGGGACATTTTAAGGAAAAATTCCCAATTCTTCCACATTTAAATCACTTCACGGGTAGCTTCCCTTCATACTTTCTAGTACCTTTCTCAAGTTTCTTGATGAAAAGAGCTTCTTCATCATCTGAGTTCTCTGAGTGGTTTTTGGGTAATGCTTCGGATTTCTTTGACCTTTCTGTTTTGAATGCTGACTCTTTACTTGATGGTATGTTTTGTTATGTTCTCATCTCATATGCAGCGAATATCCCATGTATATCATCCACTGTCAGAGAGTCAAGATCATCTCAATCTTCTACAATAGACACTTTTGAATCATACTTCATTGGTAGGGCTCTTAGTACTTTTTAAACAACTTCTTTCTCCTTTATATTTCCTCACAAGCCTCTAATAGCATTGAAAATTTCATCTACTCTTAGAAGATATTCTACAATAATTTGTTCCTCTTTCATTTGTATACTTTCAAACTACCCTTTGTATGTTTGAAGTTTGGAATTTTTTACTTTGGTATCTCCTTCATAAACATTCTTTAATTTATCGCAAGCATCTTTGGTTGTCTTACATTGCATGACTTTAACAAATACTGAATTTTCTAATCCATTCAAAATTGCATTCAAGGCTTTTGCATGGGATTGATATTGTACTTGTTCATCTCTATCTGTAGGTGGGTTTTTTGGTATTTTATAACCCTTTTCAATAGCATTCCAATATTTGCATCCAAGAGACATTAGATGGCATCGCATTCTTACACTCCAGAATGCATAATTATCTCTTGTGAATAATCGAGGTCTATGAGAAGATAAACCTTCTTATTGATCCATAGTGGTTTTTAATAGGATCTTCCTTCCAGTGATTAACCTATAGTGAAGGAACCGGCTCTGATACCAATTGTTGGAATATTGGACAATACTGAGAAGGGGGGGGGGGGTGAATCAATATTGATCATTTTTAACAATTAAAACCAGTTTTAAACTTATTCATGAACACACAGGATCAACAAGATACAAGGAACACAAATTTTATCGTGGAATCCCAATTGAGAAAACCACAAGCACTTTCTATAACTGCAAAATTATATTTACAATTGTTTTTTCAAGCTACAACTTGTTGGAGACTACAATCCCCAAGTTTCTCAGCTACAACTAAAGGATGCTACAACAACATGGTTTCTGCCTGCTACAACAGACAAGGATGCTACAACATCCTAGTTTCTTCCTGCTACAACAAACAAGGATGCTATTACACCCTATTTACCAGCTACTACTGGAAGGAGGCTACAACCTCCTTGGCGGACTTCAATCTACCCCTAGCACCACCCTGATACCCTTAGCTTCTAGATTCTATTATTTCATCAATTCTGGAAATTATTCATTTTCTGGTCTCGTCCTTCCTTGATACTTCTTCGATCTGTGTTATTTAGACCACCTTCTTTGATTTCAAATATCTGGTTATATAACTTCATGTATTTTATATTTTCCAGGTCGCATCTTTTCATTATGAAGTTCGTGTCTTTTCAGGTCACATCTCTTCATCTTAAACAATTAATTAATCAATTCGATCTTTGTTTTAATTATATCTCTGGTTTATTAATAAATGAAGAGTATATTTCATTTAATATATCTCTTGCGGGCATATATAAAGACCTGCAGGCACACCTAAGCACCTGTGGGCATTCCTAAGCCCCTGCGGACATTCTTAAGCCTCCTGCGGCCATTCCTAAGCCCCCTATAGACATTCTTACGCTTCCTGCGGACATTCTTAAGCCTCCTATAGAAATTCTTAAGCCTCCTGCAAACATTCTTAAGCGTCATGCAGACATTCTGAATCCTCTGCGAGCTTAACCTTAGCCCTTGCAGGCATATCCTTACCTCTAGGGGCTTAACTTTAACCCTTGCGAGCATAACCTTATCCCTTGCGGGAATAACCTTATCCCTTACGGGCTCCTTATCTCTTTTCGGTGATAACCTTAGCCTTTGCAGGCATGAGCTTAGCCCTTAGGCATGAGCTTAGCCCTTGCAAGCATAAGCTTATCCCTTGCGGGCATAAGCTTAGCTCTTGCGGGCATAAGCGTAGCCCTTGCGGGCATAAGCTTAGCTCTTGCGGGCATAAGCTTATCCCTTGCGGGCATATCCTTTAAGCACCTTGCAGGCATCTCCTTTGCAGGCATATCCTCATATGCAGGCATATCCTCATATGCAGTCATATCCTTCTCTTTTTGACATCAATGCCAACGTATTCAACAAAACGGGGCATAAACTTGGATGCAAAACCCAACACAATAGGGGATGCAAAAAGGGATGCAAAAAAAGAAGCATAAGTATATGAAAACGAGGATGAAAAAGTGGATGCAAACATGGGTGCAAAAGTGGAGGAAAACATGGATGCAAAAGGGGGCGTAGCAAGAGTAGACACAAAAACTAGGTGCAAAAATCAACGCTAAATCTAGCATTAAACCCAACAATAAATTCAATGCAAATTGTGTCGAGTTTAGCACCGACTTTAGAAAAGGGACGTAAAAGCATCGAAAATTGTGTTGACAAGTGAAAGTTTGTTGACTTGGCCAATAAAATGTAGAAAAATACATTAAAAGGGGGTCTAGACACAAAAAGGAAGTAAAAAGGGACATTAATCCCAGGGTTTTGTTGTAGTGAGTGGATGAAGTATATTGAAGAAAGCCCCAACGAGTGTACACTATAAATCAAAATTAATCTAAGTATCCCCATCATGATGGTTAGTGGTCACCTAAAACCACATGTTATGTTAAAGGTTCAAGGCACACTAAAAAACACTTTGTAGTAACCATAGTTCATGGTTAACCGGAACCCCTTGTTAAAGTGTAAGGTTCATGGTCATCCAAAGCCACTTGTAATGGTTAAGGGTAAGCCAAAACTTGTAATAGTTTGAAGGCTAGGGGAGTAAAAGAAGACTAAACAATAAGATAAACATTAAAGGAGAGTGTTAGAGATAATTTTCATCTAGAATAGATGTTAATAGAGAGTATCAGAATGTGGAAATGATTTTTATATAAATATAAAATAGGGCTACACTCAAAATTATAAGAAGAATGAAATTTCAATTTTAATCTATTCTCTGTGTCTCATTGTTTTAATAATTCACATCCCTTGTCAGCTATCACCAGGTTTAGGAAGCTTCTTCCTAGTAAGAACTAAATGTAGAGAATCTAAATAGGATCTATATATTATATAGATTAAGAAGTAATTTATAATGAGGAATGAAGATTGTTCGTTGGGATTTGAATTGATGGCTATTTGGGTGAGGATCTGCTAGTGCTGGACTAGAAGATCGGGAACTGCTATTGAGACTACTAAACAATGGAATCTCCATACTAGAAGTGGATGTCTATGCATCTTTCTTAGAGGTGGCTACACTCCTTAGAATCTTATTTTAAATACTAGATCTTATAAATATATGTATATGTCTACGTAAATGTATATTTCAATGCTATACTATATGATGATGCCCTTGAGCTACAATGAAGAAGTTTTCTTCATTCATTAGGTCAAGTACAACCCTTTAATCTTCATTACTATAGATTAAAACAACTTCCTTATGTAGGTTGAACCAATAGAACCAACAATAGAAGAATGTCTATTATGTATGATAAAGAACCAGAAGGATACCATCTATAACATGCATTGACTAGTAGCAAAGTACTGGCATATAGTGAACCAACCTTGGTTGGATTGTGTGTATTGGGTGGACTTGTTGGAAAGGCATCATCTATTTCAAGCATATTTCAAGGCTCCTGGATAAAAGCAGCTTCCACCCTTAGCTATAAACCTTCAAATCCCACTCTTGAATTGCAAGAGCCTTGTCACTTATTATGCTCATGAACTTTTAATGCATCTTGGGAAGCAAGGGTTGTGTCTAGAGTGCAATAAAACCTCCAAATAACATGTGCATCCTCCTTGTAATTTATTCTAGACTTGTGATCTTGCAATGCATCTTGAGAAGGAGGGGTTGTGGTTATAGTGGAATACATAAAGCAATGAATTGCACAAGAATTCAACCATGAAGTAACCTTGTTTATATGGTCTAGTTAGTTTATCAATGACACAACCAAGTACCTAGGCTTGGTACAAATTCCTTATTGGTTATAACACTTTCCTATCTCAAATGGAGTGAGTTAATTGGTGGACAAACTCAATCTTTCCAATATTTTTTTTTCGACAAGACAAATTTCTACCATCATCTAGAAATTCTTCAAAATTCTAATGATCTAGGTCGTCTTAAAATGGGACAAAATCTCTATGGTCAAAGTTCCCATCAATCAAGTGGAACTATAACTTCCAACAAAATTCCTACCAAATTTGAGAAATAATTTCATTGAAAAAGAAATTGTGTTTGTCACTAATTAACTTCATCTCAAATATACCTCCAAACCCCACTCATGGCCCCAAATTCTCTTTTCAATGATGTACTACTCTCTACTCTCTTTTATTCTCCTAAAAAGAATTACATAATCCTTTCAAGCAACACATACATATTAGTCCCACTTCCCTTAACACCATGAATATTCATATTATATCTTTTCTAATCGACTAGAGTCTAAAAATGCCGAAAACGATGGATAATGGATAATGACAATACATAGCACAAAGTCCTACTTGCATTATATACATCCCCTTAATTCACTACATTCCATTCAGGGGTTTTCAAAATATACTATTAACAAGAGGAATAGAAGCAGAGCTTCAAGTCCCTACCTTAAATACAATGTCAAAGTTTTATGGAAGAAACAATTTTATATTTAACATAATGATATATAGAAATTACATTTTATTTTATATTTAACATAATGATATTAATAAAAATAATTTTTAAATTCAATTCAAAACAAAATTAAGAACAAAATAAAAAATGACATGACGTATCACTTGCCTATGGATTTTTTTGTATCTTGCCACCACAATTTGATGAGTTAGGCACATATTTTCGTTGTGTGGAGTAACAGTGTATCTCTTCCGCTAGAGTCATCACTTCCATTGGAGTAAACGTTCCATCTGCAAGCAGCTGGTGGACAATCGTGCAACAATATAAAACTCAGTCAAACGAGGCGTTTCACTGGGAGTGAGGATTATGCATTCTACTCCCATGGAAGGAATCTCATTAGAAATGACAGAGCACCACTGGTTAGAAGGACATTTCCCAAGAAATTATTTCGCACTCCAACTAAAATTGTCGTCGTTTTAATTCCAATTAAAATTACACATGGAGAATATGTTTCTATTCTCGTCCCTTGAACATAATAATTATTTGAAAACATATTATATTAGAGTCAAAACTATAATAATAATAATAGACATGGAGAATGTGTTAATATTATCAATAATTATTTGAAACATATTATATTAGAGGCCATGAGAAACATTTGTGTATGTATTGTTGTCCCTTATTAGGGTTTAAAATTTTTCTATTTTAGAGAATTTTTATATAAATTCGGCTTTTGTATTGTATATAATTATCCTGGATTTTTTTACCGAATTAATGGATTGTTCGGTTGGGTGGTGGCTATGAACCTCGCTAAAGAAGTTAACACGAATTTGGAAAAGCTAATACCATATCATTTAGTCGAACAATCAAATTATATTTTCCCTTTTAAAGTGAACGCTTGGTAAACAAGATATCACGAATTTGTACCAAGTCACATGCATCATCCACAATAGATGTGAAGACTGCACACAACACATAAATTATTATTTAAAAAAATATTAATTAAAAGTTCTTTTGCAAATCATTTTTTTGTGAAAATAGCCATAGCAATCCCATACAAAACAGTTTGAAAAAAGTCTCATGTCATATAACAATATGTCGTATAATAAGATATATTAGGTGGCGTGTTACATGGCTCCCCAGTCACACGTCAAATCGCTTTCTTCCTTTGTTACTTTTTTCTGCATATTGGTTTTGTTTCTGCACATCTGAGATTCTTAGGACAACTTTCTGCATGATGTTCTAACATAAGTTTTTCTCTCCACACGAAATTCCGTCTCTGAGAGGTGGTTTCTAAGCAAAGGGAACAATGCAAATATCCTAGCATGGTGGTTGGTTTGGATTCCTATTGTTGAGAAACCAACTATTTTTATTGACTTTTTGCTCAGTTGAGAGTAAACAGTTAATTAGGGGTCGAATATTGCTTCAATACCACAAAGAAAAAGCTCAAAGAAAAGCTCAAAAGCTTTTTTGAGGAGCACATTCACATTTGAGGAGGATTTGTTTATGCTTGGAAAATAGTTTGTGTATTAAAACTTGGAGGGAAACATTGAATGCGGTGAAACTTTTAACCACTGGGAACCCCTTCATTATCTCCTCTACAAGTAAGGATTCTAGACATGGGAATACATGTACAAGTACAATTAGTACACTTTTATCTATATACAAAAGGGCTTGTTTCAATAATTAATGGTGCATTTGCCAACAACTAATCAATAATTCCACTCTCTTCCCCTAAAAAAGAAACATTAGACACTTAGACCCATGAATGTATAATTATAGACTTGTTTCCACAGTCATTATTGAAGTTTATCACTTAGCACTCAATATACAGTTATAATGGATTACATAATTTATCAGAAAATGTTGATATATATCAGAAAATGTTGATATAATGTTGATATAGGTGTTTCCCATGATGGATAATCAGGAGAAATAGTAAGTTGCATCATAATACTTCTAAGTAATGTAAATGTGACTGAAGACTATCTCGAAACATTATCCATGAACGTCTCTTAAAATGATGAGTTTTCAACCAGTGGGCGTATTTAGTGCAAGATACATCTCGAAGGCCTTGTGGGGCACTAACATATCCCTCGTGGTTGAACTCAATGAGCTCTCCCATAGACCACATTGAATCGACCATATGGTATCAAATTCGCAAACAAGATCATGGATTTGCATGTAGTTGTATTGTATTATGCCTCTGTGTGCGGGACTTGGTACTATTGTGTACATCTCCCTCCTAAGCATTGATGTGTTTGATCCCATGCATACATCATTAGAATTAGGGATTTTTTTCTTTGCTAGCATGGTAGACCGTAAGTGTGCACTGCATGCTAAGTATGGAAACATTGGTATATTTGGAGTGATTTCTTTTTTCCCTCTCCACTAGGCGTTACTCTGGTAATTTTGTCTAATAAAATTACATCGGATAAAATTTTATTGATATAAAAGTATATAGATAAGACTTATTACAAAGACTTATGAAGTACTTATTACAAATAAGAGATAAACAATGTAATTTATAGGAAATAGTAAACCAACCAAACTGAAATCCATGAATTGTATTGTCTTAGTGTTGGTTTTTCCACAGTGATGACATCAAATGTATAATACTAAAACATAACAACAACAAGCAAGAAAGAATAAAAATGGGACAATGAAGCATCTATCCTATAAGGTCATTCTAGAAGTTAATTTGCACAAATGGTTTACCACAGGTTTACCACAAGTCTTTTAATAAAAAATATTTTTAATTGAATCCCAAGGCCTTAGGAGGCAATGTTGTCATCAAACTTTGAGAGGTTCATGATGTCATGAATGAAGGAAAAGTGTCCAGAGTTTTAGAATTGCGCAGTTTCATGTTTCACTTGGCCATTTGTGCCTCTTGGCTGACATATATTTGAAGAGTATACAAATATAAATAGACTAATTTATAATTGTGCCCCTTGGCTGACATATATTTGAAGAGTGTACAAATATAAATAGACTAATTTATAATATGATGATTTTATGTTCGACAAATGTCTAGCGTGTTTTACATCTACATTTGTTTGGATGGCTGGGAGGATACTTGCGTGTCGAGTGATGAGGAAACAAAAAAGGGCATAATGCCACTTGGATATATTTTATGTTGCAGAATCCTATACAGAGGGTAAACGACTTAACTATACTGCATGAACGAGTTCTCCCAGGCTATTGTATTGGAAGCATATGTGAAGCCACATGGAAGGAGCTGAGCTTCTTAAATCAGTCGAAGGACAAACAAACATACAGTCTTTTTTTTCTTCATTTTCTTATAATTTGCATATTTTTCCGTTTTGATAATTTGCATCGATTTGTTCTTCCAGTTGTGATAATTTGCATCGAAGGTGTTGTGATAATTTGTAGGGAGATCTCACAGCTACAACAGATCTCACTAATCTCACTAATGAATTGCAGAGAAGAAAGAAGAATCAATAATCACTCATGAACACAGAAAATGGAGAATAGCAGTATAATCATACATCAGTTGTAAGTTGGCACTCTTAATAACTAAATACAATACAATAACTATCAAGAGAATTCGAATTAGGTCATTTGAATTGTCCTCTGTGTGTAGCTTGCATAACATTGGAGGCATCATCCAATCAGTGGCAGTAGTCACAAATAGTCAAAATTCAATCAAATGAGTCTAATTGAGTCTAACTGAGCCATGTGAGCACAAATCAGGGGATGGAGACTCCAAGGTGGGGCATGAGGCTGTCAGAAGGTCAAGTGGCACTCCAAAATAGACAACTGGGAGCTACAGGCATTTAAACTGGGTAATAAATGCATGAATTGGTCAATCAATGCTCTAACTCGCTGTTAAACTCCTAGTAGGTGAGATAAGGGGCACATTTCAGTGAGGTGAGGAAAACAAGGCACATCAGATAGGTAGGAGGGCTACTGGGGGCTGAAGACAGGCTCTAGGGAGCCGAAAATAGGCTCTAGGTGCTGGGGAGACCACCAAACAGATGAGTGGATGGATGCAGAATTCATGCATGCATGCAAATATAAAAAATGATGGTGATAATATTCCAACACCCCCGCAAGCTATACTATGAGGTAGTAACTAAAAACAGAAAAGTAGGGCCCTGGTGATTGAGACCAAAGGTCACCCCATACAACAATCTAAATAAGAAGTGAGGAAAGAGGGAAAACCCGGTGAGAATAAATCCCTCCCTCAAAATAGACTGAAGGATGCTAATGTAGCATGGCATCACTCACCTCAGAAGGAGGCAAGTGACCCTCTTTACCGAAGAATGATTGATCGCAAGAAATGGATCAGTAATGTGAGAAGGATGAAACCTTCCATTCTGAAAATATGATCTGGTTCTCCTTTGATTAATTGGATCTCCCACAAGATCTCCGGCAGATCTAAGAGAAGTGGCTACCCATCTCGGAAGAGGAGAATCATCAGGTTCTTGTGGAACTAGATCTCCCATTCGATCATATTCATTATCAGTTGCTAGATCTTCAGGTTCTTGTGGATTTGGATCTAGCATTCTCTCAAAAAGAGTTATCTTCCTCTTGGGAAGAAGTGGATCATGCTCCAAAAACATGTGCTTGAGTTCCCCAACAATGGATGTAAGCAAATATGGAGGATTCTTGAAATTGCTCTTCCTACCAAGCATGGTGAGAACAAATCCAAAAATATGAAGATCATTATGGAGCATGTGATTCGAATCAACTAAGGTAGAATCAAATCCATGAATGTGTAGATAGTTCTTTGATATCTCCTTTGAACCAACATAGGTGAGATCATAACCAAATGAACTATGGTGTGCATGAGACTTGAATCCAAGCGAATGATGGTGTCTTCCATCTTCGGTGAAACTCTGAAAACATGTGCCAATGACCAAATAGGAGTCCATAGGAAGCATTTGATCAAGGAGGGTGAATGCATTGCCTCCCAAATCTTATTTTACCTCCAAAATACTCAGTAGGTCATCATCTTGTACATCAGCAGGATCATGGGAAGTAGAGATTTTGAAAGTCTCTTCAACTTCTAGAGTAGTAACTGACATCTCTTGCTCAGAATTTGAATCAGAATATGGATCAAATCCTGAAACCATGTCTTGAATTTCAACTTCATGTGAATCTGCAGTTGCTACTGCAGAAAACTGCTGCAACTGCAGAGGACTGCTACAACTGTAGAAACTGCTGCAGCTGCATAAAATTTTGAAACTGTTGCAACAGTAGGAAACTGCTATAACTGCAGAAAACTTTAAAATTGCTGCAACTGCATCTTCTTCTTCATTTTGAACAACTTCATCATGGGATATGATTGAGGCCAAATCATGAGTAGAGAGAGCACTGAAGGCAGTACTACTGGGCTTGTTCTCCAAATGGCTAACATCATCCTCTTCCTTCTTTCCAAATAATCTGTCCAATCTTGTCCAATTATCACTTGGATGTTATGCAGGATCAATGAGGTATTCCATATTGGAAAACATAGCAGTACATATTGTTGCTGAGGCTCTGTCACAATCATCTAGCCAATCTTCTTCCTCTTCATAGGAAGCAAAATCTCTCTTAACATCAATACAGATATTGAAAATACCATATCTCTTCAAGTATGATGTCATCTTTGGTTTCCATTCTTCATAGTTGTATGAAGAGAGAGAAGGAATTGCTTTCAGATCCATGGAAGATGTTGTAGAATTCGAATCTAATGTTGCAACTGCGGAAAACTGTTGCAACTGCAAGAAACTGCTGCAACTGCAGAAAACTTCAAAACTGCTACAACTATAGGAAACTGCGGCAACTGCAGAGAAATTCAAATAACTGCAAAAAAAATGGAGATCCATAGTAGCTGTTGAATTCGAATCTATTGAAAATGGATTCGAATGATGGAATAAACTGCAAAACAAATGAGAATTGTAAATGGAGATCTGCTGCAATTCGAATTGAACACTGCCTTAGGACACTGAGCACATGTGATTGGGTCCTTCACAGCTGGCTAGAACTCACTAGATTGCTCCAGTGAATTCAAGTAAATAGAACCAGGATTTGTTGTGGAAACTTAGAGGCTTCTAGTGCTCAATGAAAGACAGTTGCTCAAAGAATTGTTGCAACTGCTGCAATGGCTGCAACTGCTACTGCTACAATTCAAATAGTTGCTGCCAGCTCCGATACCATGTGATAATCTACAAGGAGATCTCACAGCTACAACAGATCTCACTAATCTCACTAATGAATTGCAGAGAAGAAAGAAGAATCAACAATCACTCATGAACACGGAAAATGGAGAATAACAGTATAATCATCACTCATGAACACGGAAAATGGAGAATAGCAGTATGATCATACATCAGCTGGCACTTTGAATAACTGAATACAATACAATAAATGTCAAGAGAATTCAAATTATCGAAAGGTCATTCGAATTGTCCTCAGTCTGTAGCTTGGATAACATTGGATACATCATCCAATCAGTGACAGTAGTCACAAATAGTTAAAAGTCAGTCAAATGAGTCTAACTAAGTCTAACTAAGCCATGTGAGCACAAATCAGGGGATGGAGACTCCAAGGTGGGTGCATGAGGCTGTCAAAAGGTCAAGTGGCACTCCAAAATAGACAACTAGGAGCTACAGGCAGTTAAATTGGGCAATAAATGCATGAACTAGTCAATCAATGCTCTAACTGACTGTTAAACTCCTGGTAGGTGAGATAAGGTGCACATGTCAGCCAGGCGAGGAAAACAAGGCACATCAGGTAGGTAGGAGGGCTACTAGGGGCTGAAGACAGGCTCTAGGGTGCTGAAAATAGGCTCTAGGTGCTAGGGAGACCACCAAACTAATGACTGGATGCATGCAGATGCATGCATGATGACTGGATGCATGTAGAATGCATGCATACATGCAAATATAAAAAATGACAATGATAATATTCCAACAGGTGTCATGTTGATGCTCTTAGAAACTGCATTTGTCTGCGATCCCTAGAACACCCAGAGCAGGTTTGGCTCCGAAATAAAATGAAGATGTCCATAATGAAAAGACCAATAAATAATCTCAGTTGAAGATAAAATATCAATGCCGAAAATAAAAGGAGAACGCATAAATGACAAGGAAGACAAGGTTAGATGTTATACCTTAATTCTTGTTTCTTGAATATGCATCTGATATTTTTTCCCTCTATTTTAGATTTTCATGCTTAATATAATACTACAACAACAACTAGCAATAGACCAAACAAATACTTGTGAAGGTTGTTATTTGACATAAATTCATAAACCAGCAAGCATTGGTTCCCTCGCATGCAACATCCGAGTAAATGAACAAAATTGTGATGACAGACATTGGTTAGGAGCTTCACTTATCTGAGAAAATATTTTGTAGCTTGAGTAGTCTTCCTTTCAATTAGCTTCCTAACAACAACTTCCATCCCATCTGGGAACCTTTCCTGCTCATCAAACTCATTATAATTGACCTGCAAACAATGCAATATATAATTGTACAGACCCATCAAATCCGTGTTTGGTATTATACCTTAAAAACTTCCCCAAACCCTCATTTTCCAAGCATGGTGTTTCTGTCAAAGTTTCCAGTTGAATCTATCAAAACCTCATATTAAAAAAAAGTTTGCTCGAAATTGCCCCTTGCAGCAACATTCTCATCTTCGGAATCGTCCTTAATTGCAACTACACTCATATCTCCAAAGCATCATGAAACCAATTTTCTTTACCCTATTAAAATTCACTTAATCCAATTTAATGGGATAAACCAAAACCAAATCCAAAGAGTAAAGCCACACTAAAATGCAACATTTAATATATAATCACTTGTTTGAGTGTTTCTCCCAAAGTGTCCAAAACATCTACATAACACTAAACACAACACTGCAATTAGAGTTGTTCCCCTGAGGCTCCCAAGGGAAATTGATAATGTTTTCGATGATGATTTTCGGGATGACGGTGTTTTATTAGTCGATACTACGATCAAAAGGAAAAAACTTGTTATAGAACTCACATTGTTTGTTGAATGTGCATAAAATAAATGTTAAAACACGCAAAAAAATTGACATCTTTGAAAGGAATATAATTTTTTTTTCTTTTATAGAATTCTTGATTTACTACAGATCTCCTAATAGCGAAAAATGGGGAAAGCCTAGAAAAATATTACAGGGATTCTGATAATCTAAGAAAAATGAATAAGGTGAGTAGCGCATTAAACAACCCGCCTCAAGACCTTGTCCTTCACATTGGGTAAGACAAGTGAGTAATTGCATCTGAGCTACTATCAAACATACCTGGCAATTACGTGTGCTCGTAAGGGAAGGCCAACACTGAGCAAGACTGTATAAGAATCCATCAATGGAGCCAATGGGCCCTCGCACGAAGTTGAGGGACCCTTTTGGTGCAATCGTGCATTCACAAAACGTGCGAGAATTGTGTAAATCAGAAACACACGAGCATTACTTAAAACTAGGCATGGGAGGACTCTGACCCTGCCATGTCAATTGACATGTAGGATAGAATTCCAAAACGTGCGCATGTTATAGTGATACAAAACGTGCGCATGTTATAGTGATACAAAACGTGTGCGCGTTTTGGTTAATATAAACAAAAAAATAAATAGTCCATGGACCACGGCACTGTTTTACCCACTGTTTTCTCAAAACGTGAACGCTCAAGCAATTTCGTCTTGCCAAAATGCATTGGAGAAGCTTAATGTGGGAGATTTGGAAGCTCAAAGAGGGATATTTCATCTTGCACGGAGGATTGGAAAGGTAAGCATCCAAATCCTTGCTTCATTTCATCACTAAAAATATAAATTTTGATGTTTCCCTAAACTAGAAATCTTTGTAAATGAAATACCAAAACTAAAAATTATAAAATTTGTTATTTAACATATCTTAATTCCTCCCTACTATCAATCCCTTAATGAATTTTACATCCACCCTATTAGACACAATGGCTCACTTCAATATCATATTCATCCATGAACTATGTACCAATCACATGCCATTCATCAAGTAAACACATCAACACATTGCACAAGAGACACAAGATATAATCTTTGTAATTTTTTAATTTTGTCTCCATAATTTCCTCATCAAATAGGAAGCTGACTTGTCAATATTAAATCAAATTTTAATTTGATTTCCTTAAACACCTCATAAATTATAAATATATATATGTATATATTTATTTAGACTTTCTTTTTCCCACCTAAACGTGGTCTTCATACCCACATCATCACCATTTTCTTTTGCTTCCAGCATGCCCACACTAGCTTGTAACTCATGCCCGCAAGGTCCATATTTATGCCTTTGAACATGCCTGCAGCTAGACCTTCTTCAATTGCTTGCATGGGGGTCTTTAGCATGCCTCCAGGATGCCCGCAACTTCCACAAACATGCCTGCATATGCATCTTCAAGATGCCCACATGTCACCTTGTCCACATGCCTGCATGTCCATCAGCTTCCTTCCTGGATGTCCACAAATTCTATAAGGGATGCCCCCAATCTCCTTGCCAAGTGTCAACTTCAAGCTTCTTTGTTCATGTCACTTGTTATCTCCAAGTCATCCTTGTCTAGGGTATTAGGACCAACTCCAAATGACCATAGTATGGGTCATTTGGCTCATTAGGTGTGCCAATGCCCATCACCTTGTCTTTTGTCATGTATTTCCCATCCTTAACCAATAAAAATACATATCTTTGCCACATCATCATGGTCTTTATGCCTGCATGGTCTCCACCCTTATGCCCACAAGGACCCATAATGTATGCTTGCCATGGTCATATGAAATTATATTTATGTTTGTAATGTATGCCTGAGATGATATTTATGTTTGCAGTGTATTCGTTCTTGCACAAAGTTTGTACATTTTTCATTTTTGAGAGATTTTATTATAACACATGTATACATTTCTAATGATTTGTTTTATTTTTATTTTTTGATTGCAGTGACGACCATGGATGAACACTCAGACATCCAAAGAGACATTCAGAGGCTCAGAGAAATTTGAGCCTCAATTACTATTGTTGATGGTAGACATCTTATGCTTGCATCCAATTTGGATGCAATGATAGAGACCTTTAGTAGGTCTGATGGTGCACTGGAAGATATTTCCACACTCAGAGAAAGAAAGAGGCAACAATATCAGGATGGACTTAGCTACAAAGAAGTAAAGAAGTTGAAAATCTCAAAACAACATATATTTTCCCTCTTTAGAGATCCACGGTCGGGTGAAATCCTGAATGCAAACAAAAGGCACATTTCTATCAAGTGGTGTACATATCAACCATTCATAGATAACTAGATCGACCCATGGTACATGGTGTTTGATGCACCACCACACAAACGGGGAAATGCCCCTATATTTTTTGAGAAAGATGTACGCAGAATTTGTGATGGGGAAGCATGTTAACTATTTTGATATCTTGGAGTACCAGGGCATTGGGATGGGGATGCCTTAGCAATGTCCCAATGCGAGGCATATAGATCCTAATCGCCCAGTAGCTCCACGTCGTATGCAGCTACCCAGGCCAGATGTGCCTCCTGCACATCAGTTGGTCCTAGAGACACGGGATTCCTTCCTACTGTTGACATAGGCGGATGTTTGCCATAGCACGTATCTTCAAGGTATGTACCAGGAAAGGCCATCAGAGCCACCATCTATGGGTGGAGCAGAGCCGCCACCTGTCAGTGGGGTAGAGCCACCACCTTCTAGTGTTGGAGGAGCATCTAGTAGTGCCCCTAGACCTTTACATCATGAGCATAGCAGAGAGTCGCACCCATGCACAATATGTAGCCATCCTTGCTTTGGTCCTACCCAAACAGATGATACGTTTACTGGATACTTTACACAGGTAAGTAAGTGGTTAACAATTTAGTGTCATTTGTAAATTATTTTTCCTTACTATACACATATATATAGATTGCTAATATTTTTGATGATTTGAAAATGTGTAGTTGCTACAAGAAGGGCACGGGGTTGAAGACCTTTGCATCAATGACGCAGAGCATAGTCCACAGGCTCATGCACTAGCACCAGAAGGGCCTAAGGGGCAAGAGGGGAAAGAGGCTCATGCAGCTGCACCACCCGATGATGATGATGTTGTCATACTTTCAGCGACAATATCTCACGCCGAGGTAACTATTTCAACATGACATTATTTTAATACATGAGTAAATCCAATTAACAATTTAGTTCCATTTGTAAATTATTTTTCCTTACTATGTACACATATATAGATTGCTAATATTTTTAATGATTTTAAAACTTGTAGTTGCTACCAGAAGGGCATGAGGGGCAAGAGGCTCATGCAGCAGAACCTTCTGAGTTACAAGATGTTGTCATACCTTTAGCGACAACATCTCATGCTGAGGTAACTATTTCAACATGACATCATTTTAATACATGTTAGTTTGTTATCACATGTTACTTAATTAATGCTACACAATCTAATATTTACAATTTTCTAAATTGTTGGTTGTAGATCCCCATCAGAGGGAAATGATATCATCTAGTGATGTCCCCCCTAGTGGGGAGACAAGCGCTACACATCCATAGGGGATCAACAAGTGGCAGAATGTTTCTTAGAATTGATTGATGTATACAGTACATCGGTATGTATTTCATCATTGTCATTTTGTTAATATATGGTATTTCATTGACTAATGCATTTCTAACTACATCAGTATTGGTGATTATAGCCACCAGCCTCTATACTTCATAGACTGTCAGCAATTGGATCTCCTCGTAGTCCAAATGTGAAAAAGGCACAAGTGTATAAGAGAGGCTCCACTCCTAGAAAGGGTGTGGATGTCCTCTATAGCAGACACAAGAGAGATCCATCTACCCGTGACTCACCTAACAAGGGTCATTGATGCTGCAGTTAGTGCCGCATCTGCAATAGGCACAAGTCATACAGAGGTAACTATTTCAACAATCACAATGCATAGTATTTAACCATGTTTCTATATTGTTTATTCATGCATATCTAACTATTTCCCCATTTGGTGATTGCAGCCATTAGTGGTAGAAGTGCTCGGCCCCTCTGCTCAATCCATGGTTCTGACCGGGTCTCCTCTTGTGGTGAGATGTTCATTAATGACCAAATTTTTTTATTCAATTTACCCAAACATGTTGATCAATGTTGAATTGTTGAATTAATTGAGATATGATCTTTTATTTGCAAAGCACAACTATAGAGAGGCCTTCCATGAGCACACCACTCACATCTATACCCCATGAGAATTTGGTGAGTGTTTGTCATAAATAATTTGGCCATAAGCTAATTTTTTAAGTTTCTTAATGGTAGGGTATTAGTGCAGTTATTTGATAAAAATAATGATTTTTTTTTGCAGACTCCTGAGATGCAGAGTGATCCCAGGGAGATGGTCGATAGATGAAAGTTGGGGAAAAGCAAGCGAAAGATTGATTTTTGATGTTGTATAGTCTTGTATATATGTGTTTTGACATTTACATGTACACATTGTTGTACTTAGGGATACATGTACATGACAGGCCATTTGAGGGCGGGCTACTTTGCCATATTTCGTATTACAAACATTCGACTATCAATGCATGATACAATATATTCCATATTTTCTCTTGAGTTTCCACTTGTGCGAGTGATGATTTATCTCTTCCAAAAATTGATAAATTATGCTATTGAAATTTATATAATTACATTTTAAGCAATATTTATTCTCTTACATTTATTGCATTGATCAAGTAACATCTCACCATTGTGTTATGAAAACATTATCTTAATGGAAAAAACTAATAATATCTTTCAACGGTTCAATGAACTTAACACATGCATGCTAATTTGATATCTAATTTAAAATTGTGTTTTTTGTGAACTCCAAGGGTTCATCTTTGGATTATTCATCTTGATACATTCAACACCTACAACCATCAGCCTACGTGTGTGTGCATCCTCATGTTATTGGATTACTCATCTTGTGCATCCTCATGTGTGCATCCATTTTCCACTTGTCATAATGCAAAAGTAATCATACCGAATCCTTGGAAAATGAGATACCTAACTAGTTTAATGATATTCCTTGATAATGTTGTTTTGATGAAGGAAAATAAGATGTTCATGGTCCTATGTTTGTAAAAGGGATGGATTATCCTCATATGAAAATGTATTTAAAATTGAATGTTCTTGATTGATACAAACGATGATGTAATGGTTGTTCATTGTGATTTGGCAAGTATTCCCCCATATCTTGATGGAAAAGTTTCATGGTGACTTTGATATAACAAAGCTAGCAAGGATCAGATGGATATCATCGATGAAACATTGCCTCCATTTTTTATTTGAAACTTTGAATTCTTAAAAATGGCATTAATTAGTCAAAATCCAAATATAGTGGAACACTAAGGAGTTGTTAAATGATGTTGCACACTAAGGACATAGAAATATACCAAGGGTGCAGTGTGGTAGGTTTGATTGCCACTCTTTGAATGTCTAGTTCTAGAATCAAAATCAAAAAATTTCAAAGTTGACCCTCGTGTGCAAAAATTGCACACTCCATTAATGAAGAAAACCCTAGTTTGCAAAACGGACCTACCTGATGACACTTGGGCCATGGGATTGGTGGAGAGGGGAATCCCTAGCACTATATCGATGTCCTGAATCCAATGGAGTTGATGGTTTGTTGATCCGAGCCATGGTCGTCATTCTATGGCTCGTTCTGCCTCGCATCCAAAAGGCATTCAGGGACACCTGTTGGATACCTACCGGGGGCATAGAGTGACGACCATGCAACAAAACCGAGTTCCGGAGAGTCTTGCAAGTGTGTCTAGGAAGGCTCCAGCTAGGAATGCTAGCCATAAGTGCCCAATGGATGATTTTGGAAAGTTGACCCCCATGTGCAAAAATTGCACACTCCCTTACTGAGCAAAACCCCAGTTTCCAAAATGGACCTACAAGGTGACACCTGAACCATGGGACCGGAGGAGAGGGGAACCCCTAGCACTATCTCAATATCCCGAATCCAACAGAGTCAACGGTTTGTCGATCCGAGCCACGGTCGTCATTCTATGGCTTGTTCCATCTCGCATCCAAAAGGCCTTCAAGGACACCTGCTAGATACCTACCGGGGGCATAGAATTCCAACCGTGCAACAAAACTGGGTTCTATGGAGTCCTGCAAGTGTGTCTAGGAAGGTTCCAGCTGGTAACACTAGCCATAAGTGCCCGGTGGATGATTTTGCAAATTTGACCCCCGTGTGCAAAAATTGCACACTCCCTTACTGGGAAAAACCCTAGTTTCGAAAATGGACCTACAAGATAACACCTAAGCCATGGGACCAGAGGATAGCAGCACCCCTAGCACTATCCTGATGTCCTGAATCCAACAAAGTTGACAGTTTGTCGATCCGAGCCACGGTCGTCATTCTATGGCTCGTTCTGTCTCGCATCCAAAAGGCCTTCAGGGACACCTGTTGTATACCTACCGGGGGCATAGAATGCTAACCGTGCAACAAAACCGGGTTCAGGGGAGTCCTACAAGTGTGTCTAGGAAGGTTCCAGCTAGTAACGCTAGCCATAAGTGCTTGGTGGATGATTTTGCAAAGTTGACCCCCGTGTGCAAACATTGCACACTCCCTTACTGAGCAAACCCCTAGTTTCATATATTAACCATCAACTATTACATTAGATAGCTTCACTACCTCCATTAAAATTCAATTGGACATGACATGAATGATTTAAATTCAACACCTTAGCTAGCTTCATTTCATTCAGTGATGGGCCTAATTTGACGGGAGCATGGGAACCCAAACTCCATTAAAATTCAATTGGACGTGACATGAATGATTAAAATTACAGCCAGGAACGCTAGCCAAAAGTGCCTAGTGGATGATTTTGCAAAGTTGACCACCATGTGCAAAAACTACACACTCCCTTACTGAGCATCTGGTACGTTGATGCTTTAAATGATGAACTCTTTCCTTTATAGCATTATAGGTATGCTTACCCTACATTTAACGGCAACATTAATTAGTTAATGGCTTCCTTGTTTGGAGCGTAGAGAAAAACCTTGTCACATTACAAAATCCTTGCAACATCATATAAATTAATAGGGGAGGCCGCCAATATGATCTCAATTTACGAGAAGCTTCCACATAGCAATAATTTATACTCTGTATAAAGTGAATATTATTACTTGTTTTAAAATTTGTTTCCCTCCCTTAACCCCATTTTGTAGATCTCTGTTGGCTATTGTTTGGAGGGAGTTATCCTGCCCATTCCCATGTCCATTTTCCGTTAGATTGTGTGAAAAAATACAGCATTTATTTCCCTCAACCTAGCTCATTTTACCTCTTCCTAGTTCAAAGGCGCTCATGCTCCTCTATTTAAAATGACATAAATTTTGGACCGAGATATTGATGATGTGCAAGAAGGATCGACCAACTGGTTGGTTCAGGTCCTAAAAAGACCGAAATACTCCACTCAACCCGCTTAAATGAATTTGAGAAATAATACCCCTGTGATTCTATCAAGCTAGTTTCGACGGCATTTTCATGTGACTTGCAACTCGACATAACTCGGCAACCGGAGGTCGGATCAACAAACCGTCGACTCCGTTGGTCTCCTGGCGTGCGATTACCTCTAGTGGGGCCTCTCCCTCGTGTTCTCATGGCCCAATGAATTCATTGTGCATTCATTTCATAAACTAGGGTTTTGCTCAGTTTCCTTCAATGCAATATCGCATTGGTGGGTCAACTCTGCAAAACCCTCCACTGAGCCAGTGTTGGTAGTGTTTCCACATCAAAATTTCCCATACACACTTGCAGGAGCCAACGAAACATAATCTTGCTACTCTGTTTGCTTTTTTGCTCCGAGGCCGAAAGTCACCAAGTGTCCCTGAATGGCATTTTCATGCCACTTGCAACTCGACATAACTCGGAAACTAGAGGTTGGATCGATGAACCGTCGACTCCATTGGTCTCCTGGTGTGTGATTACCTCTAGGGGGCCCTCTCCCTCATGTTCTCATGGCCCAGTGACTTCATTGTGCATTCATTTCGTAAACTAGGGTTTTGCTCAATTTCCTTCAATGCAACTCTTGCATTGGTGGGTCAACTCTGCAAAACCCTCCACCGAGCCAGTGTTGGTAGTGTTCCCACGTCGACATTGCTGATACACACTTGCAGGATCCAATGACAGGCAATCTTGCTACTCCGTTTTCTTTTTCGCTCCTGGACCGAAAGTCACCAAGTGTCTCTGAACGACATTTCAATGCCACTTGCAACTCGACATCACTCAGTAACTAGAGGTCGAATCGACAAACCGTCGACTCCATTGGTCTCCTAGCGTGCGATTACCTCTAGGGGGCCCTCTCCCTCGTGTTCTCATGATCCAGTGACTTCATTGTGCATTCATTTCGTAAACTAGGGTTTTTATCAGTTTCCTTCAATGCAACTCTCGCATTGGTGGGTCAACTCTGCAAAACCCTCCACTGAGCCAGTGTTGGTAGTGTTCCCACATCGACATTTCCCATACACACTTGCAGGATCCAATGGCACACAATCTTGCTGCTCTGTTTTCTTTTTTGCTCCAGGACCGAAAGTCACCAAGTGTCCATGAACGACATTCTCATGCCACTTGCAACTCGACATAACTCGGCAACCGGAGGTCGGATCGACGAACCATTAACTCCGTTGGTCTCCTGAAATACGATTACCTCTAGGGGGCCCTCTCCCTCATGTTCTCATGGCCCAGTGACTTCTTTGTGCATTCATTTCGTAAACTAGGGTTTCAACCATATGCCTAAGCTACACTTACAAATTACAAACCAACTAGGGTTTCATGAACTACACATCACATAATAAAACTAGGATAGGCATGGAAAGGATATTTTTGCTTGAGAATACTCTTAATTGGGGGGAAGCTTTTCACATTAAGAAAGCACAACGGGGATAAAATTTTAATTGAATTCCATACCTAGGGATTGTATCATACTATGTTAATTCAATTCCTAAAGAGCCTGATATGGCCATGCCTTCTCATACTTGAGACAAAGATGGCAAACACAGCTTCCACATCCATTCATCTATTTGGAACCACTTTGTTGAAGTACGTAGACAATAGAAATGCAACGTAAAACAAACACCTCAATAAATGACCCACAAAGAAAGAGACTCTGAGTCATATTTAAATTTGCTGAAACCTAAAATGCATACTTATCACAGTGCAAGATACTCTTGGTCACTTCCAAGATGGAAGAGCCTCTGAACCACTTTTGAAAATTGAATGCTTACCAGATCCTTTGCGGCCTCAAATGCCTCGAAAATGAATGGAATAGCTTGTCCTGGAATGAAATGCTTGACAAATCCTTCTGAGCATGGTCTCCTATCTTCTCTTATCCTATATTCTCCTATCTTCTCCTATCTTCTCACGGTCTATTGTTGTGAGCGTCTTGTACGTTGGCCATTTATAGTTTGTACTTTGGCCTTGTTTTTAATAGATTTTGGGTCTTTTAAATATCAGGTTGAGTTGACATTTAGAATCGCCTTATATTTTACTATTTTAAGGCAAGTCTCATTCATTACATATTGTTTTTGTTTTCTCCTTTTAAAAGTTTCCCATGGCCGAGGTGTCATCTTGTAGGTCCATTTTCGAAACTAGGGTTTTGCTCAGTAAGGGAGTGTGCAATTTTTGCACATGGGGTCAACTTTGAAAAATCATCCACCAGGCACTTATGGTTAGTGTTCCAAGCTCGAACCTTCCTATACACACTTGCAGGACTCCTCATAACCTAGTTTTGTTGCACGGTTGGAATTCTATGCCCCCGATAGGTATCCAGCAAGTGTCCCCGAAGGCCTTTTGGATGCGATACGGAACGAGACATAGAATGACATCCGTGGATCGGATCAACAAACCGTCGACTCCGTTGGATTTAGGACGTTAGGATAGTGCTAGGGGTGCCCCTCTCCTTTGGTCCCATGGCTCAGGTGTCACCTTGTAGGTCCATTTACGAAACTAGGGTTTTGCTCAGTAAGGGAGTGTGCAATTTTTGCACACGGGGGTCAAATTTGCAAAATCCTCCACTGGGAACTTATGGATAGTGTTCCCATCTGGAACCTTCCTAGAAACACTTGCAGGACTCCCTGGAACCCGGTTTTGTTGCACAATCATCATTCTATGCCCTCGGTAGTTATCTGGTAGGTGTCTGTGAAGGCCTTTTGGATGCGATACGGAACGAGCCATAGAATGAATACCGTGGCTCGGATCGACAAACCGTCGACTCCGTTGGATTCAGGATGTCGGGATAGTGCTAGGGGTGCCACTCTCCTCCGGTCCCATGTCCCAAGTGTCATATTGTAGGTCCATATTGGAAACTAGGGTTTTGCTCAGTAAGGGAATGTGCAATTTTTGCACACAAGGGTCAACTTTGAAAAATCATCCACCGGGCACTTATGGATAGCGTTCCCAGTTGGAACCTTCCTAGACACACTTGCAAGACTCCCCAGAACCCAGTTATGTTGCACAGTTTGAATTCTATGCCCCTGGTAGGTATCCAATAGGTGTCCCTGAAGGCCTTTTGTATGCGAGATGGAACGAGTGATAGAATGACAACTGTGGCTCAGATCGACAAACCGTCAACTTCGTTGGATTCAGGACGTTGGGATAGTACTAGGGATGCCCCTCTCCTCCGGTCCCATGGCCTAGGTGTCATCTTGTAGGTCCATATTGGAAACTATGGTTTTTCTCAATAAGGGAGTGTGCAATTTTTGCACACAGGGGTCAACTTTGCAAAATCATCCACTGGACACTTATGGCTAGCGTTCTCAGCTGGAACCTTCCTAGACACACTTGCAGGTCTCCCTCGAACTCAGTTTTGTTACACGGTCGCCATTCTATGCCTCCAGTAGGTATCCAGTAGGTGTCCCCGAAGGCCTTTTGGATGCGAGACAGAACGCGCCATAGAATGATGACCGTGGCTCGGATCAAAAAACCATTGAATCCATTCGATTCAGGATGTCAGCAGAGCTGTAACATACCAAAATTTCATAAAAATTTAAAATTTTTAATAACAGCATTAATTATGATAATAATAATTGCGGAAATAATAATTGAGATTACGACAGCAGTAGTTGTACAGTTGTTAATACTAAGCATGCTTTATTTTATGTTTAGCAACAATAAGATAATGACATTTATAACACATAATTAATAAACATGATTATGATGACAATGAATAAACAGACTGGGAATAAGTTGTGACATTGTCTCTCTTGCAAAGATACTGATAGTTTGACTTTGCTTAATAAGGGTGTCCTACGACGTACCCTGGACCTTACTTAGCTGTAACGCTAAAGCTTATTGAATGTCTTGTGTGTAGACGACAGGTAAGAATGAAGTACGTGTAGTTCAGTTTCAGCATCATAAATAAATAGAATATTATAATTTCTGTTGCGACTCTCCAGAAGTGAGCAGGTATGGATTTCAATAATACAATTACTGTTTTAAGATGTTGTCTGACAACTCCACAATGTTTAAATAAGATCATCTATGTACGTCATTCTGCTGATGGTTTTGTCACTGTACTAGCTAGTTATAATTTCGTCTTTATCTTTCCATTATTGATGTAATGAATGTATCGCAAGGTCATTTAATGTTTGTATGAAAGAGTATGGTAACATTTAGTTAGTCTCCTTGCTAAAATATATCATTAGATTCACCGGAAATCTACTCAACAAACTATTTATTTCTATAACTTTAATAATAAATTTCTTATGATCACAACCCAATAGTAATACTAAAAACTCCTATGTGTAGGCCATTCCATCCATAACTTTGAAATGTTGAAAAATGTGATACTTATAATCTTTTCAAAGGCTTGTATCTATTTGTATGAATGGTATATAAGTGAAACCATGTCAATTGTAACTATAGTTGTTCTATCAACAAATAACTAAGTCATAAATGATTATTTAAAAACCACAATTCCTATCTTAAGAACTATATACATTTCGAATTGTTAATCTATAAAGTAAAGAATCTAAAATGTGATAAGGCTGGGACTATATGAATAAATATATATAGTCATTGGTCTTATAATGTTATGACGTGTTTTATGAATCATTACTTGGAACCATAAGAACCTTGGGTTCGAAAACCATAACATTCAATGTTATAACGTGTGTCACAAAGTTTGCATTTATATTGAGTGCTGACATGCCTTTAATGGATTGACAAGTTGATGATTTCGTAAGTGATATGAATCTGGTGTTTGGTGAATGCAATCCAAACCTGCATTAATAGCCGTCCAGACTGTATGTGTACTGTGGATTCAACGAGCCTCCACGTAAGTGCAACCAAGTATACGGTGATTGTAATAGTGCCATGTAATATAACTTTGTTGAACGTTCTCCGAGTTGGTTGTCGATACACCCATCATAAGTTAAACGTGGTGTTTCCATGCTATGGTAATGAATGAGAAATTAATATGTTGGTTGTTCTCTCCAATGCACGGAGTGTTGGCATGATTTAAATCGTTGATCATCATTGATAATGTTCGTTGGATCAAACCCTAGCTTTGGGTCGATGTTTTGGTTGATGAGATTGGAATTGAGGTTTAATGTTTCCATTGTTTTTGGTCTGTGGCCGACAGGCTGCCGAAATTTTGGTTTAGAAAGTGTATGAGGTTCGACCTCGAGACCTCTGGTTTGGGAAGGTTACAGTTCCCTTCCTTCTGTAATAGCATCGTTTTGATAGACTGTGTATCTAGTTTATAATGTCAATGGTTGATAGTTCTGGAACTCGTCGTTTTAGTTTGAGTCAAAGATTTTCCCTGGTGTAAATGGATGAGAGTTTCTCGTCTCATCTTCAGCATGGAGTCATTGTTGAACTGGTGAAAGTGGAAAGCTTTGGTATTCGACTGAAAGGTAATAATCTTGTAAAGTTTAGAATCATTCCTTTGATGCAGCTCATTTTTCGATTTGAAAAATCTTCGTTATCTAACTCTATCGAATTCCTTGTCAATTTCAGGTTGTGAAGGAATGGTTCAAGCCAGGGCTTGGGAAGAGCGGCGTGCTTCCAACTGGTAAGCTTCGGGTCTTCCAATAACCCTCGTAGGTTCTCTGTGACTGTTATTGATGAGGTTTCAAGGGTTGAGAAGTTGGTCCTTCCGTGACTCGTCATTGTTTGTTGAATGAAGAACTTCGAACCGCCATTTGTAAATCAAATGATACTATTTTTCGGTATTGTGACTTTTGTTTGGTTAAATATCTTTGGTTCTCTACCATGTTATTGATCTTAGTTAAACTAGAAAATGTAAGGCTTGTCAATGTCAAGGGTTTTAAGAACTCGTTTCAATAATGATCTTGGGTATAAACCCTGTATGTTTTTGTTTTGGAAAAACACGTTGTAATTCTCCTTCTGAACACCACAACTTCATTCTTGAAGTTGGGACTGTGTAAAGTTTTAAAAACTATGGATCACGACTTTTGTTTTAAGTTATGAGATTTAAAGGAAGAGCCGAGGCTCATTTACTATGTAAACAATCTTTTCTTTCTCAGCAATGAAAAACGTATGTTGTTTAACTTCTGTATAATAAGTCTGTGTTAAAAGGATTGAGGCCGTAGGTTGATATCGCGATTTTCGTCTTAATCTAGGGTTTGTAAGACTTTGTTTAAAATGATAGCTCGAAAATGAATGTTATTAGTTTCTGTGTAGAAATCGTATTGCTGTAGGTTGTCAATGTGATTTTCGTTCTATCATTAAGTTATGTGAAACTTGTCTCAGATGTTAGCTATGTAATGTATGTTGTTTGAAAGGTAGTTAAAGTCGTTGTAAGGGAAATGACAGGCTGAATCCTGGTTCGTAAATGGTCTTTGGAAATGAAAGATATAAAATATAATTGTTTTCATAATAGTATGTACATAAGATAGGGTTTGTACTGTAGACTAATATGGATATAATATACGTTTTTATGATACCATGTGTAATGATTAGGGATCCAGAACAAAAACGATCTTAGGTTTATATAGTAATACAATACAGTGATTAGAAAACAAATATAGAGATTATATTAATTCTAAAATGATTGTAAATGTGGCTATTCTAATAGTGAATGATGTAAGAAAATACAGTGTGTGATTATTTGCATTTACAACATGTGAATGATTATAACAATAGTGTTTATTTTGAAGCTGTAACATAAATATGCTTTGTCGATTTACTTTTGAATACTACATAAAATAATAGAATGAGCAAACTATAATATATATATGTAGAGAAGAGAACGATACTTATATTTTATGAAACAATGCGGTAATTTATGACAATTCTAGATATTATACAGTAAGTTTTATTACTATTAAATATAGGGTAGAATAATAAAAATATAAATCAATCATTGTTCTATCTATTCGAATTAATGGTATTTGCCTATCTTCTAATCTATTTTTAATTTGCGTATCTATACTAAAGTACGATGCTTCAAAACAACATGTGGAAAAATATAGATATTGGTTTATCAATTCAAAATCATCATTAAACTTTAAACAAATCTAGGATTGAATTCTTTTTCGAAGCAGAAAACAGAAAATGCTAATTAAACAGAATAGAATTATTAACTGAAAATAAGTAGAAAATCTGTAGAACCTGAGAAAATCTGCAGGGCAACAAACAGCCCAAGAAGACTGTTCCACCCAACCAATTCCTGAAAATAGTCAAGTACTGTCTTAGGACCCCCGAGCCTATTCACTAAACCACCAGGAGGAAGAAACTCAGGAAATATGAATTCTTCTTGCAGTAACAAATAATTTCTGAATCTTCAATAGCTAGCAGTCCAATAGACCTGCACCAGCATCCTGGTTCTTCTCAGCAATATACAGACTTAAGATTACACTCACCACTAGCCTCCCTATTCGAATCTCTCAGTGATCACCTAATGCACATGAGGAAAATATTCTGCAGAAATATTGATTAAGAGCTGCCTGCTCAATTTGAATTTGCCTTTATAGGATGCCTAGGCCTTTTCAGATGTTACTGGGTCATTAAATGAGTTGCCTGATCACTCCCTCCACCTGGGGGATAATGCCCTATTTTGAGGGGTAGTTGTCCCATAACCAACAGCTAGTGGTGTAATGCAATTGCCGCCATCTGTCCCATACCTTCCAACAGCTTCCATTCCTTCTAGTGGGTCAGTGAACACTCATTTAACAGTCTTCTTGGGTGTTTGTCTCTTAATTAATTTATTTAAAGAATAATATTCAGTAATTACATTCATCCATGATCAAAACTGATCATAATTACAAAAATTTGTAATTAAATTTAACATTAGTATTTTGCAAATAAAATAGTAATTTTTAGAAATTTGGGTAGGTGACATACACCCCCCCTTAAGTCTCAACATCATCCTCGATGTTGGTTAATCACTCCTTGAGTGTTCCTGAAACAGAGTTGGGTATGCTACCCACATACTACTCTCCAACTCCCAGGTTGCCTCTTCTGGGCTAAGGTGCTTCCATTGCACCTTCACTTGCCCAATGCTGCGATTCCAGAGAATAGTTTCCCTCCTTCCGAGGATACAATCCGGTTCCACCGGAAAATCTCCGTCTTGTCCCACCTGTACATCATTCCAATTCACAACATGAGTAGTATCGTGCACATATTTCTTTAAAAATGATATATGAAAAACATTATGTATTTTTAAGTTTGGTGGCAAAGCCAATTGGTATGCCATTGGTCCAACCTTAGACAATATTTCAAAAGGACCGCAATACCTGGGTGCCAACTTGGCACAGCTTCTCAATTTCAGTGAACTCTTTTTCGGTATTGCCTTGAGAAATACATGTTCACCAACATGGAACTCTTTATGAGTTCTTTTTGAATCTGCTTGACTCTTTTGCCTATCCTGGGAAGCTTTTAAATGTCCTTGCACCTGTTTCACAATTAGTTCTAACTCCTGCAATAATTCAGGTCCTAAAACAACTCTATTTACTGGATCATTCCACGAAATAGGTGTATTACATTTTCTGCCATAAAGAATTTCAAAAGGACTAAGTCTGGCCGATGCATGATAGTGATTATTATAAGCAAATTCTGCTAAGTGCAAGTAGTCTTCCCACTTACCAGGCTAATCCTTAACATACATTCTTAATAAATCTTCTAAAACTTGGTTTACTCTTTCTATCTGACCATTCGTCTGTGGATGAAATGATGTACTGAAATTTAAAGTTGTGTTCAACCCTTTAAACAGTGACCTCCATAAGTTAACTATAAACTTCGAGTCACGATCTGAAATTATTACTTTCGGTATTCCATGTAGTCTAAAAATCTGTTTCATAAAGATCTCTGCAATATCTGGAGCTTTATGAGTAGTCTTTACGGGTATGAAATGTGCTTCCTTGTTGAGTTTGTCCACTACCACCATGATAGAATCATGTTGTTTCTGATTTTTAGGTAATCCAGTAATAAAATCTATATTGATCACTTCCCATTTCCAACTTGGTATCGGTAACGGTTGCAACAATCTAGTAGGATGTTGGTGTTCAACTTTCACTTTTTGATAATCCAAACATTTAGCTCTGTATTCTGCTACTTCATCCTTCATTCTGGGCCAATAATATTCTTTTCTCAGCATAGTAATGGTTTTTTGATAACCTGGATGACAAGAATAGTGACTTTTATGCATCTCATTTAATATCAGAAATTTTATTTCTGGTATGTCTGGTACATACAATCTATTTTTAAACAGTAATAAACTGTTTTCCTTCATACTGTAATCTGCCATACAATTTTCAGAACTGTTGTTTGCTGTCTTTTCTTTCATTTTTCTGTATTCTTCATTTGTTTCACTCTTTTCCAAAATCTGATTTTCCAAATCAGTTGAACAAGTACTGATTGCTGAAATGAAATTTAATTTTGCCTTATGACTCAAGGCATCTACAACCTTGTTCTCCTTCCCTTTAATATGTTGAATTTCGAAATCATACTCACTTAAGAACGTCAACCATCTAGCTTGTCTAGCATTCAAGTTTGTCTGATCTAATAAATATTTCAAACCCATGTTATCTGTCAATAATGTAAATTTCCTGCCAATAAGATGGTGACGCCACATTTTTAAGGCATGTATAACTGCCAGTAACTCTAAATCATAGGTAGAGTAGTTCTTTTCATGTACTTTCAGCTCTCTAGATTCATATGCCATTGCATGCCCTTCCTGTGCCAGGACTCCACCAAGTCCATCATTGCATGTGTCTGTACAAACTACAAAATCCTTGTTGGGGTCTGCTATCCTCAAGATAGGTGTTGTCATCAATAGTTCCTTTAATTTCTTAAAACTGTCAGCACATTTCTGATCCCAAACAAATTTCTTTCCTTTCTTCTGCAAGGAGGTTATGGGATTGGAAATTTTTGAAAAATTCTCTATAAACTTTCTGTAATACCCCGTAATTCCCATAAACGATCTTACATCCGACACATCTTTAGGAACCGGCCAATCATTAATGGCCCTTATCTTATCGAGGTCAACCGAGATTCCTTCCGCCGAAATTATGTGTCCTAGATACTGAATTTTGTTTTTGTGGAAGTCACACTTACTAAACTTAGCGTATAGTTGATGATCTCTTAGAACTTGTAGGATAATTCGTAAATATTCATCATGCTCTTATTTACTTTTTGAGTACACTAAAATGTCGTCTATAAACACAACAGCAAACTTGTCTAAGTATTTATGCATAATTTTATTCATCAGACACATAAATACAGCTGGGGCATTAGTCAAGCCAAATGGCATGACTATGAACTCGTAATGTCCATACCGAGTTCGGAAAGCTATGTTGAAAATATCTTCATCCTTAACCCGTACTTGATGATATCCTAATCTTAGATCAATCTTCAAAAATAGTGTTGCTCCACACAACTGATCAAATAGATCATCTATGCGGGGCAATGGATACCTATTCTTGATCATCACCTTATTAAGTTGGCGATAATCTATGCACAGTCTTAAGGTTATGTCATTCTTCTTAACAAAGATGACAGGTGCTCCCCAAGGAGACACACTGGGTCTAATATACTTCTTGTCAATAAGCTCCTTCAACTGCGATTTTAATTCGTTTAACTCCAATATGTTCATTCTATACGGGGATTTTGAATTTGGTACTGCTCCTAGTATTAACTCTATGGTAAAATCGAAATCTCTTTTGGGAGGTAATCCTGGAATATCCTCAGTAAATACATCTTTAAAATCCCTTAGGACGGGTATGTCTTCTAATTTTAGTTTGTCCTCTTTATCCATGAACTCATCATTTACCACGTTTACTACAAACATTTGGCATCCTTTCCTAACTACCCTCTTAACTTGCATGACTGAAATCTGTCTAAGGGTTACCTTCCTTGGGATTCCTTTTATTTCTACAGTTTTTCCTTCGTCATTTAAGCATGTAAAACTTTTTCCATAACAGTCCACGATGACATGATGGGCTTCTAACCAGTCCATCCCAACTATAATATCATAAGAACCTAAAGGTAGAATATTCAACTTGATTTGCGTTTGTAAATGATTCATGGACAAAACACAGTTTTCTATAAAATCTGATACTTTCCTCTTTGTTCCAGTTGCTAGTCTAACTATCCATGATTTACTAAACTTTTCAGTTTTCAGTTTAAGACTTTCCACAATGTTTGGTGATATATAACTTAAGCTAGCACCTGGATCTATTAAAATAGTAACAGGATGGTCATGTATCATACCTTCAATCTCTACCATGGAGATTTGATGATCTGCTTGCTTGTTGTCGAGTGCTACATTGATTCTGGGCATTTCCCTTGCCACATCTCCCACCATAGGTTCAGTTTGTATAGAGTTGATGTTGTTTGCTTTCGGCTTCCTTAATGGACATTCTAATGCGTAATGAGGACCTTGGCATTCAAAACATTTGATAGGTGCCTTTGGCTCACTGGTCTTGGCATTATTAGGTGTATTTCTGGGTGTTGTAGAATTTTGCTGTGAATTGTTTTTGGAATTGTTCCCTTGATGATTCTGATTCTGAAAAAATTTCCTTTGAAATCTGGAATTTTCACTGAATCTGAAATTTTTCCTTTTATGTTCAAAATTGTTGGGCTTACGATTTTTCCAATTTGACATTCCCTCTCTTTTCTGATTTGTGTCATAACAGAAAACTGCCTTTCTCATTGCCTCTTCCAAGGTCTTAGGACTGTTATACTCGATTCTGTCCTTAATACTGAAAGGTAAAAAGCTCAAGTAACTTTGAATTTTCAGTTTTTCTTCTATAAGGTATGATATGTATATTAGTAAGTTCATAAATTTACTGTTCATTTCCTTCATGTTCATACCTCCTAGCTTCAAATCGTAGAACTCTTTGGATTTTTCTTCATAGTACTATTCAGACAAGTACTTCTTTTTAAAGTATCGTTTAAAAGCACTCTAGCTTACATCTTTATCTTTGATGCCCTTTACCCTTTTGATGTCTTGCCACCAGATATCCGCTTTTTCGGTCAAGTTATATATAGCCATTTTTTCCTTTAAGAACTCTAAATAGTTATAGATCTGGAAGTATTTCTTCATATCGGACAACCAAGCTTCAGTTGTTTCACCTTTCTCAGTTTCTCCATTGAAAGTTGGAGGTCTTATCTTCTTGAATTCTCCAGAAATCTGCTCATATTCCTTATGATTTTTCCTTCTTGGTTTGGAATATCCTTCACTGCTATCACTGGTATAGTTACGTTTCCTTTTGCGTACTTCAATAGAATCTCCTGATGAGGTTGAGCTATTTTTCACTTCACTGGTTTTTATGTTCTGATTTTTATCAGTGTGAGGCAGATCCTCAACTTTGGAAATATCTTCATTATTTTTCTCTTGCTCTTCCATTTGGCTTTGTTCAAACAACACTTGATTTAATTGTTCTTGTGTTTGCAGAATCCTCTCATTATCTTGTTTCACAGATCTAATTTCTGCTTTTAATTCATGGAAAGCATGTAACAATTCTGACGAACTGTTATTTAATTCCCCGTGACCTTCCTCTACATAGTGCTGTCCCGAACTGTGACTGTTTGGCTGAAATCTGTCGCTTAAATGTTCAGCTGAGTTCTTCATACCTGTAACTGAAAATGATTTCTGGATAACATAATAATTAAAATTTCAAATTAGTACAATTTTCTGCTGTATAATATTTTCTGTTGCATGTGTTTGGGCCTCTTTCAGGCCTAGTGTTTGAATCTGAGCTCTGATACCACATGTAACATCCTGAAATTTCATAAAAATTTAAAATTTTTAATAATAGCATTAATTGTGATAATAATAATTGCGGAAATAATAATTGAGATTACGACAACATTAGTTGTACAGTTGTTAATACTAAGCATGCTTTATTTTCTGTTTAGCAACAATAAGATAATGACATTTATAACACATAATTAATAAACATGATTATGATGACAATGAATAAACAGACTGGGAATAAGTTGTGACATTGTCTCTCTTGCAAAGATACTGACAGTTTGACTTTGATGCATAAGAGTGTCCTACGAGGTACCCTGGAGCTTACTTAGCTGTAACGCTAAAGCTTATTGAATGTCCTGTGTGCAGACGACAGGTAAGAATGAAGTACGTGTAGTTCAGTTTCAGCGTCATAAATAAATAGAATATTATAATTTCTATTGCGACTATCCAGAAGTGAGCAGGTATGGGTTTCAATACTACAATTACTGTTTTAAGATGTTGTCTGACAACTCCACAATGTTTAAATGAAATCGTCTATGTACGTCATTCTGTTGATGGTTTTGTCACTGTACTAGCTAGTTATAATGTCGTCTTTATCTTTCCATTATTGATGTAATAAATGTATCACAAGGTCATTTAATGTTTGTATGAAAGAGTATGTTAACATTTAGTTAGTCTCCCTGCTAAAATATATCATTAGATTCACCGGAAATCTACTCAACAAACTATTTATTTCTATAACTTTAATAATAAATGTCTTATGATCACAACCCAATAGTAATACTAAAAACTCCTATGTGTAGGCTATTCCATCCATAACTTTGCAATGTTGAAAAAGGTGATACTTATAATCTTTTCAAAGGCTTGTATATCTTTGTATGAATGGTATATAAGTGAAACCATGTCAATTGTAACTATAGTTGTTCTATCAACAAATAACTAAGTCATAAATTATTATTTAAAAACCACAATTCCTATCTTAAGAACTATATACATTTCGAATTGTTAATCTATAAAGTAAAGAATCTAAAATGTGATAAGGATGGGACTATATGAATATATATATATAGTCGTTGGTCTTATAATGTTATAACGTGTTTTATGAATCGTTACTTGGAACCATAAGAACCTACGGTTCGAAAACCATAACATTCAATGTTATAATGTGTGTCACAAAGTTTGCATTTATATCGAGTGCTAACATGCATTTAATGGATTGACAGGTTGATGATTTCGTAAGTGATACGAATTTGGTGTTTGGTGAATGCGATCCAGACCTGCATTAATAGCCGTCCAGACTGTATGTGTACTGTGGATTCAATGATCCTCCACGTAAGTGCAACCAAGTATACGGTGATTGTAATAGTGCCATGTAATAGAACTTTGTTGAACGTTCTCCGAGTTGGTTGTCGATACACCCATCATAAGTTAAACGTGGTGTTTCCGTGCTATGGTAATGAATGAGAAATTAATATGTTGGTTGTTTGCTCCAATGCACGGAGTGTTGGCACGATTTCAATCGTTGATCATCATTGATAATGTTCGTTGGATCAAACCCTAGCTTTGGGTCGATGTTTTGGTTGATGAGATTGGAATTGAGGTTTAATGTTTCCATTGTTTTCGGTCTGTGGCCGACAGGCTGCCAAAATTTTGGTTTAGAAAGTGTATGAGGTTCGACCTCGAGACCTCTGGTTTGGGAAGGTTACAGTTCCCTTCCTTCTGCAATGGCATCGTTTTGATAGACTGTGTATCTAGTTTATAATGTCAATGGTTGATAGTTCTGGAACTCGTCGTTTTAGTTTGAGTAAAAGATTTGCCCTGGTGTAAATGGAGGAGGGTTTCTCGTCTCGTCTTCAGCGTGGAGTCATTATTGAACTGGTGAAAGTGGAACGCTTTGGTATTCGACTGCGAGGTAATAATATTGTAAAGTTTAGAATCATTCCTTTGATGCGGTTCGTTTTTCGATTTGAAAAATCTCCGTTATCTAACTCTATCGAATTCCTTGTCAATTTCAGGTTGTGAAGGAATGGTTCAAGCCAGGGTTTGGGAAGAGTGGCATGCTTCCAACTGGTAAGCTCTGGGTATTCCAATAACCCTTGTAGGTGCTCTATGACTGTGGTTGATGAGGTTTCAAGGGTTGAGAAGTTGGTCCTGCCGTGACTCATCGTTGTTTGTTGAATGAAGAACTTCGAACCACCATTTGTAAATCAAATGATACTATTTTTTGGTATTGTGACTTTTGTTTGGTTAAATATCTTTGGTTCTCTACCATGTTATTGATCTTCGTTAAACTGAAAAATGTAAAGCTCGTCAATGTCAAGGGTTTTAAGAACTCATTTCAATAATGATCTTGGGTATAAACCCTGTATGTTTTTGTTTTGGAAAAACACGTTGTAATTCTCATTATGAACACCACGACTTCATTCTTGAAGTTGGGACTGTGTAAAGTTTTAAAAACTATGGATCACGACTTTTGTTTTAAGTTATGAGATTTAAAGGAAGAACCGAGGCTCGTTTACTATGTAAACAATCTTTTCTTTCTCAGCAATGAAAAACGTATGTTGTTTAACTTCTATATAATAAGTCTATGTTAAAAGGCTTGAGGCCATAGGTTGATATCATGATTTTCGTCTTAATCTAGGGTTTGCAAGACTTTGTTTAAAATGATAGCTCAAAAATGAATGCTATTAGTTTCTGTGTAGAAATCGTATTGATGTAGGTTGTCAATGTGATTTTTGTTCTATCATTAAGTTATGTGAAACTTGTCTCAGATGTTAGCTCTGTAATGTATGTTGTTTGAAAGGTAGTTAAAATCGTTGTAAGGGAAACGACAGGCCAAACCCTGGTTTGTAAATGGTCTTTGGAAATGAAAGATATAAAATATAATTGTTTTCATAATAGTCTGTACATGAGATAGGGTTTGTACTGTAGAGTAATATGGATATAATATACGTTTTTATGATACCATGTGTAATGATTAGGGATCCAGAACAAAAACGATCTTAGGTTTATATAGTAATACAATATAGTGATTAGAAAACAAATTTAGAGATTATATTAATTCTAAAATGATTGTAAATGTGGCTATTCTAATAGTGAATGATGTAAGAAAATACAGTGTGTGATTATTTGCATTTACAACATGTGAATGATTATAACAATAGTGTTTATTTTGAAGCTGTAACATAAATATGCTTTGTCGATTTACTTTTGAATACTACATAAAATAATAGAATGAGAAAACTATGATATATATATGTAGAGAAGAGAACGATACTTATATTTTATGAAACAATCCAGTAATTTATGACAATTCTAGATAGTATACAGTAAGTTTTATTACTGTTAAATATAGGGCAGAATAATAAAAATATAAATCAATCATTGTTCTATCTATTCGAATTAATCGCATTTGCCTATCTTCTAATCTATTTTTAGTTTGCGTATCTATACTAGAGTACGATGCTTCAAAACAGCGTGTGGAAAAATATAGATATTGGTTTGTCAATTCAAAATCATCATTAAACTTAAACATTCAGACTTTAAACAAATCTAAGATTGAATTCTTTTTCGAAGCAGAAAACAGAAAATGCTAATTAAACAGAACATAATTATTAACTGAGAATAAGTAGAAAATCTATAGAACCTAAGAAATATGTAGGGCAACAAATAGCCCAAGAAGACTGTTCCACCCAACCAATTCTTGAAAACGGTCAAGTACTGTCTTAGGACCCCCAATCCTGTTCACTGAACCACCAGGAGGAAGAAACTCAGGAAATAGGACTTCTTCTTGTAGTAACAAATAATTTATGAATCTTCAATAGCTAGCAGTCCAATGGACCTGCACCAGCATCTCTGGTTCTTCTCAGCAATATACAGACTTGAGATTACACTCACCACTAGCCTTCCGATTCGAATCTCTTAGTGATCACCTGATGCACATGAGGAAAATATTCTGCAGAAATATTGATTAAGAGCTGCCTGCTCAATTCAAATTTGCCTTTATAGGCTGCCTAGTCCTTTTCAGATGTTACTGGGTCATTAAATGAGCTGCCTGCTCACTCCCTCCACCTGGGGGATAATTCCCTATTTTTAGGGGTAGTTTTCCCATAACTAACAGCTAATGGTGTGATGCAATTGCTGCCATCTGTCCCATACCTTCCAACAGCTTCCATTCCTCCTAGTGGGTCAGTGAACACTCATTTAATAGTCTTCTTGGATGTTTGTCTCCTAATTAATTTATTTAAATAATAATATTCCGTAATTACATTCATCCATGATCGAAACTGATCATAATTACAAAACTTTGTAATTAAATTTAACATAAAGTATTTTGCAAATAAAATAGTAATTTTCAGAAATTTGGGTAGGTGACAAGAGCTATGTATTAATTCAATGCAAAATTTTCATATCGTTATGGAATAGATGTATTGCAACTAATGACATGTCCTTTCAATGCACAATTTTCATTTCGTGCCTCCAATTTCATTTAGGTCAAGTGTCAAAAGGAGAGATGGAAAATTCATCCTTGGGCATAATAACCAAACCAAGCAACAAAATTGAATGTTGTAATTTTTTGAAAGTGTGTTTGGGATAGACTAAAATGAGCACATTGTCCATAAACGCTCATGCAAACTTTTTATGAATTTGACCTTTTAGGTTTTGTGCACTATAAATAAGTGTTGAGGAATAAACATGGTTGGGGGACAATGGATTTAATTCCAAACTTAACATTCTTGATCTCAAAAACCATGATAGAATCCCTCTCATAGGAGTATTTGGAATTCAAGTTGAATATGGACACCGTGATCAAGTCTTCGGCATCTAGGTTTCTAGGTTTTTGGGTGATGAAATTAGATATCTAACAGTTATATTTGTATGGATGATGGATGGGAATATTATGGTGAAAAATGGGATGGTGATGGTGACAACATGGGTAGGAAGAGCACGGTGGTGATGTCCATGGTGGCATGGTGATGGCGACAATGACCATGGGGATAGTGATAATGAGCATGAAGATCGTGATGGTGCTAGTGAGCATGAAAATGGGCATGAGGATGCAGTTATTATGGTTTACTTAGATGGGAGAAAAAATCAAAGAAAACAAATCCATGACGAAACTTGTGCAATTTATCAAGTTGTACCAAGTCTATGCAATTTATCAATCTATCAAGCTATCAATGTATGGATGCAATAGTCAAAATATTAATGTCAATACTCAATGAGACCACGAAACAAAATCATAGCATACATGTACACCATATACCTATAAGAAAGTACTTGATAAAACATGCAAACCACATACCAGATTACCTACCTATGGTCATTCGACTAGACCATCAGGATCACCTCAAATACCAATTGTTTCCTTTAACCTCTCGTGCTCGGAATAAGGCAATAAGTATCGTGCCTTTGATGAGTTCTTCCTTGGCATTGTTTGCAGCTGGAGGTTTGTGCCAATAACTAAGTTTGTATAATGGTATACAATCTCACTTGGTCTATAATCTTCATATGTATACCCTTTTCTATTCGCTAAGTGGGAAACCTATTTCAAATATTCTCCCTTTATAACCATCAACCCAATCGGAAAATCAACTCCATCAGATTCCCACAATAGGAAATTTAGGGTTTGCTTCCCCTCTGAGCAACATGCCAGCCAATAGTCAGTGCGCCATGCATTGCATCTCGGGGAAACCACTGCATATATGTGCCCTGGAGAAAATATAGTTCCAACGTTCCAGTCAACTAATTAGACACAACTAGTTGTCAAAAATATCAAAAATATACACAGCTAATTAGACACAACTAGTTGTCAAAAATATAAAAATGTTAATCGAACCTGGTTGTACGAGATCTAATATGTGGTCATAGTCTGGTGAAATACTTGATTGGTCCTCCTCCAACTGGGATAATTCTGTAGATATTCGTAGACCAATGGGGAGTGATACACGGTCCCAGCTATCAACCCAATCCATGGATTCAGATTCATCCCATTCACCACTACTGCATGGAGAACAAAAACATGACAGTTTCCTTGTCCACATTTCAAGTATAGCATTGTCCGACGTTCTAACTGAATGAAATGCACGAGTTCCTTGGATGGTCTTGCACTCATATAACTATGAATGATCTACATCCACCACCTCCCAAAAATATCTAACCACATGTGCTTTCCTGGTTGAGTGATCTTCTTTCCTTCTTGCTCCCTCCCCCATGACTGAAGCACACCATTCAATGATGGTTTTTGCATTTCAGATGATAGGTCCATCTGTGAACTTCATTTCTTACCTGCGTAATGCAATCTTTATGCATGCACCTGCTCCATCATGTTCACCTTTTCCATGTCTGGTCTCAAAATAATTCCAAATATGTGGCACCTTGTGCCTTTTGTGGAGCATACACAACCATTGGAAGACATGGGAATTTTTTAATTTCCCTACACAACCGTCAGACCAAATCCAATGTTGTTCCATCCATTTACTGTTATCCTTCAAGTGATTTTAGAACATTTGAAAGTTGTGTTGTACAAAATCCAAGTCGTGACACTTGTCATCACTTATGTAGAAGTGATACTCCTTCAATATAACCCTGTTGTCTTCAGTACTATATGCCCCATGTCTATAGGTGATATGGACCATTAGGCTGACCTGGTCTGAGTGATAGTATTGACTTTGAATCTCATTTTGCGGTTGAAGAGTGTAGTTTTTCGCAAAATCGACCACTGACAGGATAGTCCCGATATGAAATGTATCCCTGCACGTTCTAAATTGTTCATCTTTCCAATGAGCCACATGCACATGCTTTACATACTTTTGTGTCTTTTCAAAGAATTCCTCCATGAAGTCACAAACCCATACCTAGTAGATCAACAATAAAGACATTATATCAATAGATTGTTACATATGAAATTGCAATCTGAAGAAAAAATAGTATCCAATAGCTCATTACCAACCTGAGAAGTGACCAATTGTATTTTTTTTCTTTCATTCCCTCCATCAATATCATACGTGACATATTTGAATGACTGCAAGTTCACCTCCTACCTCCCAAGTTCATGCTCATCGGTCACATGTATGCATTTTTCCAATAATGTGAATCCACCACACCCTAGGCATGTCCCATCTATGCAAGTTTTTTGATAAAATGTGCAATCGTTTGGCCTGCTACACAAAATGCTATGAATAAAGTCTCTAGATGGCATCGGTGGTAATGTAGCTGAGCATTCCTGCACAAGCGTGTTATGCAATACACGAAAAATATATGTATATGTGTCATAATAGTAACCATACTCAATGTGGTATCGACAAAAACATGTGTTACGAATTGTGTTTGTTTTAACATACCATGGTTTGCATTTTTCAAAGGATCTTTGGCCCAAGTCAAGTTTGTTATGTTCATTCCTAAATCTCTCATATAATTCTGTTTGTGTCATATCAAGAAAATGTTTACTGTGTGGCTCACGATCCTTTGAACCCTTTCTCAATTTTAATACATCATTTTGGTTAGAAGAGGGTCTAGTGTTGTCATGCCAAAATGCTTGCACTAATCCCTTTACCACATCAATGAGCTTCATATAAGAGCATGACAACCTTCCAATGAAGGCCCAAACATCTGTTTGACCGGTTTCAAGTTGTTCTCTTCTAACACAATACCTACGATGTGTCTTCACATTCAAATTAATAATTTTGGATGTAGGTTTAAGAAAAAGAAGTGCACTAGTGTTTTTGCTCATGACTAATTGAGACAACACATGACGAGCCACATTGCGATATTTTGAGCAAAATTTCTTTCCAATTGTACTAAATGCATCTACTAAAATTTTAACAATATAAGAACTTGGTTCTAACTTTTTGGTCATCTTTATCTTTAACATTCTTCTAACAACAACCATAGACCTAGATTTTAACAATGATAAAAATAATTTGCACTTGTCCCCATCACATTTAGAATAAAAAAAGTTATCAAGTATTTGTCGAGTTTGATAAGCAATAACATGTTTAGACAACGTACCTTCAAGTGAACTAATGAGAGTTTCATCAACCTGTATACGTTTCGGAGTTCTTCGGTGTGCAGTTGTTAATGGAGGTAATGGTGTTGGTGTTGGTTGTGGAGTCTAATATTCCAGTCTCATAGATGATGATTCAGCCATGTTTGAACCTCAGGTTTGGTTATGATCCCTGCACAATCCCCAGGGGGTCCGAGGGGGTGTAACCCATGGTATTTTCCCATTGTATTTCCCTTATAAAAGAAATACATTGTAACGCGGCTAGGATTGATGTATTAGGTATTATGCATTAAAAAGATCTCTAAGATCAGAAGAGAGACTGTGAGAGAGGGTGAAGAGGAAGTGTAGCGGTTGTGTTGTAGGTTGTATCCCTTCACTTTGCTGGATGGTATAATAATAAGGACTGGCAATTTCAGTGTGGACGTAGCCCATCTCAGGTGAACCACGATATATTGGTGTCTCTCTTGTAATGTGTCTGTGTGATTATATTTACATTTCTGTTTATTGTTATTGCTCTGCGATCCTATTTTTCTAGCAATTGGTATCAGAGCTAAAGGTCTATTTGGAAGTTAAACCTGCAGGAAACTAGGGTTTCTAGTTCGAGTGGGAGAAATAGTAGAAGAAGGAAAGTTTAAGGTTGATAAGTTTAACAGCCAAAACTACCAGTTATGGAAGATGAAAATGGAGGACTATCTATACCAGAAGGATCTATTCCTGCCATTGGGAGGAAGAGCAAAGCAACCGGCGTCCATGAAGGACGAAGAATGGGAGGTTCTTGACAGAAAGGCACTGGGGACAATATAGCAATCCTTGGCTTCGTCGGTGGCTTTCAATATCTCAAAAGAAGCGACAATGGAGGGTTTGATGAGTGCATTGGGTAAGCTGTATGAAAAACCCTCGGCCTCCAACAAGGTATTTCTAATGAAGCATTTATTTAATATGAATATGTCTGAAGGTGGATCTATTACTAATCATTTAAATGATTTTAATACGGTTACAAATCAACTAAGTTCTATAAGTGTGAATTTCAATGATGAGGTTAGGGCTCTTCTAATCTTGTGTTCATTGCCAGAAAGCTGGAATAGCTTGGTCATGGCTGTAAGTAACTCTGTCTCTGGTTCAAACACTTTGAAATTTGATGATGTTATTGGTATTATTCTTAGCGAGGAAATGTGAAGAAAAAGCACAGGTGAGACATCAGGCAATGCGTTGACCATGGAGAGCAGGGGAAGACAAAGGGAGAGAGGAAAGAGCCAAGGTAATCGTGGAAAGTCTAAAACGAGTAGATCCAAGTCCAGACTGGGAAAAATAGAGTATTGGAACTGTGGAAAGAAAGAACATATGAAGAAAGAGTGCAGATCTCTAAAGAAGAAAGGAGATGGACAGAAGGAAACTAACCAAGAAGCAAATGTAGCAGGTGATGTGTTACAAGATGCTTTGATTCTTGCATTAAATAATAATAGTGATTATTGGGTAGTAGATTCAGGGGCTTCATGTCATGGTACACCCCATAGCAAATATTTTCATGATTATGTTCCAGGCAATTTTGGACATGTTTTATTGGGTGATGATGAGCCATGTAAAATTGTTGGAATGGGTAAGGTATGGATAAAATTTAAGAATGAAACTGATTGGCTGTTGAAAGATGTTAGGCATATTCCTGCTATGAAAAGAAATCTGATCTCAACAGGGCAGTTGGGAGATGGCGGTTGTCTATCTACATTTGGAGAAACGTGGTGGAAGATCACTAAAGGATCAATGGTGATAGCAAAAGGAGACATGGTAGGTACGTTGTATTTATGTCCTCATAATACTGACCATTCTATCTCTTTAGCTTCCATGGGAACAGATATAGCATTGTGGCATCATAGGCTTGACCACATGAGTGAGAAGGGGATGCAGATTCTCCACTCAAGGAAGTTGCTGCCAGATTTGAAGCAGGTAAGTTTAGAATTTTGTGAGAACTGTGTTTATGAAAAACAAAAGAGAGTCAGATTTCTCAAGGTTGGGAAACAGAAGAAGAATGAAAAGTTAGAGCTTGTGCATACATGTGTATTGGGTCCGGATTAGGTACAATCTCTTGGTGGCTCTTATTATTATGTTACATTTATTGATGATGGAACTAGAAAAACTTGGGTTTATTGCATTAGACAGAAATATGATGTGCTTGCTACTTTTAAGAAGTGGAAATATTTGGTTGAGAATGAGACAGGAAAAAGGTTGAAATGTCTCAGATATGATAATGTAGGTGAGTACTGCGGCAAGGAGTTTGATAGTTATTGTTCATACCATGGGATTCATAGAGAGAAGACAATCCCAAGAACACCACAAGAAAATGGTGTGTCTGAAAGGATGAACAGAACGATCATGGAGCGTGCAAGGTGTATGAGATTGCATGCAAGGTTGCCCTTACAGTTTTGGGTAGATGCTGTAAATACTGTTGTTTATTTAATAAACAGAGGACCTTCAAGTGCTTTGGATGGTGATATTCCAGAGGAGGCATGGACAGGTAAAAAGGTAAACTACTCATTTCTGAGAACGTTTGATTGTGAAGCATTTGTCCATATTGATAAAGAAAATAGAACAAAGCTTGAAGCTAAATCCAAGAAATGTACCTTTATTGGATATGGGGTTGATGAATTTGGTTATCGCTTATGGGATTATGAAAATAACAAAATCATCAGAAGTAGAGATGTGATATTCAATGAAAATTTCATGTATAAATATCAGTTGTAGGGAAAAAAATAGGAAAAGGAAACCACAAAGTACATAGTACTTGATGAAATTGAAGAAAATAAAGTTCCAAAGGTGCCAGAAAATCAAGAACAGCAGCAAGTACCTGAAACTGCTGCAACTACAAGAAGATCTACCAGGTTAAGTAGACTCCCTAAACGATACTCTCCTTCAATGTATTATTTATTGATGACTGATGTTGGTGAACCAGAGTGTTATGAAGAAGCAATGCAAGTGGAAACTAGAAAGAAGTGGGAGCAAGGCATAAATGAGGAGATGGACTCATTGGTAGGAAACTAGACTTGGGATTTGGTTCAGTTGCCTGTTGGTAAAAGTGCATTGCAGAACAAATGGATTTACAGGTTGAAGGAAGAATAAGGAGGTAAGAAGCGGTACAAGGAGAGACTTGTTGTAAAGGGGTTTTCACAGAAAAAAGGTATAGATTTTGATGAAATATTTTCTCCTGTTGTTAAGATGACTTCAATTAGGACTATTTTAAGTCTAGTGGTGGTAAAATATTTGCATCTTGAACAATTAGATGTAAAAACAACCTTTCTCCATGGGGATTTGGAGGAAGAGATATATATGCAGTAGCCACAAGGGTATGAGGTCAAAGGGAAGGAGAATTTGGTGTGCATGTTGAAAAAGAGTTTGTATGGATTGAAGCAAGCTCCAAGGCAATGGTATTTAAAATTTGACAGGTTTATGAAATAGCAAGGTTATAGTAGATGTCATTCTGACCATTGTGTTTATTTCAAGAAGCTAGACAATGAAAGATATATTATCTTGTTATTGTATGTGGATGACATGCTTGTTGCAGGGTCTAACATGCAGGATATAAATGTACTCAAAAGGAAGCTAGCTAATTCATTTGCGATGAAGGATTTGGGTGCTGCAAAGCAAATCCTTGGTATGAGAATAACAAGAGACAGAAAAAATCGCAAATTGACATTGTCTCGGGGTGAGTACATACAAAAGGTGTTGGAGAGGTTCAGAATGCAGAATGCAAAACCAGTAAGTACACCTTTGGACATCCATTTCAGTCTAAGTAAGGAAATGTGTCCCAAGACACAGGAAGAGACAAATTACATGTCCAAGATTCACTATCAATCAGCAGTTGGCAGCTTTATGTATGCCATGGTGTGCACAAGACCAGATATTGCACAAGCAGTGGGAATTGTGAGCAGATATATGAACAATCCAGGTAAATAACATTGGAAGGAAATACTGTGGATTCTCAGGTATTTGAGAGGTACTACCACTCATGCATTATGTTTTGGAGGTTCAGACACTGTTCTACAAGGATATGTTGATGCATATATGGCAAGTGATAAGGATAGTAGGAGAAGCACCACAGGGTATGTGTTTACTATAAGTGGAACAACAGTAAGTTGGATTTCAAAACTGCAAAAGGTTGTTGCACTTTCAACAACGGAAGCATAGTATGTTGTTGTTACAAAGGCTAGTAAAGAGATGATTTGGCTGTAGAGGTTTATGGAGGAATTGAATAAGAAGCAGAAGGATAGCAGGTTGTATAGTGACAACCAGAGTGCCATTCATCTTGCAAAGAACTCAGCATTCAATTCCAGGACTAAACATATACAGCTCAAGTACCATTTCATACGCTCTATTCTGGAAGATGAACTGTTGAAGATAGAAAAGATACATACTAGCCAGAATCTTGCATACATGTTCACGAAGGTAGTGACCAGAGAGAAACTGAGTTCTTGCTCGGTTTTAGTTGGCCTTCTAGCATGAAGGTGAAGAGGAGAAATTTTCCAAGTCCAAGTCCAGTAAGTGCAGCAATGGTGGAGTTGCTATGTTCAGTCTCTAAGTGGGAGATTGTTGGTTGTGGACCCTGATCTTCCGGTCTCATAGATGATGATTCAGCCATGTTTGAACCCTAGGTTTGGTTATGATCCTGGCACAATCCCAGGGGGGTCTAAGGGGGTGTTGACAACCCCTTGGTTGGGTGGCACGGGGGAAGATCCCCTGAGGAAAATGTTTGGGGTTGTTTTCACCAATAGTTTACGGGCCCATGGTTTTGGGTAACCCGTGGTATTTTTCCATTGTATTTCCCTAATAAAAGAAAGACATTGTAACACGGCTAGGATTGATGTATTAGGTATTATGCATTGAAAAGATCTCTGAGATCAAAAGAGAGACTGTGAGAGAGGGTGAAGAGGAAGTGCAGCGGTTGTGCTGCAGGTTGTATCCCTTCACCTTGTTGGACAATATAATAATAAGGACTGGCAATTTCAGTGTGGACGTAGCCCATCTTGGGTGAACCACGATATATTGGTGTCTCTATTGTAATGTGTCTGTGTGATTATATTTTCATTTTTGTTTATTGTTATTGTTATGCGATCCTGTTTTTCTAATAGTTGGAACTGGAGCATGCACAACATCACCAGGACGCTCCAGTGTTTCAATAGGATCCTCTTGTCTTTCATTCTCTTGGACGGTCTCCATAACATTTGCTTCTTCCATTATAAATCCTACACTCAATGCCTCTCTAACTTCATCGCTTGTATAACCACTACCCAACAAGTCATTCACTACCATATTCTGAGGTTGACTTGATGTGGGAATTGAAATGATGGGTGCTTGTTCATCAAATGTTGTTGAAAATGAGGGCTCCTCTAGTGAATTTCTTCGTGTTTCTTGAGGTGGATGGGTAGAAATGAACGTGGCATCATCTACGGTTGGAATTAGATGAGTTTCCATGGAATGCCTTCGATTCCACATGTCCATTCTTTTCTTTTCTCTAACTTCTTCCATGGTTTCTTGAGGCTTCTCTTTCCTTGCCGATTTCCTTTTTCGATTGCGTGAATTCTCCATGACCACAATGAGCAATACTAAGAAAATAGATTCTAGAGGTGTGCTCAACTATTCAAATATCCAAATTCTTTCTCAATTGTGAATATAGGTTCTTCAAGCTTTCTCAATTGTCAATATAGATACTACCTCAATTGTGAATATAGATTCATCAATATAGCTCATATGTGAAAGTAAAGTTTCTACCTCACTTGTGAATATAGAAAATTCTTCATTTGTGAATATAGATTCTTCAAGCTTGCTCAATAGTGAATGTAGGTTCTTCTTCAAATGTGTTCATATAGATTCATCAAGCTTGCTTGACATTGTGAATGTAGAATCCGCTTGAGGCTTGAAAATGTGAATGTAATTCTCCTCTTGGAACTTGAAATTGTGAATGTAGAATCCTCTTGAAGCTTGCTAATTGTGAATGTGGAATCCTCAATTCCAAATGCTACCTGTAGAATCCTCTTCAAGCTTATTGATTGTGAACATAGAGTGCCTTGAGCTTCCTCAATTGCCTTGAATCATGATTGTGAAGTATCCTGCTATATGGGAGACGGGAAGACGGGAAGAGAAAACGTGGGATTTCAAGTATAAGTACATTTTGCAGAATTTTTGCACAGACACAACACGCGTGCGTTATGTACAGACAAAACGTGCTAGCGTTATGGACAAACAAAACGCACTCGCATTTCGAGACGATTAAAAATAATCATAGGAATTTAATATGTTTGGTTTATGGCTAAATAACACCTACTTGCACAAAACGAGAGAGCGTTTCTTAATACAAAAACGCGCTAGAGTTATTGTAATCATCAAAACGTTATTCAATAGTTTTATTAATAGTTTCTATGGGTTAGGGGGTTAAATAGGGATTTGGTGTTAGGGGCTTAGGGATTAGAGATGAGGGGTGGTTAGTTAGGGGTAATGGGCTAGGAGGGGGG